>PVKS010000274.1:0-70127 GCA_004027875.1 Aplodontia rufa
GTCTCCACTCATCTGTGGAGGTGGGGACTAGACCCTGGACAATGGGAAAGTTGGTCTAGAAACATGAGTTAAATTCAGTTAAGATGTAATGCTTTACAAGTTAATACTATTTTTAGAGTTATAACGGGAAGGGGAAGGGAGGGATAAGGGAGGGTAATTGGGGGGGGGCACTCCTGGGGACAGTTGCAATGACCAGAATATATACACATCTTATACACATTTTATATTGTTTTGTTAAAATCTTGCAAGGTTGCTCAAAAATAAAAAAATTAAAAAAAAATCTAAGTTGATTACCTAAGTAAGTTAACAATTTGCATGTGTGGTGGGAGAGATGAGCAGTAAACAGGGAAATACTATATTGGAACCTAGTGTTCAAATGCTCGAAAGAATTGAAGACAAAGGTGGATCCTACATCAAGAATATGGTTAAAATTGCCATGAGAAGGGTGTGACTGATGCCTTCGTAGTTAACCTGGGTATGAACTCTGAGTGTGACAGGTAATCAAAGCACATCATTTGTCTCATTTCAACTTCTTGCAGGGAAAGGATAGAAGCAGGGTCAGATGGGTAGAGACCCAGGGCCGTAGTGTAAAACTTCACCACGCACAACAGAAGTAGCAAAGCACACACACTTTACATAGTCCCATCTTCTACACAGGCTGTCAGTTTTCTTTCTTAACACACATTTTTAAGCTGTAGGAAAGGTGCAGATTAGCAAGAGACTTATATGTCATGATATAGGTTTTCTTCTGATTGAGTGAGACCAACTAAACAATGTTTCAAGTCAATTTTACATGTTTTGAAAGGATATACAGGTAGCAACGAAGAGACCAAATGAGAGGTCTCTAACATAGCAGTAACTCTTGAAAGGTGCAGGAGGTCTGAATCAGGGGCAGAGAAACCAGAGAGAAAATCATATAAATGATATAAGCTTTTGACCCACCAGTAAACAGGCAGAGACGAGGATATCACTTGAATAGATGGAATTCTTATTCACTGAAACAGATATACAGGAAGAGCAGGTTTAGGAGTGTTAAGAAACTTCCAAGCAGAACGGCCAGTTATAAAGAAACAGGTTTGGAAGCCCAATAAAGAGGTCTAAATGGAATATACTTAAAACCAGAAAAGGGAACAAATGAAATCATGGACAGACTCAGGAGAATCTAGCAAGAAAAGCAATACAACCCTGGAGGAACTTAAGGGGGTCACAAGATTTGGAAAACCACAAATAACTTTTACGTCTCAATAAACCAAAATCTGAAAGAATATTTTGTTCACTATTTGCCAACATTACTCAAGATCATTTTCAGAGATTCTCCACTGGAAGGGTAGGAAAACATGCCCTTATCAACAAGGAAGAAGAGGTATTATATGAAAACCATATTCAGTATACCTCATTTTTTAACCAACATAGAAAGCAAAACAAAAGTCTACAACAATCAATCTAGATAGGGCAACGTATTAAAAAAAAAAAAAAGACCACCACTTGCAAAACAACCTGAGACTTAAAAGATCCAAACAATCAAAACTTATTTTATTTTACCCCATGCTTATTCACCAAGCAACAATCTGATTAGAACTTCATTTGTCAAAGACAGTGTATGATCTGCCAACCTGGGCAATCTGGCCTACTTGATACCTGCGCTGCCTTTCACTGTAAAATAGGGATTCAGGTTAATTCCCAGTCTCTGAGAGCTTACTTAATATGAATCCACCCCAGAGGAATCGATCCTTAAGAGACAGATTCACTTAATTTTTTATTAAGGAGTTCAGTTATTGTACAATCATAAATGCACATAAAGTAACAATATGATATGCATTTGTTCTTAAACCAGAATTACCCCATCACCCACATCTCAGTCTCTTGATTCTTCTATATTTTGCCACTACAAGCTAGAAAATGTTCAGATTGTGATTTTCAAAATCAAATGATGGCATAAGTATTATTTGGATTCTCAGGGAAGTAAAGAGTATGGTACTTGTTGTCTCCCTAGATCCCTCCCTATCCTTCCTCCCACTCCTCCGAGCCCTGCTGCCCCCCTACAGATTCACTTTTGATATTTCTAAGGCAAGGCCCAACTATGGTAAGAAACTATTACCCAGAGGATTTCTGGTAGCCAGTTAAAAGGCTGGTGCTGGAGGCACTTCAGCCTCACCTCAAGCCTTCTCACTGAAATTAAGCAAACACTTTCACCAAAAGATTAAAAATTAAGATGTGATTGCAAACAAGGAGAATGCACTAATATTTTTATTTTATAACCATTATCACTTCAAAAAGATCCATTTCAGAAAACATCCAATGGATGTTGACTTACCAATAAAAAAGTAAGTCATCAATGTCTGATTATAACACAGAATACACAATAAATTATATTTACATGCAATGACTAGACTATCACACGAGGTAAAAAAATACAGCATTTTATGTACAATATTAAAGATTTACATTTCATGTACAGTTTATAAAGTTAAAAATTCTCTGTACAAAATCTTAACGTGTACAGAGTTTATATATCCCAATCCTTACAGCTGGATCACCACTGATTTGCTTAAAACTATAATACTACAAACACTGGAGTTCTTTTTACTTCATATTCAAATCTTGGCACGCATATGCTAATACATTAGTTTTGAAATGTGATTTACAAAGGAAATAAAAATGTGATCATGCAGACTTTTTTAACATAAAAAATGAGATATAATGTGCTACTAAATCAACATTTATCAACTCCACAGTTACCTAGTTCTGTTTAACTTCCTGTTCTGTTTTCATACAGATACATGCAAAACTAGCAGATTATGGATTTTTTAATAACATTAAAATAATACTATAGTCTGACAATACTTAGGCATTAAAAATGCAACTAACAACCCTACCCTGACAATTATTTCTGCTTTAGCAGAAAGCTCAATTAAGACATTACATACTAAAATTCACAGATATGTTAACAATTCCTAAATTTATAGGATCTGCATCAAATAGTTCACTGATTATTTAAAAAACAACAGCGTATGCTTGAAATTTAAGAGTAATGTATAGAAACCATTAAAGGATAACCCATTGTCCCTGCTAAGGAAGCACTTGCACACTCCCAATCTGTTAAATAAAGACACCTGAAGACTTTATAAAAAAGTTTAAGATAAGCTACACTACTCATCTTTAAAAATCTTCTTGAAAAGTAACAAATTATAGGTATCAGCACCTTTCCTCCTGCCCCAAGTAGCTAAAGATCAACAAGAAAAATAAAGTGCCAATGTCTGAAGTATTGTTAATTATTTACGAGGCACTAACCCATTTGATGGCTTAGGATTAAATACGAAAATAGGCCAGATCTGATCTGAATAATAAATAGAAGGTAGGTATTCCAATCCATGTAATTCCTGCCTAGAGGGGGGTTGGACCAGAAAACTACCTACTCCCCCATTTATTGCTTTGAAACCGGTAGGCATTCTTTAAAACTCTGACATAGAACAATTAGAGTTCTAAGATTGAAAACACAGTGTCTGTGCCACTTTGAAGTCAAAAAAGAAGGTGCACTCTTGGTCACTGGGAGGAGAACTGCTGAGACTCTCTTCTCCACAACTCATATCTTCACAAGAGTCCTCACTAAAGGGAAAGAGAGACAAAAAGATGGGATCATTACTTAAAATATACAGATGCTTTAAAGTAAAAAGAAAGCTGGACCTACTGTAGTTTATACGAATATCTCTACTCTTAGGATTTTTTTTTTTCTTGAGAGAGAGAGAGAGAATCAGTTTAATTTAGTTTTTCGTGTGGCTTTCATTGCTCTGACACTTAGCTGTGTATGTGGTGCTGGGTTTTGAACCAGCATCCTTATGAATGCCACCAAGTGCCTTAACTGCCAAGCCACTGTTCCAGCTCCTAGTCTTAGGATTTTTGTATTCAAAAATTATTCTTTATAGAGCCAAATTTAACTTATATCATTAGAAAATACAGATTTTTCTTTAAGACATTTACACAAATTACCTCTTGCCAAACTATTATCCTTACACCAAGTAACAAGTCTAGCAGCAACTAATTAAAAAATTCTAAGTATTTTAAATCCAAGAAATGCAAACTAAAGGTAACATATTTCCTATCCCATGGTCTATTTTTTTTAACAAGATTTTATTTTTCATTATAGTTTTACAATATATTGAAGGGGTATACTTCCATATATGCATATATATTGAAGGGGTATACTTCCATAGATGCATACATCATGTATCCCCCCTTTACCCACTCCTATGGTCTATTTAAATATCCTTTTTGTATCAATAATTGCATCACTACTCTCAAATGCCAAAGCAAAAAACAAGCTATGGAAATGGAAAGTCTAGGGGCTGGAGCGGTGTCTCAGCGGTTGGAGCGCTTGCCTGGCATGTGCAAGGACCCAGGTTTAAAACCCAGCACCACACACACAACTAAGTGTCAGAAACAAAGTCAAGATGAAAAAAATAAAATTGATTCTCTCTCACTCCCTCTCTCTCGTGCTCTCTCAAAAAAAGAGGAACTGCTAGTCTTTTTATCTCTACAGTATAAAGTAATCAAATTTTATAATATTCATTTAAAAAAAATTAAATTCTAAATAAGACAATGACATTTGACATAATTGTAAGAATGTCTGCAGAAGTTGACCTGTTAGTGGTGGCAGCTGCCTTTATTTTCCAGTCATCTACCTCTCAATCTCTTTGCCAAGCACCATATTAGAAATTCATGCTACTATTAAAAAGCCTAGAATGCTGTTTCAGTGTTTTTTTAACTGAACTATATTTTCAAAGAGCAAGAGAGAGACCAAAAAAAAAAAAAAAAAAAAAAACCAACAACAGTTTTTTTTAAAGAAAGGGCTTAGAAATTATTACCATTTTAATGAAATTGCTGGTTAATTTTATCATCTGAAGAAATTACGCCATTAGAATAGGAAGGAGCCTTCTCTAATGTCTTATTTTATAGTAGTCCACAGCAATTTTTTAAGTATAAAAATTGGTAATAGTCTGTGGAAGTCTAATTAGCCAAGATATCTGCTTACCTTTCACTTTCATCAAAACAACCCCCCTCTGGGATTGTTGGTAGCTCCGGAACACTATAGTAGCTATTGTGGAGGTTCTGGGCTGTGCGCCTTGAAACAATCCAAACTAACTTCTTAAGATCTGGTTTGCAACATTCAGGAGAGGAATATTCAGCTAAGCATTTAGAAACTAACTCCCTCCAGTAGAAGAACTCAGCATCGTTAATCTGGAAAAAAAAGTTTTTAATGAAGAGGTTACAGCACTGGCTCCCAAACCCTGACCTTGGAATCACCAGGTGATCTGTAAAAAATACTGATGACTGGATCCCATCCCCAAATATTATGATTTAATTGACACAAAGTACAATCTGGGTGTCAAGAGATTTTAAAGTACCCCGCTGATTTTAATATGTAACCAAAATTTGGAAACCACTGGTGGAGGAAGAACTCTGTAATTTACATAGCATTCAACATATAGAAAGGTTTGCCTACTCTAAGAAAAAACACTGACCGAAAAATACTAGGTCTGGTAATAAATCAACTACCAAGTATATTATACTCTTTTCCTGACATATGTTCTTTAATAGTCTCAATCCAAAAGAATTTAACATTCCTTTCGTTACAGAAACATTTTGTTACAGAAATTAAAATCATGTTTCTGTATCAAAGCACTGTATGGACTGCTAATAATATACATTTATATTGTGACACCAGATACAAACTAAAGAAGGGGATATCCTTCCCTCCAAAGAAGACATAGTTCCTTCACCATTGGGGACTGCCCCAGTTTTATTTCATGGAATCAATTTTCACCGAAGATGCTGCCATACATCACCATCAAGTTGTTCAGATGAAAACCATAAAATTATGAACAAAAACTAGAAATTACCAACAAAATGTCTCTCATACCACAGGTACTTCCACCACAAACGAAAGACTTTTGTATCATCTTGGCCTCCATTTCCACTGTTTCCAGTCATGTGTTAACTGTCCTGTAATGTGGCTTCAACGTTCTCACTACTCTATTATCATCACCTCTGAGGCATCCAATGACCTCCTTCCATCTTCATACCAGACCTCTCATCAAAATTCAGTACTCTTGGCCACTTCCATAAAAACCTCTTTCCAACTTGACAGTGCTCTTACTTGTCTGGATACACCTCTCTTATAATGGTCCTTAAGGGGAAAAGCCAATTCTGAAAACCCCAGCGCTTTAATGGGACACCAAGAACTCCACAATTTCTTTAGGCTTCCCTTCTGCAATGGAAAATTCCAAAACTCAATCTCTAACCACAATTTATCTTTTGAGTTTTTATTCTAAGCTGCCTAACACCTACATGCCTGAGTATACAAGCATCTAACTAAAATCATACTTCTTTCATCACAAATTAACTTTTTCCAAGTTTCTATGAGTGATGCCAATATTCTCTCCATCACTAGGTTCAAATCTTGGTCATTCATGATTTCTTGCCTCATTTCCATGTCTGGCTTTGAAAACTACATGTGTTTGATTTTCTTATTCCTGCCTGTGACTATCACCTTGACAATCTACCTGCAAGCCTACACTTTAGACTTCCTAACCCATTTTCTAATAATCTACCAATTTCTTAAGCATAAACTTCATTCTCAAAGCTTTTTAGCTCTAACCAGGCTCCTTTCTTGCTTGGTCTGCCATGTATCTTGCTAACAACCCCAAAATACTTCCTATATTCACTAACAACATCAGAGTGCAGATATTATTTTGGTAATGCTATTAACGAAACAATGATTCAAGCCTTACAGAGGTAAAGGGCCATTCTATTCCATTAATGCACATATTAAGTCTACTTCCTAGTATGCGTTTTAAAACAACCTGCATGTGGCCATATATACAGCTCTACTACCATCTAGCATGAATACTACAGAAGGGACATCTGTATGCAGAAAGAATGCTGGGCTAAGTGACCAAATTCCCTTTCAGCTTAATACTCAAAAGCTATATTCATACTTGAGATACAAGGAAAAAAATGAATGTAAAAGTTCAGAACCCCATAATATATTACTTAATGTTTAAAGTACTACAGGAAAAAAAAATGAAGTATCAGGATAAAAGCTTGGACTGAAGATATTTACCTTGGAATGTTTTTTAACAAGGAGGAGAATTTCCAGTAATTCAACGGATTTCAAAGTTTCTACTTCCAAATTGAGAAGGCACAAAGCTAATATAGATGGCTACCAAAAGAAAAAAGAGAAAAATTTATTTTTTTGAAAAATTCAAAATAGAAACTTGAGACATGTATGAAAAATAGACTTACTTTTGCTTTGGAAAAGACAAGTCGGCAGTTGCAAGCTTTCAGCTGAGCTTCTAGTTTATCAAGGCTCAGTATTTCTTTCCTATAAAATGCAAAGACAAAGATTTAAATGATTTTTAAGAACTTGCCATTAAAGGTACAAGTTGACCTGAACAAGGTGGCACATGCCTGTAATCCCAGCAACTTAGGAGAAAGAGGCAGGCGGAATGTGAGTTTGAAGCCAGCCTCAACAACTTAGGCCCTAAACAACTTAAGATCTTGTCCCAAAATAAAAAATAAAAAGGGCTGGGGATGTAATTAAGTGGTTAAGTACCACCAAGTTCAATCTCCAGTACCAAAAAACAATAAGTACAGGTTGAAAAATGACACTCTAATTCTTTCCCATTTTTATTAGCATTCTAATTCTTTAGTATTAATTACAGCAATATTCAAAGTGCAAAACTTTTACTTTTAATCCTACTGACCTTTCTGATGTATGACAAAGTACAATAGTATGATATAAGTGCAAAAAGTTTAAGGCAGTAGTAGCTTCCAATTCATAGTGCAATTTTTCTGAAATTATTTTTTCCATCCGTTTTATGTCAGAAGCAGTACATTTACACTGACTAATCCGAATTACATCATGTGCGGACGGAATATTGCATTCTTCTTCAACTATTCTAGCAGCCAGCAAAAAGCAACAGACTCCAATACAAGATAAATGTTTAGGTTTCACCTGGAAAACAAAAAACAAAAGAATTATTTTAGCGATTTTCACTTTAAGTAATCCAGATCCCCCTCCTCTTAAAATAGAACACAGTCAAGCTGCTTCTGTTATATGTAATTGTCCTTACCCATGATTATACACATCTTTACATTTTAGACTTTCTTAACATCCCTCTTTAGGCCTGGCATGGTGGCACATGCCGACTACCCCAACATCTCAGGAGTCTGAGGCAGGAAGATGGCAAGTTCAATACCAGCCTCCGCAACTCAGCAAGACCCTGTCTCAAAAAAGGGATGGAGATGTAGCTCAGTGGTAGAGTACCCCTGGGTTTAATCCCTAGCACCACTGAAAACAAAATGCAGTACAAAAGAATAAGGTTTTATGAGCATTTAAATTATTTAAGTGAAAGGGGGGAAATTCAATTCAGGTTGAAAAGTTAGATTTCTAACATGGAGTAATACTTTGTACTGTTTTGAATTTTGTAAATCTGAAATACGACCTCCCTCAAAATAAATTAATCACCATAAAAAAAAACTTCACCTCTTTGGATACAAAAACAATACTTTATATAACTATTTATGCAAAAATCTTTAGGAACCATTCCATACTTCTGTATGATTTTGCCCAAGAGAAATATTACATCATTTTGTGCAGCATGTGGGACATGCGTAAAAGATGCCATGGACAGATGGCTGCCCTTTTCTTTTCAGTGCCCTGAAAACTGACCCAGCAGCTGACAGCAATCCTATTGGCAGAAGAATTACCACATTTTTCCAACAGTTGCTAGTGATTGTTAATGACTGTGGCTCCCTGCTTTCAAAAGGGAAGGGTGTGGATTATTTTTGATGCATTGTCATTCTTCATTTGTTGTGTTTCAGTATTAAAAGCATCTAGGCTCCAAAAGAAACGTGATGATAAATGAAAAGACAAAAAGTTTATTTTGAGACCTATATACATATATATTGAGTACTAAAAAACACAATAGTCTTCCTTGTGTCACACGTTTTCCAAGAAAAGTATTTAAGAAGTACAACAAAACCTATAACTTAAGATACCATATACTTTAAAGTCCTTTGGTCTTGCACTAACAATCATAATTCTTATTATAAATACATATGTATAATAAACTTTATTACATTCACTTGATAAATGTTTATTGAACTCTCATGTGTTAGGCACTGGACACAGAAAAAGGAAAATGTATTTATAAAATGTAATCATAGAACTAATTAAATACCTTCATAAGAGCCAAGAATCTATCCAAAATATTGACAGCCAGGACAAAAGTTTCAGTGCAAGATCCAAAAAAGTTAGTTAAACTCCTTAAATCTTCTACTTTGGCATTTCTCAATCTTGAACACAAAGTGTTATCATTCTACAATAAAAAAAAAACAAGAGCCAAAGATTATTATATTCTTCAAAGAATAAGGATTCAAAGAATACGGTACTTTTTTCCTTTAATTTTCAACAACATGGAGGTGGAAAGCGTGGTAAGGGCTAAGGCAATGTGCTTCATTAGAAGATGTAGAACACTGATTTTTAAAAAATACACATAGAAGAGCTTCAGCAATTCAACATAAAGTGAACTGTTGCCACACTCGAGGGTAACAGCAAATACAGTATAATTCAGTTCCCTTGGAATAGATAGTGTTACCTTGTTTTTATTTTTCTAAAGTCAGTTAAGATTCTATTATAAATATTTCATAGGCAAAGGGTATGAAATGAACTGCTCGATTCTCTAGAGGTTTCCCACTCAGAAGTTGCAGGCTGAGTGTACCAAATTTAAAGAACACTTCTCTATACTTAGAATTAGTTCCCTTCTTTCTAAGACACAAAAGCATGATCCTGTACACTATTAAGGTTTTTCTTAGTACTCCAGGAAGACCAATTTTGGTCTTTTGCCAGTCTTAGTCTTCGTTCAACTGGAGCCAGGGTTACCTCCTCCAAGTCCTATCAGCTGTACCAGCAAGTCATCTATCCTGGGAACTTACCTCTGGGGTAGCCTCGATCAAACTCAGCCCTTTCTCTCGAGGTTGGAATCTCTGTTCTTGTTCCAGATATAAACTCAACAATCCAAGAAGCTGAACTCCTTCACGATCTGCCAAGTACTCTATCCCCTGATCCTTCATCTGAAGCAAAGACATCACATAAAGTTGAGCGTAACCTGAGGGTGCAGGGACGAAGTAAGGCAGAAAGAACTGGTGGCGATACCTCCAGCCAAGGGCGCCCCAGCGCACCCTCGCGAGAAGCCGGTGAGGGGTCCAGTCCCTTCTGCCGGAACCCCACCGGTGTCCTACCGGACAGCCAAGGAGGTGTGGCAGGGGGAAGGCTCCAGGTCACGTCCGCTGGCCAGTACTGGGTCAAACCGGCCCAGCCCCAGCTGGGGCGTTTCACAAACAGGAAACTGTCTGCGGGCGGAGGTGTCCCGACCGTCTGCCTAACCACCCCATCCGAAGCTGAGCGAGGGAGACTTCTGCCCAGGGGACTGCACCGGGCGGGGGAGGGGGCGCGACTGCAGTGGGTTCTGGGGGTGAGTTGTTGCACAATAGGAGGGAGGGGAGAAAAAGTCTCGCGACTGAACAAAGAACCGGAGGGAGGAGACTCGCGAGCTCCGCCCCGCCCGGGGAGCCCAGCACCAGAGACCCTCTCGCTGGAGCCCAGCCCCCAAGCTTTTCCCATCCGCTTCCGCAGAGCCTATTGCCGAAGTATCCCCAGCGCCAGACACCCCAATTCAATATTGGGCGTGGTCAGCCCGGCTGGGGTACAGAGGTTCAGTCCGCCCCGCTCCCGAACATCACCAGTAAATCCACTTGCGCTCGGGTTCAGCAACTGTGCGGACCTCTGGGGCTGTCAATCGGAGAAGCACCACCCAAGAAAGCCCCCGTGACAAAAAGAGGTGGGGACGCCGAAGCGGAGAAGTGCCTTTAGCTTTGTTGCTCCCCTCCATCCACCCTACCAATGCAGCCTGACAACAACCCTCCAGGGGCTGCGGAGGAGGGCAGGACCCGGGTGGCTGCCGGGGATGAGAGGTGGGCAGCAGCCAGAGCTAATAGCCCTCCCCCATCCCAACTGCAATCCCACCAGAAACAAAAAAAACCCAAAGCAATCCCCCTAAGGCCCACTCACCGTGCTGGAGGTGCACCTCCACCGGCCCCCCGGCGTCGCAGTCCGGAGGGTAAGGGGTGGGGTGCGGGCGCCAGACCAGTCTCCGAGGTCTGAGACCCGCCGGCTCAGCGGAGCCCCGGGGCCGGCATCCGAGCCTTCCCCTCTGCCAGTGCTGCCTCCGCCTTACAGCCTCGGCCTCATCTCGCTCCTCGCGCGCCCACCCGACTCTGGGCGCAGCGCCGGCCCTGCACGACCGGGGCCTTCACTGGCACCTCCGTAGCTTCAGCGAGGCCCTAGCAAACCCCTTGTTTTTGTTTTGAGTTTTCGACGCCCCCAAAGGGGCGGGGCAAGAGACTCCGCGGAGGAATCCTTCACTTCCTCAACAGACTTTGAAAAAGAGTCCCTGGTAAGGCGCAGTGTCCAGACTCTCTTTAGCTTAACTGAGTCAGCCCCCGCCCGGTTAAAAAGCAGAGGGTGGAGTCTGGACGTCAAGTTTATTCGATGATTGATCCGGAGCTGGAGGAAAAAGCAGAAGCAAGCGGGTTGAAGGCGGAAGGAGATCGTTGCTGGTCGCATTGCACCTATTAAAGGTCCCCGATTTGTTTTGTTTTCCCTGTTTTGAAAAGTCCGCCCAAAGTAGCCGGCTCTCTGATTGGATGAGGGTGGGGTGAGCAGAATGCGGAGGAACTGATTCACTTTCGAATCTGGATTGGCGGACTGATTAGGCTCTGAGCTCTCTGATTGGCTCTCGCTGTATCCTGTACCTCTATCTTCCTCGGGGCCTTAGCAACTCTGGGGTCTGGATTGCGCATGCTTGGGGTGTCTTTGCCGGCTTTCCGGTACCTGCCTTGGGGTCTGTTCCTTCTCTCCCAGCCACTTCACCTGTCCAGCCTATCTGCTGCGCTAGATAGGCTTCCGTGACAACTCTTCAGCCAGGGGAACGTTTTTCTACATTTTCCTATTTTGTTCTGCAAGTCTATTTTGCAATAACCAGTCAAATTAACTGCAACATTTTCAGGGTCCTCACTGAAATGTTGGCGAGTAAAATGCCATCATGGTTTGGTATTTGTTTAAAATTTTTCCGACCCAGGAGGGGATAAAAAGGTGATAGATGAAACAAGATGGGCCAAAACTTGAGAGCTGTTGAAACTCAGAGATAGGTACACAAGGTTTCGTTATTCTCTTCTTTCCCGCTTTGTACACCTTGAAGTTTTTCCGTAATTTAAAAAAAAAAAGTTCAAAGGAAGACTTTTTTCAATAAAAACTGCACATGATGAGGGCACATAAACATCTAGTAATTATAATAGCATTCCTCCAGAGGTTGTGGTTGTGCTCTTGTTTTAATGAAGGCTCCCAGAGCCGCTTGGTCCTCCGTCGCCCATAAACTACCATTTATTGTCCATTATAATTAGTGTAGTAATTAAGGTGGACACCTCTCCCCAGGCGGGGCAAAAAGCAAACTAACTAGGTGCCTGAGGCCGGAGAAACTTTCACACGGAATATCTTCAGGAGGTGTAGGAGACATCCTTGGAACAGAGTTTATTTCTGCCTCCTCATCGCCTCCTGCCAAACATGAACACCCACAAATAGCACATTCATGAATTCTAATCTAAATAATCAAGCCCTGAGAAACAATTTCTCCTTTCTGTTCCTCCGTATGTTTTCTGCGAATTATTTTGTTGCTTGTGAAAAATGAGAAGGCACATAACTTTAGCATCAGCTCTTTTTTCTTTCCAAAGCAGCTAAGGAATTTTAGAAATAGGTTCCTTTGAATATTAACTAGAATTAGACACAGTTATCTGTCAGAAACACGAGGGGAAGGGAGCCCAAAGGACTAATCCTTTTATTTATGAGGTGTGGCCTTGTTGAAATTTTTGGAAAATGAACTAAAACTGGCACATTACTTTTAAATGATTTGCAGGTTACATAATTTTATTTATTGCTTGTCTGATACTTTAAACTTTATTCAGACTCCTATTTGATATAGTCACTTGGCCAGAAAGCTATGCTGATAAACATAAACAGAGACATGAACTAATTTGTAGAATAAAGTCAAGTTTAGAATATAGATGACAGCTCCCATTCAGAGACCACGGAGGAGCAGGGAACAGTCCAGAGACAGAGAACAGGAGCTAGAGAAAAACATACACCATGAGAGAAAAGAGAGTTTGTGACACGGAGAACTTTTTCTTTTTCTTTTTCTTTTTTTTTAAGTAAGAGGGCAAAGGTAGAAAAGGAATGCAAGATATAAAATAAGTGATGTGAAAGAGGAAATGTAAACGTATGTGGTAGGGAATTTTAAAAAATAACAATGATAAGACAAAAAAGAGATCTAGAAATTGTCCTTTGTTTAGACCACGAAATGGTATGAAGATATTCACAATGTATAGTATATGTTACAGCTGGTATTTTATGTGTTTTTACCAGACAGCTTCTTGAATAATATGAACAGTTCTCTAAGACAAGAAGCTTTGTAAATGGTTTTGAATTTCCTCCTCTTTGTAGGGCCTGCTCAGTCCAGAGAAAAGACAGATCAAGTTGTCCAACATGAAGCCTTTTATTCACATTAGTCTACTTTCTTTTTAAGAGTAAAGGAAAGCAATCATTAAAAATATTAGTCCAATAGTTACATCATCTTTTTTTTTTCTTCAGAACACATCCTGTTATTTAAAAATGATAATATTTCTGGGGGGAGGACAGAATTGTGTAGGTTCTGTCTACCGATTTTTGTTTATCTTTGTTTTTTAAATTTATTAATTAAAAAGCAGTATTCAAGGTAGTGTCTCTAGAGAGTAGGAAAGCTGGGACATCCTTTCTCCACGTTCTCTTTGTCCTTATCACCTTGATTACTGTGTGAGGCAGTAGGTACTACCTATTCAAAAGACATTAATCTAATCAGACTTGACATGTTAGCTACTTTTTTATCCTTTCCTAAGCAGCTATTGAAACTGACTTTGCTGTAATGTGCACCTATACAAAAATCAGGAAATCAGAAACGTGACTTCCCCCAAGGATTATGGGGGAACTTAATTTATTTTAAGAAACGTGGTCTTACGCAGCACACTTATAGGGATGCAGTAGGGTTGAGTGATATTTTGCCCCCAGTGACCCCATGAAGCACTGACACAGAGCCCTTTGTCCTCAGTGACACCTGAGACTGAAACTAGAAGGTGGGGACAAAACGGGAAATGAGCAGTGGGGCTCCCACAGAGGAACAATGCCTGCATTCAGCAAATTCAACTTGTAAGGTGTGTTCTTCAAACCTACTCACACTTCAGAATCTGCCTTGAAAAGAAAATAGGGCATGACCAAGGGGCTACTGCATACCTCCCTCAATGATTTATACTCAGATTTCTCTGAACTGTTCAAGGAATCAAAATTCCCACAGCTTTCTAGATAACGTCTTCACAAATGACGGTCTGCAACACCAAATCCTAGCATGTTACCAGGTGTCAGGGATACAAAACACAGATAATAAGACAAAGTCCCAGAATATACCCTTATGTATCTGCAGTAGGGCAAAAGTGTCAGTGGTGAGATCAAAATGGCTTTACATCCCCGCTTTCCTACTCACTATCCTCACTAGAGATAGTACCTTGATTGCCTTGAATAATTTGCATTGTCCTGAACCTCAGCCTTCTAACATAAGGGGAGGAAAAATGAAAAGGTGTAGTTATGTCTACTTCATGTCTAGCAATTAAGTACAAACTGTGTGAAAGCTATTTGCTATACATATCTAAGCTGTTAGGACTTTTTATGACTCTGTGACTTCTGGAAGGAGGAAAAAAATAAAAAGGATCAGTCCTAACCTAGAAATCTGGTGGAAAGCAAACCCTAAAGGAAAGAAGCAGAATCTGAATGTGTAAAGCTGTCATGAGGCCACCCTCCCCCTCTCCACTTTCCTCACTATTTCTCACTCCATGTCTAGGCTGTTTTCTGTCCTTTAAACTGGTTCTTAGCCCCAAACTTCCTGCTTAGATTAACCCTGCTAGCAAAACCTGCAAAAGGCACACAAATGCCTGTGCCAAAGAGAAGAACAGGGAAGGTATTACCCAACCTACAGTGTCCTCACGAAGTGATTTAAATTTTTCAACCAACAGCTCATTTTATAAAAATTAGTTTTATTTTTTATTTTTATTTATTTATTTATTGTGGTACCAGGGATTGAACCCAAGAGCACTTAACCACTGAGCCACATCCTTTATTTTATTTTTTATTCTTGCTGAGTTGCTGAAAGCCTCACTAGCTTGCTGAGACTGGCTTTGAACTTGCAATCCTCCTATTGCAGCTTCCCAAGCCGCTGGGTTTACAGGCATGTGCCACCAAGCCTGGCAAACCAACAGTTCATTTTTTCAATCTGAACCTGGAAAAATGAGACTATTTACATATTAGACAATCATTCCGTTTCCTCAAGTAATCAGCCGAATAAACCAGTGAGACTTCTCATGTATTCTTCCTGACTTTCTGAACATGAGCAAGATCCTCTCAAATCCTAAATCAGCCAAATCCAACATTTTACCATCTGTTTACCATTCAGGTATTTTTTTGGTGGTATTATGTATCTATGCAAAGATTGGTTATATTCACAACACAGTCTGTTCCCAGATAGTAATGTGTGCAGCTTTGGAATTGTGGGAATTATCCACCCTGTAGAAACCATCCAAATGACTATGGCAAGAGGACCAGTTTTTCTAGCCAGCCGGTTTAGCCCCTCCCCGTTTTACCGGCTTGAAGTGAGTTAACCTGTGTCAACCCTCGAAAGTCCCAGAACTCAATTCTCATTTGATGTGGCCCACATATTGCTTCATTAACCAGAGCTCTTTCTGTTAGGCTGAAAGTCAACTTGAATACATGAAGTAGCTTTGACAGGAGAGTGGACTGACAATATACCTGAAATCAGAGCTGATTATCTCAAAATGACAGGTCTGTCCTAAAGTGCATATATATTTTTCTTTTCTCTCTGTTTTGTTTTTAAGAGACATGTTCTCATTATGTTGCCAATGGTGGTCCCAAATTCCTGGGCTCAAGTGATTCTTCTGCCTCAGCTTCCCATGTAGCTGGGATCAGGCAGGCCCATTGTTGTCAGCTTCCAAAGTAAATATATTTTAAGTGCCCCAGACTACATTCTGGGATGTTGTATGTTAATTACAGAGCGTTTTCTTCTTTTATAATTTCTTCCAAGAACCTTAACATAAGTCAGATATTTCCTGTCTTTTCTTGACATCACACTGCTGTGTATAGTCACTTTCAGCAAAGAATCACTTAGGAGATGTCTGTTGAATATATCATCTTAATCCCAGGAGAAGTTTTACATCTGTGAAAGTAAGGATCTCTTATTTTGATCACAAATGAAAAGGCAGTTGACATTAATGGTGATATGAATAAGGAACATAAATTTAAATTTTGCTTTTGTTAACACTCTAAAGTGGTTTAAAAATGAAGGTTCTTTTCAACTTCTAAAAAAAAGGTTGCTTTACAGGAAAAATTCACAAGTCTATTTAATTCCATATATTATGTTTTCAATCACATTCTGAAGAAGAAATTGTAGGTTCATGCAGGAACAAAAATCAGATTTTGGGGGAAAGGAGGAGAGTTGAAACTTGACAACTTGGAGGGGCTCTCTCTAGGGGGAAAAAAGGAAAATTTACAAAAACATATTTAAATATAAAAGTGAATATTTATTTAAAATGAGACAAATCAAGACAAATTGTACACTTTTAAAAGTTGGCATACACTCTCTTGTAGCTCTCTATTGCTGTGTGATGAATTGCAACCAAGCTTAGGGGTTTTAAACGACGATTTTATCATTATCTTCCATAGTTGTGGGTGTTGGCTGAGTTCAGCTACGCAGTCCTTGCTCAGGGACTCCTATGAGGTCGCAGTCATTTTGCGGCCCACTTGATTATTATCTGCAGTCCATGCTGACTTGTGCTGGGTCCTCAGATGAGGTTAGTGGGCAGACACTTACGTACATGGCCTCTGCGTGTGGTCTATTCACTTCCTCACGGCATGGTGATGGTGCTTGAAGAAAAAGCAGGTGAATGCTGTTATCTTCTTTTATAAACTAGTTTTGGCAATCACATGGTGTCTATATTACTTTCACACTCTTCTGTAACAAATTGTCACAAGCTTAGTGGCTTAAAACAACATATATACATAGTCTCTGCTGGTTCTACAGGCCAGAAGTTCAACATGGTCTTTGCTGGGTTAAAATCCTGGCAGGGCTGCTTTTCTTCTACAGCTCCAAGGAGAATGCATGTCCGAACCTTTTCCAGTCTCTGGAGGTCATTCACTGCTTGTCTTGTGGCCTTTTCTATCTTCAAAGCCTGCATCACAGCATCTTCAAATCTTTTCTGACCCTGACTCTTCTGCTTCCCTTCATTTAGCCCTGTGGTTACATTGAGCCCACTGGGATAATACAGAACAATCTATCTTGAAATCAGTCAAATAATAGTCTTAAGTCACCCTTGCCACCTAAAATAACATCTTCATAGGTAGTGGAGATGAGGGCGTGGACAATTGGACATTTTTATTCTGCCTACTACAGTATCTCTTCATCCACAAAGTCTGCTCAAGTTCAATGGGAAAGATGTCAATCACTTTTCAGCAGGAGCATGAAGGATGGGGGATATTGTGGTGTCCCTCTCTGTAAAGTAAAATCTTCCACATTCACAAATTTAAAAATCTAGGAAATGTCAAGATATTTTTATTAATTGCCTCACACATGACTGTAAAACTTTTTGCCAATATTTTTTGCTGCATATTCTCTAATCACCTCTTCATATTATAATAAAATTCTCTGAAGAAGACATTTTAAAAAATTTAATCATTCCTCTAAACATGGTTGATCTGGTTTTGGGTTTTTAAAAAATATTGTATTAAAAATGTTTCCAGCTTGTAATTCATTATTCATATCATATTTTAGGATTAATATCTGATTTGGGGAAACCTGTATAATTTTTTTAAGGAGAGGGACAGTGAGAGAGAAAGACAGAATCAATTTTATTTAGTTTTATAAGTGGCTTTCATTGCTCTGACACTTCGTTGTGTATGTGGTGCTGGGGTTTGAACCCGTGTCCTCACTCATGCCAGGCAAGTGCCATAACCACTGATGTACCACTCCAGCTTCCTGCATAAGTTTTTCTGTATATGAGTTATAAGAATTCAGAGCATCAATAAAAATTGTCCACACTCGTTCTTCAGCCTTATCATTTGTTTCCTTATTGCAAAAGCATGTTTTGAGTTTTTGTGTCACCTTTGTCAATATCAGTATTTTGTATCAAATCAAGAAATTTCTATTTTTAGTTTGATCTTATGATTTCTTCATTCATTAGCATACCAAACAATTCAATAGCTTATTGAACACTTATTCTAAAGTTATATCCTTTTAAGGAAATACTACTTTGGAATGATCTGAAAAATGTTTTTATAATTTGTTTCTTGATGTCTGAACACATTCTACTGGTTTCATTATGCATTTTTATGACTTTTACTTCATGCACAGTTTTTATCTAAATTTCATCTTAGTTTTTTAATAACAATTATGAATGATAAAAGAGGGCACATTTTATTTTACTTATACTTTGCAATACTAAGTATTGAACTTAGGGGCACCCTACCACCCAGCCACATCTCCAGCCCTTACTGTTTTTTATTTTGAGCAAGGTCTTGCTAAGTTGACTAGACTGGCCTCAAACTTATGCTCTTCCTGCCTCAGCCTTCTGAGTTGAATTACAGGCATGAACCACAGCACATAGCAGCACCTTTCTTTTATATCCAAACTAGGAGTCAGTCATTTCCCAATTGTTTTATTAAAACATCCCTCTTTTTTTATACTCAATCATGAAGCAAATGGGCCTCCTTCCAACACAGGATCCTTCTGTGATGTGCACCTCTAGCCCAAAGCAGCAGGGACAATCAGTCAGACTGAAACCTCCAAAACTATGTCAAAATAAACCTCTTCTCTTTTAAAGCTGATTATCTCAGGTATTTTGTTACAGCAATAGAATGCTGACTAACACACCTGTGGTATAGCTCCAGTCCAAGCCTAATGACCCAAGAACCAGAAGTGCCAATGTCCATGGAAGAAGATGGATGTTCCAGCTCAAGCAAAGATGAATTTGCCTTTCCTCTTCCCTTTTGTTCTACTCAGGCCTTTAGTGGATTGAATGATGCCTTACATTGGTGAGAATACACCTTCTTTACTCAGTCTATTAATTCAAATTCTAATTTCTTCTGAAAATATCCTCATAAACACACTTAGAAAAAATGTTTTAACCAGCTATCTGGACATCTTTTAACTTAGTCAAGTTGACACATAAAGTTAACTATCACATAAACCCCCTGCTAGGGCCCCTCCTGAGAACATGTATGGAGCTTGTGCAAGTGAAGGGCCTTGATGCCGAATTTCATTAGCTTCCTAATAAGCCCACATGTAGTAATCAATAATTAAGTGTCAAACACTGTGCTAGGTGGTTTACATGTATGAACATAATTTTAATGCCCATAAAACACCACATAAGCAATACAGTACAGATGCAGAGGCCCTGAGAGTAACTTGACCCCATGGTGAGACAGTGGTGGAATCAATAATGTTCATACCAAAACAATCTGGCTCTGGCACCCACGCTGTTAACCACTATTTTACGTAGTGATTCCAGTGTCTGAGGGAAGGAAAATAAATCTCTAATTTGAACAAACTTGGCACATTTGGCTATGTAATTCACTCAAAATTGCTTATATCCATAGTTTAGGTTAGACTGTACCAAGGCAGCTTGGAACAGATGTTTTATTAGAAAATTTAATCAATACACTATTTACCTTCATACTTGCATGTGGTTTTCCTTTTTCCCCCTCATTTCAATATGTAGTGAACATACTTCTGAGAAATTTCAGATTTATTTCTATCAAACTAATCTGAAAAGAAACTTTACCCAGAGATCAGGCCTACAAGGATCAACTGCCCTTGCCCTAGAGTTTTGGATTAATTTATTTCTAACAAAGATAGGCCAACTGTTTCAGCACAGATCTACCATTCAAATCCCAGGAAAGCCAGTAGTGGAAGAAGAAAGCAGCTCTTTCTTTTCCGCCTGGGGGAGATGTCTAAAGACTTGAGACATCATGTGAGAATGTCATATCAATATCTTGCAAATGTTTAGGTGGCAGAGGGAAATTGCTACTGTGTTCATGTTGGTCCTGATAAAGGTTCCTTTGTAGATATTTGGGACATCTGCTATCTTGTGGCATGGAAGAATTTTCATATTCTTTATAACAGAAGGTTATAATCAGCAAATAAACTGATTACCCAACGTGGCTGGTTCTCCCATCATACAGAAACTGCATACTATCATCTAAAGTGGAAGTCAAGGCCCTCTGATAACTCACTGTTAAAAAGGCCAAGTTTGAGTTTTACCGTCTGTGCTGCATGGTAGGAAACAGATATGGCGAGGGTGGCACAAATAGAGTGTCTGGAGCCAGAAGTTACCAATTTATTGTGCTTTTTGTATTGCTTAAAGTTTGTACATTTTAATGATGAACAACTATTTATTATCTCAAGATCTATTTAAATATTATAGATACATGTTGGCTAATTCTGCGTGAAGATTAGTGAGCTTTTCACTCAATTTCAATGTAGCCACACTGCATTTTAAAATTTTTGTTTCTTCTTTTGTTCCGTTTAATAAACATGTGGGCAGCTACTCTATTCAGGAAGAATGGTGGAAACAGAGATACGAAGAGACTAGGGTTTAGATTCTGCCCTCAGAGAGCTCAGCCTGGAGGGGATGAGCTTAGTGAACACAGCAATACAACTGTGGGAACTGTGCAAAGATAGAAGTGTAGCAGTGAACAAGGGAGGAAATAATCTCGGGAGGGGGAGAGAGATAAGATGAATCTGGTGAGGAGATTGTTGGCTGCTTCTAAAAAATTGCTTCAGGGGTTGGAGTGGTCTCAGCGGTTTCGGTGCTTGCCTGGCAAGCACGAGGACCTGGGTTCAAACCCCAGCACCACGTACACAACTAAGTGTTGGAACAACTAAGGTCATGTGAAAAGCTAAATAAAGTTGTTTCTCTCTTTTAAACTGCTTCAAATGTGTGTCTTGGTCTTCTCCCTTCAACTCAGAATGTCATATTCATGTTTAGAAGTGGAAAGCTTCCTCCCCAAGAGCAGATTAATAGCATCCAAGCTACCCAAGAATATGTGTTGGCAAAACTTCTACCCTGGGAAGTTCTTTCTTAATATTGGTGCTTCCCAGATATTTGTGAAATTCCATGATCCAAAATAAAGTTACTTCAAGTCATATTTGTGATCTATTTAGGCTAAGTCAGAATATTGCTATTTCTCAAAAAATGGATTATTATTTTAATTATGAAAGTAATAAAAGCACATTAAGGAAATTGTGTGGGTGTGAGTCATCTGTAACCAAATAATCTATACAACTGTTGTTATTGTAGTAAATTCTTCTGGTCTCTTTTCTGATAAATTTTTCAAAAATTACATTGTGAAAATACATACAAGACAGCATATAGGATATATGTACAATTTAAGGACCATTGATAAAACAAGTAATTGTATATCTACCAGACAAGGTAATAAATATAATCTAATCTGGAACCTCTAAATGCCAAACTTGGATCAAATCCCCCACTCTCTCACTCCTGAAGATTGCTCTAGTATCAATCATACCCTTCCTTTTTAAAATAAATTACTGTTTATATTCCTAATACTTGTTTAGTTTTTTTTAACTTTATGTAAGTTGAATCACACTAAATATATATTATGATTTTCTAAAAAAGTTATATTTCTTAGCTTCATCCATGTTTCCCTATTGCTATGGCAATTTTTATAGGTATATAATTCCAATATAGAAAAATGCTCTTTCTCTATTCATAGATTCTGTGAGTAGGCTTTGGGAATCTTTCCAGTTGCCATTACAAAAAAAATTGCAATCAATGTTTTCTCTTCCTTTTCTTTGTCTACATACCCAAGAGATTCTCTATAGTAACTACTTAGAAATGGAATTTTTTGGTCTCCAGGTGTGTGCATCTTCAATTTGACAGAGGAGCACCAATTAGTTTCCAGAGCAAGTGAATTAATTTCTACTCTCACCAGCACTCTGAGAGTTTCTGCTGTACTACATTCATACCACCTCATCACTTTTATTTTTGTGCTGAGGACTGAACCCAGAAGTGCTTTACCACTGAATTATATTCACAGCTGTTTTTATTTTTTATGAGTCAGGATCTCATTGAATTGCTGAGGCTGGCCTAGACCTTGCAATTCTCCTGTATCGGCCTCCCAAATTGCAGGATTACAGGTGTGCAGCACAGCACCCAGCAGCACACATTGCCCCCCTCTTTTTTTTTTTTTAAGATAAGAGGGAAGGAGTGAGACAGAGAAAGAGAGAATCAATTTTATTTATTTTTCCATCAGGCCTCTGTTTCTCTGACACCTAGTTGTGTATGCAGTGCTGCGGTTTGAACCAGGGATCTTGCACTTGCCAGGCAAGCTGAGCCACCACTCCAGCCCCCACATTGCTTATAAACAAGGTCCAGAATGGTTTATGCTTTTATATCCTCCTGTTTGTATATAGCTAAACACAGAGCTGATTCTCAATAAGAATTTTCTGGCTGCTTGACTTGGGAGAATATGTTCTATAAAGTCAAAGACAACCACACTTAAATAATACAATAATTATTTATATGCAAAGCCTAAAGCTTTGGTTTTATTTTTAAACTAATAAACATGTACATAAACATATGTTCAGACACATATATATAAGCAGAAATACATGAATGTATGTTTGTTTAACAGAAACATTATACAAGTAAACAGCACTTCTTTAGTTAAAAGAGATTCTGAAATTTCTTTTTGCCTCACACAAACGTATGTGTGCAATTGTGCCTGTGTTAACAAATATGTGTACCTCCATAAATATTTGGATTTGTTAACAAAAACCAGTTTTTAAACACTATAATTTAAACGTAGCAATCCACTTCATGGGCTTATTTGCAACCACTGACTCTAGGTTCTGAATTATTAATTTGTGTAGAAATCAAGTTAATGAGCTTAAATATGCACCCATCCAAGCAGGAATAGAGCGTCAGAAACTCTAAATCTATTTTCTTTCTATCTATAACAGATTGTCATCCTCCCACTACCTACCAATTTAAAATCAACTTTGTTTTAAAATATAAAATTTTTATTCATCTGTCAATACAATTTCAAGGGAAACTTTGAGACTTTTAAAGCTAAAAAAACTGCATTTGTTCAATAATCAGTGAAAGATAAAATTTTAAATAATAGTTCTAAAAATCTGAAAGTCACATCTTACTGTGAAATATATAATTTTTAACTAAATAAAAATTGTTACTAACTATAATACATTAAATAATATGACAGGTGCATTTTTTAATCTAATAATTTTAAGGGATACCAGTTGGAAAACATTATGGAATTATGTTATATTTCATGTAATATAGTTATATATTTCATGTATGAATTAATTACATTTCATAAATGTTCTTCATTTCATTAAGCAAAATAAAAACAGTTGGGCTCTATGGAGACCTGAATAATCTGGATAAAATTATGAAACTTACATTTTGCTTAGTACCATACAGAATTTAGCTGTATAATAAATGCATATATGCCTGACCTTGGCTGAAACCTGATTTTCAGTACTTGCCCTGACACATGCCAGCCAAATAGCCTCTCAAAACCTTCATTCCCAAATTTGTAAAAAATAGGATTACTCCTGACCAACTCATGAGACTAAGAAGATGAAGTGGAAGAATGTATGTAAAAGCAACTGTAAGCCCTAAAATGCTAAACAGACAAACTATTATCTTGTGTTCAAATTTTAGCTTTATTGTTTAATATCTATATGACTTATATGGGAAGCTACTGTAATTTTTAAAGCCCATTTCCTTACCTAAAAATGGTAGCTTTGTGATGATTAAATGAGATAATACCTACAGACAGCTTAAGCACAGAGTAGGTAATAATAAGTGTTTGGTAGGGGAGAAAAGTTTTTTTAATGTTACCTATTACATTTGTCAAGTGAGAAATTGCTTTTAGTTGTCCCTCCAATAATTACAATCAATTTTACCAAACTACCCACATGATCAATGTCTTGTGTTTGGGAAAGCTTCATATTGAATATCAATACAAGCTAAAGCAAAGGAACAGATCTTTGCTCTGTGTAAAGCTAACCGGCCAAATTGAAAACTGACCCTTGTCCTTATTAAGTAACTGGGTGAACCAATCTGGACACAAACTATATAAACAAATTTCACATCAAGAATATTGATGCAAAGCCCAAGGATTGGCATCAGTATAATTTGATGAATAATGCACTCATAAAATGTTTGGATAAGAATTAATATTGTTTGTTTATTTCTTGCAAGGGCACTTTAGTAATGACCTGTTTCCTTCTCTTTGCTTTTGTTTTTAAACTGCCCTGTCCTTGCGAATCTGTACTCTATACTTCCGCATCATCCACTTTTACATCCAAATGGCTTTGATCATTACTACCCAGCTGTCTTTTTTTTCCATATTGTTCTGAGAGGTGGCCAAAGTAGGTCACCATGGAGAAAATCTTCCTCTCACAGGCTTAATTCGCTTTCCCCTATAGGCCTGAGGTCAGATATCTCCAAGCTGTTTATGACCCAAATTCAGATCTGTCATGTGCCAGAGACACTAGGCAGCTGTGTATGGAGAAACTCTGCTCTAAATGATGCTAACCCTTTTTGTGATTTTATTAAAAAAATAAAAAAGGGTGACACTAAATTGAAAAAATATAGAATTTTTGTTGTATTATAGTGTGTTGACATATAGTACAATATTAATGTAACCCAAGTAGTTATTGTTTTATTTCTCTAGTTCAGAGATCACTCTGTGTTCCCCAAAGTCACTGAATCATGGTAACTTCTGATCTTATCCCAATTAGTTGCATGAATACTGGGAATCAAACACAGTTTGTTAATACAGTTTATTTGTTAATACAGTTGAAGGAACTCAATCATTGGATTTCAATGACTCTAAAATATACACATATATTCTGTTTCAGACCAAACAATGTATTTCCTTTCATATAAGGGTTTGATGTGATAATCAGTTTCAAATTTGAAAAACCCATGTGATTCATATACTTTGTCACATTGTTGATAATTTATGATTCTTGTTCTCAGGAAATGATGTAAACTCTATATGAATATTTTTAGTAAAATTTTAAGTTTTAGGACTTGTAGGTTGTATCAATAAATGACTTAGCATTCCTTGGGTATACAAGATAATTAAATGCATTTATGTCACATTATATCCTAATATAAAAAAATATGTTGTTAGCATACACTCTATAAATTAATTATAGACTCTAACCACTTCGATTTTCCTTGGAGAGAGCGTTTTGTCCACTGCCCAAAGATAGCTTGTTGGGGATTTTCTAGGCACAGGACCAGTGTGTCCAAAATGCAGTTAATACTCTTGGTTATTTATCAGCTGTCAGTATAGCACTTCTCAGAGGGTTTTCTAAAACTGCACAAGAACATTAAGAAAAAAAAAAACATTTACTTCACCTCAATGAACACTTTTTGAGCAACTACTGCATATCCAGTACCACATGGGTCTTGGGGGGAAAAAGACATAGCCCATTATACACTGGTCAAAAAGCAAGTACATAAATAGGTCACTTAAATAAAACATAGGAAATGCTGTGTTAGAGCTCTGCACAGGGCCATGGGAGTGTGGAGGAGGAGCTAGAATTATCCTTCCTGAATTGCAGGCTCACTAATCCAACAGCCTTCTGGATATCATTAACCTTTCAACATATTCAAGACAAAACTCAGAAACTGTCCCACCCAAACAAGTGTAGTAGTTTGTTTTGTTTTGACTCCAGTCTGTTTTGCCTGTGTGTAAGAACAGTCCTCAAAGAATAACTGACTGGGGGGATACAAAACCCAGCTCTGCCTTCATTAAGTAGAATAACTCAGAGGTAGGATAATTCTATCATATGTTCTACGATTGTCCTATTGAACCTCTGCCAGTTGAGGAAGTTTATTATGGTGAAAATGAGTCAAGTGAAGCCCTAGAAATTCCTATTGTTATCAAGATTGTAAAGCATAAGAAATACCATATCCCTGATGGAACTTAAGAGATTAGCTCCACCATCAAACATGGTCAAAAGGAAAAGTTGGCGGGGCTGGAGCAGTGGCTTGGTGGTTACAGCGCTTGCCTGGCATGCTTAAGTACACAGGTTTCAAACCCCCAGCACCCACGTACACAACTAAGTGTCAGAGCAATGAAAGCCATGTGAAAAACTCAATAAAAATTGATTCTCTCTCACTATTCTTCACTCTTTAAAAAAAAAAAAAGTTTGCGATTCACATCCCATTTGAGGGATCTTGGAGAATAACGGTATGTTACTGTAAACTTAAACCAGTGACTCCAGTTGAAGCTGCTCTTTAGATATAATCTCATTTCTGGAACATGTCAAGAGCACCTAAGCCCTAGTTTGCTGCTATTGATCTTTAAATGCATTTTTCCATACCAATTTGCAAGGACCACCAGAAAGAGTTTGCTATTACCTGATGAAGCCGATGACAACTCTCCTGCTCTGCCCCTAATGTGGTCTACAGAGATTGTGAGAACCTTGACAGTCCACATAAAACACATCCACTGCATTCTGTAACATTATGTTTATTGAACCTGATCAGGACCTGGACAGGAAGCAACAAGTATTTTATATTTTACATCACTTAGTAAGACATATGAGGACCAGAAAAGAGGAACTAAGCACCACAAAAATTCAAGGGCCTGCTATCTAGGTGAAGTTCCTGAGAGTCACAGGATATGGGAGACCTCAATATGTCTTCCCAAGTAAAAGAAAAATTGTAACTTGCAGAGTCTACCACTAAAGAAAAGGCAATGGGTGAGCCTTTAGGGAGTGTGTGTGTGTGTGTGTGTGTGTGTGTGTGTGTGTTCTGCTTGGGAACAAACCCAGGGAAGGCACTCTTCCACTGAGCTCCATCCCAACTCCCTTTTCAGATTTGAGAGTCAATATTTATTACATTTGTGTGTGCTACTTAGATCCCACTTACAGCCAGTTCTGATGGAAACAACAGCAAATGTAGGCTGAAGTGTAAGCTGTTTTTCTTTGTCACCCCACAGACCCAATAATGCTTGGACTGTCCATGGCAAATAAAATGCTATGTGAAATCTCTAGTAAGTCACAGCTAGAGAATCACAGCATAGAACTTAGGGTTTTGAAGTTAATCTTTGCCTCTTCTGCAGACAACCATTCACCTCTCCAAATAATAATAAAAAGCTGTGTTCTGATTTTGGTACCAAAAGCCCCACATAGAACCCGAGTTTCCCATTTCTGACCTTCTGAGCCATAAGACTGGATATGTATGGAAGCAATCTATCATGTAGATATGCTATATAAGAGTTTGAACTCAAGGAAATACAGAGTGCACAACTGAGTTACCTCAGCAGGTGACTTAGGTTCTGTCAACACTGACTCTGGCTTTCTTTAATCCATACCCATGGCTTAGGGGAGCTTCTTCTTGCCAGTTAAGTGAGGACAAAGGAGCTTGGGTTGATTTACAGATGGTAAGACAATACTGTATGCTAGGACAACTGAGATGACAATTGCAGTCACAGTTCCAGGCGGGAGTGTTTTTGGACAGAGGTAAAGGAAATCAAACACACACCAAGGGAAGAATACGTTTGCATGTCCACTTTGTCTTTCTGAGAGGGCCATATGTAAGGACTTACCGTCATTCGTGGGCAGATGCTAACATTTGGGCTGGATATTCAGGGACTTGGTCAGAACGGTATCAGAACACAGGTAAGAAGACAGATTTCTCCAAATGGACCCACAGTGTGAAAACATTTGTGTTTCATTTGAAAACCCTCTAAAGAGCAATCACTGCAGAGGTTTTCAAAAATCAAGTAGGAAAATGTCATATTCTATGTATTTCGATCAGTTTCTTTCACCTGCCAATGTGAGGTTTATTTATGGGCCCATGTATAAAGTGGTCACGGTGCAAAGGGAGGTTTTTTATACGCTTAACAGGGTGGGATGACCTTGCTACTATTCCTGATGCATGCCTAACAGGCCAGCAGCAGAGACTAACACTAGTTCCATTCCTGGGAGACTACTCAGTTACTGGAACACTGATTATAGTGGATCCTTGTGTTACGGAGGTGGAGATTTGTCCTCACTAAAATGGATGTGTATTTTGGGTGTGGATTTTATTTTCCTGTGTGTGACACTTTTGCAAGCATCACTATTTGTGGGCTTTCAGAATGCTTTAGTCCCCATGATGGCATTCTATACAACACTGCTCCTGATCAAATAACTCATCTCACAGCCAGAGAAGTGCCACAGTAAGTTAATTCCCATGGAATTTTATGGTTTTACCACATACTCCATCACACAGAAGCACCTGGCGTAATAGAATAGTGGAATAACCTCCTGAACTCATTTATAATAGAGTTTTAGGATGGAATTCTAGTCTACAAAATGAAATACTCTTTGAATCAGCAACCTATCGTTGCAGTTTTTTTCTGTAACCAAAACCTATGGGACCAGGAATCAAGGGGGACATGGGAAAGGGTCCCTCAATGTTACACACCAAATAACCACTAATAGAAGTTTTGCCTCCCATATTTCAAAGTTTCAGTTCTGTTGATTGGATGGTCTTGGTTTCCAAGGGCAGAAGTTTTTAACCAACAGACACAACAATGGCTCTATTGAATTAGAAGTTGAGAAGGACACATGCTATTTTTTGGGCTCTTTTTGCTACTGGCTGGAATGATTATTCCAAATTAGAAGGGAAAAATCGAGTTGCTGCTACATAATGGCAGCAGGGAGGACTCTCTGCCTGGAAATCAAGGGATTCTCTGAAGAGTCTTTTAGCACTTCCATGTACAATAATGAAATTTAATGAAAATTTCACCAATAATAAAAGAAAAAAACCAGGACAAGTGAATATTCAGTTGGTCCAGTATTGAAAGCCTAGATCCCACTGCCATACAAAAAAACAAATAAACAAATAAAAAAACCCACTTGAAGTCTTAGCTTAGGACAAATGAAATACAGAAGGGAAAAACAAGTTAAAAATATCAATGATGACCTTGTGATCAGTTATAAAAACAAAGACTGTAGCAGCTTTGTATATTTGCTACCCAGCTTACCATGTATGTATTTATAGAAGGAGACACATATAATAAATAATTTCCTTCTCTCTTCTCATTATTTTACACAAGTTTTGATGGGTGTTAGCTTTATAATTTAGTTTTGTATAGAATATTCAGATGAGACTATGACTGAATTTGAGGGGTAACCGACACGGTCCAGAGAAGGGTGGTATGACTGTCTCCCAGATACTGATTCAATGATTATTAGCACTTTGTGTCTCCTCACTTTGGGAGAAGGTAAAAACATCTTCATTCATATAAAGGATAATGGAATCTAATTGGGCAGAAATACAGAGTTCTTTTTGTTGGTAGTTAGAAGATTGGATAAGTATAATAGGTAAATATAGTTGCTGAGCAGCCAAGAGGTAGACTGTGTCAGTTACTAAGCTATTTAGCTCTCAGCTGCAAATGTACCCTTCCATAACGAAGGTGGTTCAAGAACTCTCCAAACCGCAATTCTGCTTTGCCAGCTGTTCCTGTTAGGCCCTGTTCTTGAAGTACACTGCAGCGGGGAGGCGGAGGAAGGGTCTTGTCACGTTTTCTTTCTGCCTACTTTTGTGCTTGTGAGCATTTCCTGAGCATCGTTTCTTCACACTCACAGAACAATTGTTTTTCTCCCATAGCAGCAATTTAACTCAGTGTCTTATACTTGCAGAATCATCCTCATTTTTGTTCTGTTCAGAGATAACAGCATCAGGACAAATAGTGCCTCATCCTCTGCTATCTGAATTTCAGCTTCACAGGCCTTTACCAAAACACCTAAATTTCAATCATTCCAATCTCTTTCTTTTATTGCATCAGCCCCAAAGTGGTTGCTGCTTCCTGCAATGGTTACATCCATAGTAACTTAACATTTTCCCTTTGTTATTTTGGTTACTTTTATTTTCTTTTCTTTTCTTTTTTTTTTTTTTAGAGAGGGACAGAGAGAGAAAGAATCAATTTTATTTAGTTTTTCATGTGGCTTTCATTGTTCAGACACTTTGTTGTGTATGTAGTGCTGGGGTTTGAACCCGCATACTCACTCATGCCAGGCAAGTACCATAACTGCTGAGCCACAGCTCCAGCCCTGTTTTGGTTACTTATGTGATGACTTTGTATGTGGTATCATGGTTTGGATGGGAGGTGTCCCCCAGTAGCTCATGTGTGAGATAATGCAAGAAGGTTTAGAGGTGAACGATTGGGTTATGAGAGCCTTAACCCAATCAGTGAATTAATCCTCTGATAGGGATTAACTGAGAAATAACTGAAGGATGGTATGGTGTGGTTGGAGGAGGTGAGTCATTGGGAGCATGACTTTGGGGTGTATATTTTGTATCTGGTGAGTGGAATCTCTCTCTCTCTCTGCTTCCTGGTCCCATGTCCAGACTGACTGCCCTCCGCCACACTCTTCTGCCACCATATTCTGCCTCACCTTGGGCCCTGAGGAATGGAGCAAGCTGTCTAAGGACTGAGAACTCTGAAACCTTGAAAGTGTTCCTCCTAAAATTGTTCTTGTCAGATCTTTTAGGCACAGTAGTGAAAAATCCTTTTGTAAAATTCTCTTAGTGTGATTTCTGTCTCCTGCCTGGATGCTAACCGACAAAGACACATTCCTAGGATTCTGTCATGCCTTGGTCTAGGTTAGAAATTTCTCTCCCATTATATTACCATTAGTGACCCTTAGAATAAGAGTTATCACAGGGGCTGGAGCAGTGGCTCAGCGCTTATAGCACTTGCCTGGCATGTGCGAGTGCGCGAGTTCAAATCCCCAGCACCATGTACACGATGAAATCTCAGAGCACCGAAGGCCACATGAAAAACTAAATAAAATTGATTCTCTCTTTCTATCTCTCACTCTCCCTCTCTCTTAAAAAAAAAACAAACTACTATTTTAAAAAAAGTTATCACATATCCCCACTAAATAAACAAGTCTATAATGATAGATATGTTTGTAAATTATTCATTTTGTCAGCTTCATATCCCAGCATAATGCACAGAAAATAGATATTCAAGGAATTCTTATTGAACCGATAAAATGATGATTCAGGACGATTTCCCATGGGAAGGTAATGGAGGAGAAGCTAGAGGTAGCCACTAGCCCAACGTTTCACATTTTGATCTCAAGATTCCTTCCCAGAGTGATGTATTAGTACATGTTTAGTAAACAATCTTTTTTAAAAAGCTCTGATTTGCAACATTTGCTGATATATGCTTTATAAATGCTTCCTCTAAGGCAATTTCAAGCCACCAAATGATGTCACTGAATGAACATATGGAAAAAGATGCACAATGCACACCATTGGATTTTACGAGCCAATATCAGCCAGCTCTAGCACCTCCACCTTTTTTTTTTTTTTTTTTGGCAGTACTGGGGATTGAACCCAGGTGTGCTTTACCTCTGAGCTACATCTCCAGCCATTTTTACTTTTCATGTTGAAACAGCGTCTAAGTTTCCCAGATTGGTATTGAACTTGCAATCTTCCTGCCTTAGCCCCGCCAAGTCTCTGGAATTATAGGCATGCACCACCACTCCCAGCTTGCCTTACACTCTTATATATTATTGAGAATTTCAAAGAACTTTCGATTATGAGGACTATATTTATAAATATTTATGGTGTTCAAAATTAGAACTGAGAAATTTATAAAATTTTTATTATATCAAAATATCAATAGTGACCCCACCCCTTTATTAACATAAATAACATATTTTAATAAAGAACAGTTAATGAGAAAAGAAACATTGTTTCACATTTTGGCAACTCTCTTAAGTGTCTGGATTAATAGAAACCACCTTGGACTGGGATGTGGTCCAATGGTAGAACATTGCCTAGCCTGCAGAAGTACTGGATCCAGTCCCTAGCACTGCAACAAAATATAAAACAACTGTATATTTCTATCTGTTTATATATTCATTCAGTCATGATATGTTTTCTTGATTTAAATATATGAAGAAAATTTGGCCTCATTACAGATATGGTATGAAAAAAGAAGGGAATGTATATTTTAAATAGCCTTTTCAGATAATTGTGATTATTTTTTGACACTACACTAAATTTAAGAAGTGGCAGTTTCTTAAAGGTCAATTATAATGTAGAATCTGAAAGCATGTAATGAACTTTTAGAACCCTGTTATATAATATCCCCAGTCTACTTTGCATTTTGAGTGGATCTTTTACCCATGCAAAATGCTATAATATAAAACTTGGATGATTTAGAAAATATTGGTTCATTCAGCTATGTAGATCTTCCAAATGTTGACATATTTTATTCCATATGTAAAAAGTTATATTCACTACTGTCACCATGAATCTTATCAGCAAAGTCTTAAAGTATTGGGAAACTATCAAGCTCACAATGGTGAATACAAAGTTTTCAAAATTCTAATTTTCACTCACATTATAGCATTGGCAATAAGCCAGTTGTTCCCTTTAAAACAGGTTTGCTTCATGCAGTTTTGAGATGTTTGCCAAATACTCAAATCTGAATAGTCATAGTTTTTATGTTAACTATTCTCTCAAGCAAAACTGATATTCCATGACGAAATCTGTTAATTCAGCTGTATCTCAAACAGTTGCACAAGAGCTTTTCTTCAAAACAACCATTGTACTTTTATATATAGCAGAGTGCTTCATGCATATGTTCTGGAACAATGTGGCTCCCGTGTATGAGAACTGGCTCTAGGGTGCCATGAGAACGAAGAAAGGAGACATCAGACCTCGAATTACATAGAATGTGATTATTGGAGGACCTATTGACAGAAGCATGGCCCTGGGCAACAGCATGACCAGTTGGATCCCTGCATTTTGGGTCAGAAGGAGGGGTTGGTTAGGATAAGAGTGACTTCATCTTGGCTGGAATGTACCTGGCTTATCTTAAGCTAGTATCAGAGTCAGGCACATTCCTGGAGGCCAGGTCTGGTTGTAAAGCTTTTCAAACCACTCTAATGATTTTTTCTATTTATAGTTTGTTGGGAACTAAGCAGGAAAAACCAACCAGAGTTACTCTGGGGAGATTTCACAGCTACAACTTAAGAAGTCTGCAGCTACCTCAAGCTGAATCCGTACAGCATACTTCCCATTTAAAAGTGTGTAACCAAGATCTAGACTTAAATCAATAACTTAACTTGCAAATGCACTGGTAAGAAAATACAGTGGCTCAGGTATAATTTGATGTTATTGCCTTGAGTCATACTGAGATGACACCAATTTAAACCACCATTTCTTTACCCCATTAGTGGAAATGTCAACACAGTTAAATAGTATTATATGATTATACCATCTTAGTACTGTCATAGAAATAATTTTGATGTCATAAACTCCAGAAAGGTTCTTACCAGACTCACAGACAACACTTTGGGAACTGCTGCATAAGACAACTGAAAAAATATCTAGCCATGAGTGGTCTTCTGGAAAGTTTATACATATATAAGGACCACCATAAATGTGAAGGATTGGATATTTTTTTCCATTATCTGGAAAGATGTTTCTCTAGGTTACTAGACAGGATACAAAAAAAAAAAAAAAGAGTAAGGACTTATTTATTGAGTTATATTAAACATGTTAATCATGTCCAGTCCCAGTTCCAAGCAACCAATATCTACCATAAGACCATATGTATCCTTCATAACACCTGCCATCCCCATCATTAACAAGTCATGACTTTGGGCTGAGGGCATCCAATATAAAGGCTCAGAGAAACCAGGATATTATGGAGACAATAATGCAGGAACTTTACTGAAACAGATATTAATGACAGAAATCAGACTCCTTCTCTTCCAGCATTTTAAAGGGGGAAAACAAAAAGGAATCAGCCAATTGTAGGTGGTATCGATGATAGGAGGACAAAGAAACATCCAAAGAAGAAATGGGATGGTCAGGACCATGACAGGTGAGGAGCGTAACAACAATTGCAAAGTGAAGCTACGAGAAAGGAGACGCAGTGTATAACAAAAACAACGAGGCAGAGAAGACAGGCTGAGGAGGAAGTGAGCAGTAGAGGCAGAAGCAATAAAAACACAAAGAAGAGTCAGATCACCATGATGTGGAAGGTCAGCAAACTTCTGCTACTGAATGGCCAACTAGAAAATCTAAGTCTCAGAGTTACCTTATCAGGCCCTAGTTGGTAGCTCAATTCCTTTTATCTATTTGTAGCCTTTTTTTTTTTTTTTTTAAAGAGAGAAGGACAGTGAGAGAAAAAGAGAGAGAGTATGTGTGTTTTTATTGAATTTTTCCCATGGCTTTTGTTGTTCTGACACTTAGTTGTGTATGTGGGTGCTGGGGTTTGAACCTGCGTATTTGCACATGCCAGGCAAGCACCATAACCACCGCCCCAGCCCCTATTTGTAGACTTCTTAAAACCCCATTATTTAATAACTTGAGTGAGCCGCTAGTTGTCGCATCCAATGGAACTTAATTAACTCATATTTGCTGGGAAAGGCATCCTGATAGGTGTTTCACATCATTTCAGTTTCAAATTATTATACCTCAATTTAGGAACATGTACCAATAATGCTTCCAAACATCAGGTACAATAAGAGAAAACAGAGTTCATAGGACTTTTATATTCCATAAGCCACACAGAGGCCACAAACCCAAAGGAACTATGTATTTGAAAAAATGTTGCTATTTTACTCTTGATTCAAAAAGAGAAAAACAATTGAAGTACACACCATTAGAATGATAAGAAGAGGATACATCTGGTTGGGAGTCTTTTAGTTGCAGAAAAACAAATCCAATTGAATTAGGTTAAGCAAACAAAGAAAAGTTGTTATACGAGTACAGGGGAAGCTGATGGAGGCATAAAGACATGATTTGGCCTCCAAAAGAGCCATCCCTGATTTCTTTTGTGTTCCTATCTGTGTTTCTCTCAATGTCAACAACTGCACCAGCTGCTTACTCTGATTCACAGGACACTGGTCTACCTTGTAGGGGGATTGAATCACCCCCTCCTTCCTTCCCTCTGTTCTTCATCCACCTCTTTCAAATTAGGGGGGAAAGTCCTCTGATTGGTCCATCCTGGGGCAAACAGCAGCTTTCATTACAGTGAACTGCAACTAAGAGGCAGAGTCAAGGAACCATCTTATACACAGTGACAATGATGGTGGAGTGGTGCAGGTTGGGCAGTGGTTGGACTTGTCACCCTGGATCAGCAGGTGGCTGTAGTTTCGTGGGGCATCATTATCAGCTGACTCCAAAAGATAGCTACTGTAAGGGATAAACCCTTTATCTCCACCATCTTAGGCAAAACACCTCTTAAGTGATCCCAAAAAGGTGAGGTCTATCTCACAGTCTTAAAAGCAGAACATTCCAGATCCAGCCCCTCAATAAAACAGCTCTGACCCCAGGCAATAATGTCAAAAGGTATTGAGAAATCTCTTGCTTTTCGTATCTGTGTTCGCCATGCACTTTACCCTTCTCAGAGTCCATCTCCGTCACTCCACTTGGGTCTGCCATGCCCCATGCAATAATATCCTGTTTTTCAGAACTGTTCCATTCCTTTTCTTTTCACTCAAAGTGTCTTATTCTCCATGATAACAACTGGAAAAGAACTTGTGTTAGAGTTTTAATGGTCTGATACTATTGAGGATTCTAAATAAGATAAATGTTTGCTAGATATAATTTTCTTGATTTTTATTTATTTTTGAGTCAGGGTTTCACTATGTTGTCCCAGATGGTTTCTGACTCCTGGGTTCAACTGATCCTCCTGCCTCAGCCTCCAGAGCTGGGACTATAGGCGCATGCCATGGTGCCCAGCTCATACGGTCTTACGTTAGAGGAGGGTTCTGATGATAGCACAATTTGAGCCAATTAAAAGTTGCATTAAGTCAGACTGTCACTGTATATACTTCTGACAACATAAACCACTTCTCCTAACATAACACTAGACTTCTGTTTTCATTCCAAACTGGCAATCTTGTTTTCCAGACTTACTTTGTAACTATTGTCTCTGTTTTCACACTGTAGCAATCATATTATGTTCCTTGTATAATGAACAATATTGTAAACCAAAGGTAAGACATGCAACATTCTAATGAGTCTGCATTTTTGCAACATTTTCCAACACCCTAAAGAATGAACAAATTCAAGTTTTAATGAGCTGTAAGGAAAATTTCAAAGATAAAAGTTTTCTAAAGTTTGTAGTTTCTGTCCTCTTAAAACACAAATATGTAAACATCTACTAAAAACTTTTTCAAAAAAGAAGGATTGGTGTTTACATGAATTTTATCTACCTTTTCAACTCCCTCTTCGTTTAAGAAGCTGTAGATTATCCTAGAAACTGACCTATTCAATCTAAAATTCTGTCTGTAACTATGGTACAGTAACCAAGATAGGATTATAAATTAGTCTATTAAATCGTCCAGCTCACTCTATCCACTGTAAAATCTACACCCAGAAAATCCTAAGCTTTGCGACTCCTTATCCCCGCCCCTGGCACAAAGCGGTGTGGCTTTGTGGTTAAGACAATGAACTCTATAACCAACTTTCTAGCATTAAATCCTTTAGCTGAGAGTTGGGAGACTTTGGAAAAATTGTGTTAATGCTCTGTGCCTCCGTTTTCTCATCTGTAAAACAGGATCATGTTGTCTATTCATACAGTTATTGTGAACACTGAACAATATTACAAAGCTCTTCGTACAGCAACTGGTCATGTCAAGGGTTAGTTATCATTATAACTTTGCAACCTCTATTGGCCTATCTTTGTTGTTAAATAATCATCTCTCTTGAGATCTAGGAGGTGCAGTACATTTAGGAAATGGTTCTAATATTTACTCTTATTTCTCACAATTTAACCTGATAATTCAATATTCAAGATGGTCGTGCAATGTTTGTGCTTTAACTACATAGGAAAGTCAAAGAGAATGATTGCTTAGAGAAACACCAGGCTGTGACAGTAAAAATGGACAAGAATTACCTCTGCCAGTCAAATTTTGCATTGATAATGTCCTTTATCATGCAGTCATAAACTCATTTGTTGAGAAGCATAAACAAGGAACAAAATAGCTGAATCTCCCAAAAGTCTCATTAGAGATTTAAAAGTATGACTGCCTCTACTATAAGGCTACCAGTTTCCCCCAAATAATTTTTATTTTGTAAAGGGTAGGGGAAGACTTTTTAAGTTAAAATGGCTTTCAATGACCACATATCATTTAAAAGTACAATCACACATATTGTTCATGTAGGTACACACGTTTTTACTGTTCAGTTATGTTAGTCTGTTCCCCAAGGGATATCTCTTAAGTACAAAAAAATTTTTTTTGAAAGATCACTTTGAAAAACTAAATTGTTCAGTCTTTGGAAGAAAAATAAGCTTTTGGGGAGATCAGTCATGTTAAATGTCCTATAAACGGTAGGAAATGTTGTGGTCTATTAAAACTCTTACAGAGGACATGGTATTATAAATCCTTCCCTAGACATTGTGGCTAGGAGACTGCTCTATAACCTACAACAACATGTGTCTTAGATTGGGTTTTGCAGAAGCAGAGCCTGAGGAAGGGGTTTTGTATTTAAACTAAAATAGGCAATGCTCTTTAGAAAAAGGAGGAAGGAGAGGAGCAGGATAGGAAAGAACTTAGTGAGGGTATGGTTCCAGGTAAAGACCGAGCTGAGAGGGAAGCAGGTGGGAGAAAGGAAATGAGTCAGTCAGTCCTTGGTCACCCCTGAAGAGGGTCAGTCTCAAGAGTCTCCAGAAAGGTGATTCCACTTTGCCAAGGTCAAGTCTCTGGATAATGTCACAGCGATAAGCCATTAGCCAGGGCATTTAGCTGAAATACCATGGCTTCTCTACCCCATAAATGGGATCAGGGCTGGGCAACATCAACGCCTACCGCACTCCTCCTGACTGTTGTGCAGTGATGATTGTTCAACATGTTGTAGTAGGAACCTTTATTCTGTGCATTCTTTGTATACCACTTACCACAGTGCCTAGCATATGAGAGGTTTCAAATAAATTGTTTCATTCACTTAAATTGTATGTTGAGAGCTCCCTATCAAATTTACAAAGCAATTTTTTAAGAGTCATCTAAATTCACATTTTATTTTGTACTCTTACTAAGTGGCAGTATAGTGTTTTCCGCATAGTCGGTGTCACCACCCTGGCTGCTACATATATTTTATACTCTTCTCTGCATATTAATTGTAAGACAGGAAGGAAGTGAGATCTTGTGGTTGAAGAGTAGCTTGAGAATTTAGAGATCCTAGTTTTACCTCTCTCTTGCTAGGTGCCCAAGAGTCACTGGAACTCTCGAAACCTACAGTGTTGGAAAGGAGGATGATAAATCTGTAAATGGTCCATTTTACTTCAGATTAACTGTGCCTTTCATACTTTTCTTTTAATATTAAGCATCGTGTGTGATAGAGCTATCTAAAGGACTTCTTACTGGAGATAAGAGTCTGGAAGTTCTGATGTTAATAGAACACATTTCTGGGATCTTAGAATCTGTAATGTTCCATTAGCTTCATCAAACCTTCTCCTGGGCATAGAGAAACTCTGGTGACCATTTACTCCCTGTCTACTACCATTGAGCCATGCATGTCCACAGAGCAGGGGAGGTTGGGGATGGCTGCATGAGGTATTAGAAGCCCTATTTTTTTGAGGGGTGGAGAACAGTTGCCCAAAATATATATTAAAACTATGTAAGTGAGGACATTAAATCAGGATAAAGTACAAAGATCTTTTTGCATAGGATGGATAAAACCAAAACTCTAAAGGAATTAGTAGCCTAATTAAAAATTTGCTCATAAATCACATCTAGATTGTTATGAATTCATAAATGCTTTTATAACCACAAATTATGCCATGTATTTACCTTATGAATAATTATCTGGCTCCACCAGAGCTGACAAAAGTTGGACTTGTTGAGAAGAGAGCAGCTTTGTAAACAGATTTAGGGAATTCATGAAGTTGACATTGCATGTGTGTGGGTTTGCACTCTGGGTACACATAACTAAATATGTGAATTAGGAGAGAAAGCTGGGGCAGGGAAACAGGAGTAAAGAAGCATAGGATACTTTGGAAACAAACAGAAAGTTCATAGATCTCTAAGGCTAAATCTTATCTATTTAAAAAATTCCCTAAATTGTTATTTATTTTCTTCTTGGGAACTAGACAGAAATAAGATCACCCTCTTTAGAAACTGAGACTCAGCAAGGAGGGGAGAAAGGGGGGGCAAGGGGAGGATTATGTTTGGGAGGGAATTGGCCCACAATAAGTTGTTATGATGTGTGCATGTATGAAAAGTGTAACAACAAACCCTTTCATTATGTGAAACTATAACGCACCAATAAAAAAAGAAAGGAGGAAATTGAGGCTCAAAAGATAACATGTGTTGGCAAGGATATGGAGAAAAGGGAACCCTTACACACTGTTGGTGGTTATGTAAATTAGTGCAGCCATTGTGGAAAATAGTATGGTGACTCCTTAGAAAAAGTTTTAAAAAATAATTATATGTTCCAGCAATTACACTACTGGGTTTAAAGCCAAAGGAAATGAAATTGGTGAGTTGAAGAGACATCTGTACTACCACGTTCGTACAGCATTATTCATAATAGCTGAGATAATGGAAACAGTTAAAGTGTCCATTGACAAATGGATTTAAAAGTCTCTCTCTCTCTCACAGTGGAATACTATTCAGCCTTTAAAAAGAAGGAAATCCTGCCATTTTCAACAAAATGGATGAACTACTGTATAATATTACTTATATGTGGGATCTACAAAGTCAAAGGGGCTGTGGGGTAGAGGAAACAGTTGGGTTGGTTGAAGGGTACAAAGTTTCAGTTATGTAGGATGAATAACTTCTGGAGATCTAATATATAATATAGTAACCACAGTTAATAGTATAATAATTTACTGTATACTTAACATTTGAAAATAAAATAGATCTTAAGTATTTTCATCACAAACACAAAGGGCAGACATGCTAATCAGCTTGACTGTGTTAATCGTTTCACAACTTATACATATATTAAGTCATCATATTGCATAATATATATGTATATATAATTTTTTATTTTCAATCACACCTCAGTAAAGAGAGGGGAAAAAAAAGAAATTGATGCTCATGGACAAGAACTACACCAACATTCTCAGTGCACAGAGGCAGGGCCAAATGGAGAATTCCACTATGCCAACTGTCCTACCATGGCAGGGCCATGCCATGTAAAACCTCCCCTTTCTTAGCTCTAACTTGCCTCAGAGCTTATTTCTGGAACAGTGCTGAGGACTGGTTATAGAGACACCTACAAACAATAAGCTGAAGACATTTAGATGTTGCACTGCTGTACGCATGGGTGCTAGGAGGCATGGACCTTGGCAAGAGAGGGAATATGGTAGATTCTTAGTGTTCATCATGATGGGATTTTCTTTCATTCCTGGGCACACATGAAGACTTCCTGGAACCTCCCTTAAAGTGAAGTTGGGGCTGTGAGGAGCTCCATCCAGTGAACAGTGAGTGGGAGTGACGCGTGTTGTTTTCAGTCTATGGCAGTTGGGAACACATATGAATTCTCACTCTCATCCCCTGCCTCCCTGCCCCTGGAGGTCTTGTGTTCCACATAGAGTAGCTGTTAAGATGACAGCTATGGATTCCTAAGTTACCACTTGGAAGGGAGCTGCCCTGAAAAGGAGCAGGACCAACAGTGTGCTTTGCATGATTGAGGTAAACAAGGCTGTAAGGTTTGTCCACTGCTATTACATAAGGAGAGCCTCTCCTGACTAATTCAAGGAAGGATGCAGAGAGAGATTCAAGGAAGTGCCTCCAGGCAGCTCTGATCTCATAAACATCTTCTAAAGCCACAAAGAAAGGGCCTCCATTCTGGAAAAGGAGGCATAAAAAAAATCCATGAAAGTGACTTAAACATCTGTATGCTTTGGTATTGTCTCTTACAATAAGAATGTATTTCTCACGTAATTTTTTAAATTTATAAGTTAAGAAGAAATCCTTTGTGTAACTTTGTGACTAAGGCTTCATAAAGATAAATTTAAAAATACCTCCAAATGTTTTCCCCATTTATTGAAAGATTTATTTGGGTTACCAAGTACCTCTTTGAAACAATGATTCACTGAAACAGAACAAATCAAATGGATTTCTAAACTGGGATGATTTGATTCGCCCAACTGCTGGTTGTTGCTACCTGAAAGATACCAAGACTCAGTCCACTTCATCTGATAGTGTGACATAAACACCAGCTTGGGGGCTGGAGCAGTGGCTCAGTGGTTACAGTGCTTGCCTGGCACCCACAATGAAGTTCCAGAGCAACGAAAGCCACATGCAAAACTAAATAAAGCTGATTCTCTCACTGTCCTTCTCTCTTTATTAAAAAAAAAAAAAAGTTTAAAAAAAGAATAAATAAATAAAGCACCAGCTTGGTGCAGCTGTTCAACTCCAGCTTTCTGTTCCCGTACAGTGATGAGCAACGAGTCCCTGAACTCCTTCAGCAAAACAGGATAGTAGATGTTGATACAGTGTATTTCCTAAAAGCAGCCTAAAATGCTCTGTGGCAAGAGGCAAGATACAAAAGAAAATAAGACAATACTTAACAAGTAAGTGCCACTGACGTGCAAAACATAACAGGTGACCACTCTGGTGGAAAACCACAAGAAATTAGAGAAGTTAGTTTGCATGCATTCTGTGAGATGTTGATTCTCTGTACTCTGTGGAAATGATCCTTATCAGTGCTGTTGGTGGCACTAGCTGAATAGGACGACAAAATCAGTTCCATAAATTCTGCTTCATAACCTTAGCAACACCCTAGGGCTCAGAGGCAATGCTCCAGTCAAGTCTCCCACATAAAGGTACCTCTACAGATACTTTTATGTGTCACCAAACACTGAAGATAAGAGGCCCAGAGAGACAAAAGAACGCTGGGCTTCTCTTTAACTTTCCCCCACTCTTTCATCCCTCCTGTGCCCAAATTGTGCTGCCTCTTCTTGAAACTATAAAGATCTCTCTTATCAACTACTTATTCTCTGTCATTCCATTAAGTGTGCACACTGGGGGAGGAATGAGTTTCTCCCAGTGAATTACCAGACCCAAGAATTTTCCCAGAAAGATTGCTTGACCGAGTCAAGGGATTTTACACTCAGGTGTCCTGGGAGATGGAAGGCTCATGAAATCACATAATCCTTGTTTGCAGACTGACCTAGAAACTGAATCTGATCAGTTGATCTTGAATCATCAAGAGTATTTCATGCTACAGAGGGTAAAGTTCAAAACTCTTAGCTCTCTCAGTTTCTCTTCTAACATTCTAGGAATAAAGATCTGGAAGGCCTGTGCCCTGGAGCCCTCTGTGGCTTGGACACCGTCTTGCCCTTGTCTAGAACTCTCTAGAACACTCTTCTTCTAGCTCCGTGTCCTCGCTCAGCTCTCTGAGCAGGAGTTTAGGCTCCCCTCCCTAACTCCAAAACATAACATTTCCCTTTCCTATGGGCTCAAGAAATGAGATACGTACTCTACTACTTTTAGGAAACATGGTTTTATTTTCACTTTATAAACCATCACTTTTGTGAAAATTTTGACTGTTCTGATTTAATAAGAAAATGACCTAAGTTACTCCAACTATTTGAAAATGAGGTGGTTTAATAAAAAGTGGGATGACTCATTTTAGCATTCTTTCATTATTAGAGGTCCTCAGAAAGCCCATATTCCCCAACCAAATGTATACAAGTGTCATCATACTTGTATACAAAGAATTCATATATGAGAATTCTTTCAGTAAGCCTCAGTAATTTCACTAACGTTAAATTAATCTGGAAGAACAGAAAATGTGACTCACTCAGTGCTTAAGCCCAGTTCAACTTACTTTGATAAAACTAGTATGTTTTCAATTCTCCATCTGCTTCTGTGTTACATCTTATTATCTCCAAAAATAATTTGAAATTTTTAGAGATGTCTTCATAAGATTTCCATTGAGAAAATAGATTATATTGCCTATGTTGCAAGTTTTGAACCAATCTGAGTAATAAATAATGATTCTTTCAAATCTTCTAAGCATTTACTTTTGGAGCTAAAATTCCAAAAATGATATAGACTTATTTCTTAAAATGTAAACTCTTTTAATAATATAACTACTGAATGTAAACACCTTAATGGTTTCTCTTTAAGTTGTTACATCGAGTAGATTAAAATCTTCATGAATCTTGGGCAACATGTAATATATTGTAGATTGTACTTTGATCTATGTCCTGTCATTTATAACCAGTATGACAAAAGGCTGTACTATTTTAGTCACAGGGAATAATAGATGGAGTTTTGCAAAAACTTGATTTGGCCTTCAACCTCATACTAAGATCCTGAGATGTTAACTAGAATGTACAGCAGAGGAAATGAGGTCTTACTGCCTTTATCTTCCTCTTTCATGTTGCTTGTGAGTCCTGATGAACAAAGAAATGATCCAAAGAAAGACAGCAGCAAGGAAATCAGAAACACAAAGCAGTAAAGAACGCAAATGGAATATCCGGTAACTTCATAAATTGGTAACAATTTATGGTGATGCATAGGGCTGGCATACTGCAGATCCCACAGTTTAAACAGTAGAAAGTGATTTCTCACAGTTCTGAAGTCTGAGATAAAGGTGGTGACCAGGATGGCTTCTGAGGCCTCTTTCCTTGGCTTGCACATGGCTGTCTTCTCCATTTTGTTCACACAGCCTTCCCCTGGTTCACATCTGCTTGCTTATTTCCTTATCTGACAAGGATACCAGTCATACTGCATTAAGGTGCACCCTAATGACTTCATTTTACCGTCATTACCTCTTTAAAGACCCTATCTCCAAATACATTTACATTTTAAGGTAAGGGGGTTAGAACTTTAACATATAAATTTTGTAGGGACACATTTCAGCCCATAATAGAACCTTTCTGTTTCCAATAAGATGGTGAATTAGATACCCTGCCCAAGCCACCTGATGTAAACTACCCAAAATGTCATTTATAAAATGCAAAGCATCTTTTAAAATGCATCAAAGAGCTGAGGGGGAAAAAACATGCAGTACAGACCAAAAACTAAGTTAAAATGGGAACTAGATAAGTGAAGGGAGCAGTGAAACTGGTTTCACTTTGAGAGCTCTTGTCAGACCCCAGTGAACTTAAGCATCAGGGTTTTTATTTGTTTGGTTTTATAATTTGCAGGAAGTAGAGAGCAGGAGAGAAAGCCCCAAACTGAACCCAAAGCCCTCCAAACCAAATGAATAAATGTTCAGTAAGGGGGAACTAGAAATAAGCCGTCTGCTACTTAATACTGCCAAATCATGCAACCAAAGGAAAATTGCCACTGATGAACCATGGCATTAAGTAGAAGGAAAAAAATATCTAAGGATTCATAGTTCCACCACTTTTGCTGCTCTCAAACTCTCAAATCTAGAACTTCGTTTTAGGTTGGCCTTGCCCACAGATATCTGAACACAGAAGTGTTCTCAGTAAAAACCTCGGCTCCCTAAATTCAGTATGGCAAAACAATGGCCATAATATTATACTTATAGATTCTGTGGACCAAGAATTTAGGCAATGTAAAACAGGGGAAATTTATTCTTTATGCCATGGTGTCTGGGGACCATCTGAGAAGACTGGAAGACCAAGGTGTGAGTTGGTAGAAGTTGGGATCATCTGAAGGCTGACTCACCCTCATGTCTGGCAGTTGATGCTCTCTGTTGGCTAGGACCTCAGCTGAGGCAAAAGACTTAAGGGTAGCATTTCCATGTGGCTGCATGGGTTTTCTCACAGCATGGTGGTTGGTTCCGAGGGCAAAGCATCCCGAGAGAAACAAGAGGAAATTGTATTGCTATTTTACCTCCCTGCCATGGAAGTCACATAGATTTTCTACCTTGATTGCAAGCCCTCCCAGATTCAAAGAACATGAAGATAGATCCCACTTCTCAATGGGAGAAGTGTCAAAGTCACATCATAAGAAGAGTGTGTGGGATGGGACATATCGTTGTTGCTATGTTTAGAACTTACAATCTGCCATCCAGAAACATATGCAAATTCTTTCTGGAAGAACTCATTTTCAACTCAGGCTTCAAAGTTTTTCCCTAGATAAAATTCCAAAGAATAGAACCTCAAGAATGATAAAATACATAAAATTTATAAAGAAAGAAGCATTTAGGCAAGAGGTAGCAAAAGCAGTCAAGAGAAAAATTAGATCTACAAGTTTCAAATATTGGAATTATTAAACACAGAAAATAAATGTGATTAATATGCCTGTATTACATGGTCAGCTTTTGGTGAGGGCCCTCCTCCTCTGGGTTATAGACTGATAACTTCCTGTATCCTCACATGGTGAAAAGAAAGTGAAAGAGCTCTCTGGGGTCCAGGAGGGATTCACCCCCATGAGCTAATCCTCCCTAAAGCCCTAGTTTCAATATATAAATTTGGAAGGAACACAAACATTCAATTCACAATGTAAAGGAATAAAAGAAAGGTTTAAAAACAAGAATGTGGCCACATGTGTAGCTCAGTGGTAGTACATTTAGCATGCAAAAAGCCCTGGGTTCAATCCCCAGTGCTAAAGTGGGGTAAAAAAAGATTATGAAGGGAAAGACTGCAAAAATGGCTAAGTAGATTTGAAAAGAAACATGCTAGAATTTCTAAAAATGAGAAGTGTATGGATTGAAATTTAAAACTCTGAGGATAAGGTAAATAGCAGAATAGACAGAGCTAAAGAAAAAGATCATAAACTGGAGGGTAAATCTGAGAAAATTATGTAGAATGCACCACAAAGAGACAAATAATAGAAGCTATGAAAGGGAGGTTAAAAACATTAAGGATGGAGGGAAAATTCTAATATACTCTTATTTAGTGTTCCAAAAAGGACAGGAAAGGGAACAAGTGGAAGGACTATGATAATTTTATGAACCAATGAAAGATAACAGTCAACAAGTTCTAGAATTATCCATAAATCCCAAGCAGAAATCATAAAGAAATCTACATCTAGTCATATCTTAATGAAACTACAATACTCCAGAAAGATGGAAAATATTTATAAATCTATCCTTCAGAGGAATGAAAAACTAGACTGACAGCAGACATCTCAACAAATATATGAAAACCCTAAGGCCATGAAATAATGTGAAGATGTCAACCTAGAATTATACACTTGGCAAAAATGTCATACAATATTGGGTGAGATAAAGATATTTTCAGAAATAAGAAAATGCATGAAGAGTTTATCACCAATAGATCTCCATAGGGGACATTCCAAAAGACTGAAAGACGCATAATGATTTGAGAAGGGAAGGGAAGTCTAAGGTGCAAGAATGAGTGATAAGAAAGGAAATCAGGTAAATCTAAATAAATATTGGCTATATAGAGCAACCAATAATATTTTTTGGGTTAAAATTATCCAGCAATGATTTTTTGCATTGAGGAGAGATAATAAAAATAAAAATATTCCAAACATTCTCCTATTGTTTTGTGGGGAGTTAAAGATAACACATGATAAATTTTTAACCGCTAAAAAGATAGAAATGGAGTATAGATGTAATGAGAAAAAGGAAAATTGCTCAAATAATCAAAAAGTAGCCATAACAGAAAACATCAGATAATGTGAATCACAAAATAAGATAGTAGAGAAACACTAATCCCAATAAGTGTAATCAGTGGAGTAAGTGCTCTACTTGAAAGTTAAAAATAATACCATCACAACAAAATGCAGCAATGAGCTACTTACATGTGTGTTGGTTCCTCTCCACCTTTCGCTGGCTCTGTGTCCTTCTATGTTCTCTGCATATCTCATTTCTTTGCCCTTTAAGTGCTAGTGGGTTTGGCCAATAGCAAACAGTGGCAGGAGATCACAGGGTGGAAAGAGAGAAAAGTAGGAACATTAGTTCCTCCAGCTTCCCTCCCATCTGGGCCAGAGTGTTTCAGTGGCTGTGTGATCTTTGATTAGGACTGCAACTCCTGTCAGGCACTCCTCTCCCAAGAAGCAGATTTGCTGGATTCCAGTAATACTGTTCTCCTCTTTGACTTTTTAGAACTAGGGGCATAAATACCTTTCTTGTTTACCAGTGGCCATGGTATTACATCATCTTTCATTGGTTCCCTTAATAATGTCTACACATTGCTAAAGAATTCCCTCATTAAACTCTTTTCAATTAACATTTTGAACTGCAGCCCCTGTTTATATCCTAGGATCTTGAATCTTACACCTAAAGCAAAAAGATACTAAAAGGTTAAAAATAAAAGATTGAAGAATATTATATTATGCAAAATTTAGCCAAAATAAAACTGCTACATTAAAGTAGACTATAAGATGAAGAAAATACATTAGAGATAAAAGTGAATAAATAATGATAAAAATTAACTTTGCTGGCATTCTAATATTACTACCATTGCCTCAAATTATTTTAACTATAAAAAATTGAGACCATTAGACAAATCTATCAAACCAATGAAAAGGAAAAAAGATAATAATGATCTACAAATAACTAATTTGTTTTTTAAAAGTACACCATATATTAATGGCTTTATAACAGACCATTTATTTTCCTAATTTTATGTTTTCTTAGAGTAATATCACCCTTAGTTTAATTCATCTGGGATGATACTGATTGCCAGCAGAGAAAGGGAAATGGCAATGTAGATGATGACCAGAGGAAGCTAGTTATGATTTTAAAACTAATCTTTCTTATATTAAATATGACTGGGTTTGGGCATGGTGCTGCAAATCTGTAGTCCCAGCTAATCAAGAGACTGAGATAGTAGGATAGCAAGTTCAAGGCCAGCCTGAGCAATATACCAAGACCCTCCCTGTCTGAAAATAAAATCAGAAGGTCCAAGTATAAGGTTGAGTTGTAAAATGCTTGTGTGACATACCCAAGGTCCTGGGGGTTCAATCTCCAGTGCTAAAAAAAAAAAAAAAAAAAAAAAAAAAATCAAAGTATTTGTGAAAGTGAGTGGTACAGACAGTAACTGGTCTTAGAAACCCTGAGAAATAAAAGATCAATGCATACTACAATATTTTCTGAAGGCTTTATTGTGATCTGGAGCCAGACCTTAAGAGAATTTTAACTGATGATGGAAGAAAAAAATTATAAGTATAAAAAACCAGAGTGAATATGGTGTGATTATGACCCTCATGATAATGTGAAGAGAAATGAAAGCTGAGATTGGATCAGAAGGGTTGAAGCAGTTTTTGGAGCATTTTGGAATTCGAGTTGAGGGATTTATAGAGTGGAGAAAAATGATTAAGATTATAACTTCTGGAGCAAGTGAAGTCTGTGTTCCAGAACCACCAGTTCTAGGTGATCCTGGGAGTTTTCTAAATGTTCTAAAATTCTTCCAATGATAGAATTAATAGTAGGATTCTTCTAAATAATTGAAATAACTTTTTCTTTTCCGGGCTGAGGACCAAACTCGGGGCCTTGTGCATGCTAGGCAAGCTCTCTGCCACTGAACAAATCCCCAGTCCCTCTTCTAAATAATTGAAATAACTAATACTTGAATAATTAATCGATGTGAAAGAACTTAGTATGGCAGCAAGCACATAGCAAGTACCCAATGAATATTAGTTGATACAATGTTGATGATATTATAATTGTTATTTGTTGGAGCTACATTCTAAAATTGCAAGGCATGAACAATACTTTAGAAAGATTAATCCTTGTATAGGGCTGAGGGTGGGGTTTGGAATTTGAAGACAAGTTAAGTGAGTGTTGAAATAACCTTGGCCTATAGTAAAAAAAAAGAAAAAGACATTGATTAGAACAATAAGGATGGAAAAAGAGCTCTGAGAAAGGAGTTTAAGACAAAAACTATGGAATCTGACAAGGGACTGGACTTGTAAGACAGAAAATAAAGGCTTTAAAAAAAGAGCTTCAATGTTTTAAACTTCTAAGCCCAAGTGATTGGAGGAAAAAAAATATAGACAACGGGAGAAAATCTCACTGGAGAGAAGATAAAGGAAAGGATGACAAGATGTTGGATTTGAGGAGACAACTGAATACTCACATAAAATATCTAACATTTGATTGGAAAGATAAAGGTCTATAGTTTAAACTATTAGAACAGTAAGCATATATTTGAAATTATCTGAATAAAAGCAATTAATAATGAGGTAAAATTGATAAGCCTTTTTTTTTTTTTTAAAGAAAGAGAGGACAGAGAGAGAGAGAGAAAGCGAGGAGCAATCTTTATTTAGTTTTTCATGTGACTCTCATTCCTCAGACACTTTGCTGTGTACATGATGCTGGGGTTTGAACTCACGTCCTTGCGCTTGCCAGGCCAGCGCCATGCCAGGCAAGTGCCATAACTGCAGAGCCACCGCTCCAGCCCTTGATAAGCCTTCTTAAAAAAAAAAAAAAGTATCAAGCCAGGTGCAGTGGCACATACTGCAGTCCCAACAGCTTGTGAGGCTGAGGCAGGAGGATCGCAAGGCCAAAGCCAGTCTAGGGCTGGAGATGTGGCTTTGTGGTGAAGCACCCCTGGGTTCAATCCCTAGTACCTAAATAAATAAATAAATATATCAAGAGAGTAAAACTAAGGTTTGGGACTTTTGGGAACGCCAGAGTTAGGGAATGAAAGAAGGGAGAAAAGCCAAGGAAGGAAAGAAGTTCTTTTCTTTCTTTCTTTCTTTTTTTTTTTAAGAGAGAGGGACAGTGAGAGAGAGAAAAAGAGAAACAACTTTATTTAGTTTTTCACATGGCCTTAGTTGCTCCAACACTTAGTTGTGTACCTGGTGCTGGGGTTTGAACCCAGGTCCTCGTGCTTGCCACGCAAGTGCCGAAACCACTGAGCCACCACTCCAGCCCCAGGAAAGAAGTTCTTAAAGGTGAAAGGAAAGTAGGGTACAGCCTTGCCATGAACAAGCTGTGACAGGTGCTCTGTGAGATCAAGATTAGAGTGGACAGCAGGCCACTATTTAGACTACTACTATACAGTGATCATGCAAGGCCATTTGAATGAAGCCATGAACACTGATATAAGAAGGCCACAACCTTGCAACCTTCTCAGCAAAAAAATAATGAGGCAAAGTCATTTTCTGAGAGTGAATGGAAGAAGATGGAGTCAACTACTGTCTTTGTTGGGATTGTGGCAGAATAGATACTGAACACTGGAATTTGAGCAGAATTTATTCGGAACTGTGAGTAAGGATAAGAAAGAAGACATGGTATGTAAGCCCAAGGCTAGCAATACTATTTCTAGGCCAGAAAGAGCAAGAGGAGTGAGCAATTGCTGGGACCTAGAGAAAGCTCTTTGGAGGAGACAGAAGCTATGGCCATTTGGTAAAGAAATATAGCCAATTTGTAGGAAACAGAGGAAGTTAGGGGAATAAATAATCTGGCCTCACTCTCCACTTGTCCCCTAGATTTCAGTTTCAGTCATTAGCTGAACCCACACAGAAGCTAGGAAGCAACAGAGTGAGGTTGTTGCAATTTGAATAGGTCAGATTCCTAGGACACAGAGCAAAGTAGACAGGAGTACAGGATGCATCCCACACAAGGGCTTAACATAGAAAAAGCAATTCTCGAATTCATTTGGAACAGTAAGAAACCTAGAATTGCCAAAACACTACTAAGCAAGAAAGATGAAACAGGTGGTTTCGCCATACCAGATTTAAAACTATACTATACAGCCGTAGTACAAAGACAGCATGGTACTGGTATCAAGATAAGAAAGAAGACCAATGGAGTAGAATAGAAGCCCCTGAAACAAACCCTCAAATCTTTAAACATCTGGTCTTTGACAAAGGGGGACAAAACATTACATGGAGGAGAGACAGCCTCTTCAACAAATGGTGCTGGACAAACTGGACAGCCACTTGCAGAAAACTGAAATTAGACCCATGTCTTTCTCCTTGCATGAGAATCAAATCAAAATGGTTCAAGGAACTAGGAATTAAAAGTTACCTTGCAACTGATGGAAGACAAATTAGGTCTAACACTTCAGCATTTGGGAGTAGGCAAAGACTTTCTCAACATGTCTCCTAAAGTGAAGGAAGTGAGTCAAAAATCAGTGAATGGGATACCATAAAGCTAAAAACCTTTTGTACTGCCAAGAAAACAATCAAAAGAGTCAAGAGGTTTCCTAGGGAATGGAGAGAATCATAGGCTATAATTCCTCGGACAGGGGATTCATATCCAGAATCTACAAAATCCTCAAAAACCTCAACTACAAAAACACAAACAACCCAATTAATAAATGGGCCAAAGAGCTAAATAGAAACTTCTCAACAGAGGAGATTGATCAAGCCAATGAATACATGAGAAAGTGCTCCAAATCACTAGTAATCAGAGAAATGCAAACGAAAACTACATTAAGATATCACCTTACACCAGTCAGAATGGCAAAAACAAAGAAAACAAACAATAATAGATGCTGGAGGGGCTGTGGAGAGATAGGCACACTAACGCACTGTTGGTGGAGCTGCAGACTGGTACAGCCCCTCTGGAAAGCCGTGTGGAGAATCCTCAAAAAACTAGGGATGAGCCCACCATACAATCCTGCTATTCCACTCCTGGGTATTTTTCCAGGAGATTTAGAATCAGCTCATTATAGTGACACAGCAATATGTATGTTCATAGCAGCTTAATTTACTATTGCTAGATTATGGAAACAACCCAGATGCTCCTCACTAGATGAATGGATCCAAAAACTGTGGTACATATACACCATGGAATTCTACACAGCAATTAGAAACAATGATATTGCAGCCTTTGAAGGTAAATGGATGGTGATGGAAGAAATTATGCTGAGTAAAATCAGCTTAACCCAGAGAACCAAGGGTTGAATGTCTCCACTCATCTGTGGAGGCTGGAGCTAGACCCTGGCAAGTGAGAAAGTTGGTCTAGTATCATGTGTTAAATCCAGATAAGGTGTAATGTTATACAGCCTAATACTTTTTTAGAGATATTGTAGGAAGGGTAAAGGAGGGATAAGGATGGGTAATTGGGGGGGCACTCCTGGGGGTAATTCTAATATCCAGAATCTATATACATTTTATATTACTTTGTTAAAAACTTGTATGGTTGTTCTATAATAAATCTCTCAATTAAAAAAAAAAAGAGTGGAAAGCGTTGGTAGTCACTGTGAGTAAAGGGGTAAGCGGCCAAGAAAGAATTGTCCACAGACTACAATATCTGGATTCTCCTGTTAGATTCTCCTGGTTAGATTCAGACAACAAACATAACTAGAAGATGTGAGGGCAGGAGAAAAAGAATGGGGTATTTTTTTTTCTCCTAACAATTTATTGACTTTTTCTCAGGTGCCCCCTTTATTGTGCTATCAGTATACTGCCAAGATTCTGAATGACACAGGATGTGAGGACAAAAAGGAGTCAATGATGACAGCAAGGTTTCTGGTCTTAGCAACTGGAAGAATGGAATTGTCATGTACTGAATTGAGAAGATATTTCTGAGAGAAAACAAATAGCACAACTTAAATTCATTAGAAGGATATAAGGTACTTACAGAGTCAAATGAAAAGCATAAATGTTACTGAGTGGGCTGAAGCTCCTGGCTTGCTGAGAGCTCAGAATCAGAAGTAGGAAATGATTAGAGCTTCAAAAGGGAAAATGGGACCAAAATATTCCATTCAAGGGATGGGGCCAGCGATCAGCGCACCTCTCGAAGAAGAGAACAACAAAACTGCTGTTGGCCACTGCCTAGGCAACCACAGTTCAGAAAGTTTCAGGCCTAGAGGAAATGAGAGATGTGGCAAATCACCCTTCAATGCACAAGACAACCCTTTCAGCAAAGAATTATTCAGCCCCAAGCAAGAGAGCTGAGGTTGAGAAATCTTGCTTTATATGAAGGCAAACACATGCTTCATTTTCTATACCTCAGAGGACAAATCAGTTTACTCTAGATCCAGGGCCTCCAACTCTACTGGAAACCAATTTTTAAACCAATAGTGGCAAAGGTATAGGTACTTCCCAAAAGAGGTTCTGCAAGGATTGCCAGCAAGTTTGAAAATTTTATTTTGAAAGCCTAGAATTTAACTTTACAATACCATGGTAAAATGCAACTGCACAAGTGAATACAACCCCACCTGGTATAGCATAGATTTATTAGCAGTTTAAATAGACCATCTGTATGTGCTCAAGTCTGCAACTAAAATTAATAAGGTTGTAAATCATGTTACAGCTTTGAAACCCTTGCAGGAACCTTTCCAGGAAGCAAAAGCTATGGTTAGGCAGTCCTACAACAGGGCTGCATTCATTGGGCACAATATGCTTTCTGTTTCCCCTGGATTCCCTTGGGACGTACTGACTTACCTGGAGCAGGTGATCAGACTCACTGGAGAATGCAGCCAGTGCTGTAGATGCGCTTTTGTCCTTAAGTTTAACACCAGAACTGAGAACCTAGGCTTGGCATGGGGCCAGGCGAATTGAGAGCAGTTAAAGACGGGAAACTTCAAAAGGAGCCTCAGAGCCTCAGGGTTTGGATGACTGTTTCCTAACATTCTGGCAAAGACTGATACTCTTTGTAAGTAAGAAATGGTTTTTTTTTTTTTCCCCACTTGGACCTAGAAAGTTTTGTCTAAAATAAACATGATTTATGTCCCAAGAAAGCTTGGTTCCAGAGCACTCCGTATCCTTGGCTGACTTAAACCTCTCCTACCACTTAGAATCTAATTTCTTATTCACAACCCTGAAGTGAAAACTCCGCCCTTTATTTTTTTTTCTTCTTTCTTTTTTCTTTCAGGGCTGAGGCCCGAACCGAACCCCGAACCCAGGGGGCCTTGTGCACGCTAGGCAAGTGCTCTGCCACTGAGCTAAATCCCCAACCCCTTGCCTGTTATTTTCAAGGTGCAGGAAAACCTGGACGTTCAGGAAGTTGCACAGGAAGAAACAATCCATGTGCAGTTTATGTCGCAAGAGTTTGAATTCCAATTATCATAAAAGTATGACAAGTCTATGGTTTTTCCCCACCTTATTTGCTACCTTAGGAAATCCCCTAAATTTACTTAGTATTTTCCTGAAGCTATAAAATCCCCCCAACTCAGGAGTGTTTGAATATGTAAAAATGAATTTCACAGAGATTTTGCTTGATTGCTACAGTTTAAGCTATTAAATTAGCCATCAATTTTATAAACTCTATCAACTGTTTTTATTTATTACATATATGCAGGTTATTTCTTCACATCTGTATGCCTTAAACTGTGCATTTTAACAATCAATGTGATAAGACCATTAATTCACTCAAACAGCATTCTTTTTTTTTTGCTATTAAAGAATTTTTTTTTATTTGTTCAACATAGTCATACATACAGGAGGGAATCGTTGCCACATAGCCATGATCACATGCATAATGACTAAGCAAGCCAAGGCTGATGCCAGTTCATGATCTCCCCCCTTTCAGTACCCCCTCCTCCCATCCCATGTTTCCCCTACTTTACCCCCTTGTTAGTTGGGCTTCTCATGGAAGTCAAAGGTTCCCCACTGGGTTGATAACCTCTCCTCCTCCCTCCCTCCAGCTGATTTGATATCCATCTTATTCCCACCCCTCCTCCCTCTGCTGCCCTCCCTTCATCCCCCAGCATCATAGGCAAGGTTCCCCCTGCTCGTGTAAAAATTTCACCCATGTTGAGGTTATTATTACCTTAGCCAGTTTTCAGTCTCTGATTGTATTCTAGCTTCCACATATGAGAGAAAACATTTGGCCCTTGAGTCTCTAAGTTTGGGATATTTCACTTAGCATATTTTTCATCTCCATCCATTTGGCTGCAAATGCCATGATATCATTCTCTCTAATAGCAGAGTAGAATTTCATTGTATCTATGTACCAGAGTTTTTGAATCCACTGTCCAGTGAGGGGCATCTGGGTTGGTTTCATAGTTTAGCTATAGTAAATGAAGTTGCTAAAAACATTGATGAAGTTGTATCTCTGTAATATGCCAATTCTAGCTCTTTTGGGAAAATACCCAGGAGTGGGATAGCTGGGTCATAAGGTGGTTCCAGCCATAGTTTTTTGAGGAGTCTCCACACTGCTTTCCAGAGTGGCTGTACAACCTTGCAGTCCCACCAACAATGTGAAAGTGTTCCTCTCTTCCCACAGCCCCTCCAACATCTGTCATTGTTTGTATTCTTCATTTTTGCCACTTTGACAGGAGTGAGGTGGAATCTCAGTGAAGTTTTGATTTGCATTTCTCTGATTGGTAGTGATGTAGGGCATTTTCTCATACATTTATGAGCTTTTTGGACTTCTTCCATTGAGAAATTTCTATTTAGCTCCCTAGCCCATTTATTGAATGGATTCTTTGTGATTTTGGTGTTCAATTTTTTGAGTTCTTTATATATTCTGGATGTTAGCCCTGTCTGAGGTGTAGCAGGCAAAGATTTTCTCCCATTCTGTAGGTTCTCTCTTGATACTCTTGACTAATTCTTTAGCTGTACAGAAGCTTTTTAGTTTAATGGCATCGCATTCATTTATTCTTGACTTTAATTCTTGCACTATGGGAGTCTTGTTAAGGAAGGTGGTACCAACACCTATATCGTATAGTGTTGATCCTATTTTTTTTCTTCAAGCAATTGTATAGTTGCTGGTTTAATTTCCACATTCTTGGACCATTTTGATTTAATTCTTGTGCATTGTGAGAGGTAAGGATCCAATTTCAGTTGTCTGCATATGGCTGTCCAGTTTGTCCAGCACCATTTGTTAAACAGGCTGTCCTTCTTCCACACTATGCTTTTGCCCCCTTTATCAAATATCAGATGGTTAAAGAGTTGAGAGTTTATCTCGGTATTTTCTATTCTGTTCCATTGGTCTTCATGTTTGTTTTGATAACAATACCATGCTGTTTTTGTTACCATAGCCCTATACTATAATTTCAGGTCAGGAATTATGACACCTCCTGATTCCTCTTTCTTGGTTAGTAATGTTTTGGCTATTCTGGGCCTTCTGTTCCATGTGAATTTGAGAATATCCATGAAGGATGTCATTGGTATCTTGATGCCAATTGCATTGCATTGCATTGAATCTGTATAGGGCTTTGGGTAGAATGGCCATTTTGATTATATTGATTCTGCCTAACCTAACCAAAAACATGGAATATTTTTCTATCTATTAAGGTATTCTGCAATTTCTTTTTTTAATGTTCGATAGTTTTCATTGTAGAAGTCCTTTATATTCTTCATTAGATTGATGCCCAAGTATTTTATTTTTTTGAGGCAATTGGGAATGGGATAGGCTTCCTGATTTCTTCTTCAGTGGACTTGTTGCTGGAATATATGAAAGCTAATGATTTATGGCTGTTGATCTTATAACCAGCCACTGTGCTGAAATCCTTTATAAGCTCTCGGAGTCTTCTGGTAGAGCTTATTGGGTCTTCTAGGTATAGGATCCTATCATCAGCAAATAGAGACATCTTGACTTCCTCTTTTCCTATTCAAATTCCTTTGCTTTCCTTCTCTTGTCTGATAGCTCTGGCAAGAGTTTCAAGCATTATATTGAATAAGAGTGGTGAAAGTGAACATCTTTTTTTGGTTTCTGAATTCAGTGGGAATGCAAAGCATTCTTTTAACTCATAAGATTAGTCAAAGTTTATACTATTATAAAATTCATGTGTGTATACATATTGCTAAATAAAATTTATGGGATCCCACTATTTTGAACGGAGTTCTTACAACAGAGCCCAATAGAAAAGACCAAACCAGAATGAATTCACTTACGTTAGGAGCCACCTAATAAAACTGAACTTCAAAATGTTTTTAAAAGCATTGTGTTCACAGCAATCAATCAAAGGGGGGCAAATTTACCTGAGCCAGTATAATGAGGAAGCCTCCTCTGTTTTAATCCTTTTAGGAAAGAAATTTTGTAATAACCAATCTGCTTTTATTCCCTTTTCTGCTTTTTTAAGCCCTTTTCTACCCAGAAAACCCGCCTCCTCTGCTCAGCTCATGGGAGCACCTTTCTTTTTTCATGAGATGCTATTCCATTCATGAATCACTAATGAAAGCCAATTACATGATTAAAATTAATTTGCCAAAATCCCATCTTCTGACATATATATGCATTATACAATTGTAAGCACTCCATGAAGCAGATATAAAGTCCTAGGAGGTGAGATACACTAGATCTCAATAGGTCTTAGAATATAGGAAAGTACTTAAATATTCTTAGAAAAGTGGGAACTTGCTGTGAGGAAAGGTATAATTTTAAGTACATGCAACAAAAGGAGAAATAAGACTAAACATTCAAAATAGTTGGCAAGAGAGTTTCTTGATTATGATGGTTGTTTTTGATGTTTCTCTTGGGGAAGAAATCATTTGGGAGTCTCTAAAATGCTAAACCTAAAGTGAAATAATGGTTTTATCATATTAACCGATTGCTAATATTGCAAATAATAAAGCATATAGGCTGAAATCCTAGTTGATCTTACTAAATTCAGGCTGCTATAACAAAATTACCATAGATTGGGTAGCTCAAACAACAAACATTCATTTCTCATAATTTAGGAGGCTGGGAAATCTGAGGCCAAGGCCATAGCAAATCCAATGCCTGGTGAGTCTCTTCCTGGCTTGCAGTTAGCAGCTTTGTTGCTGCTAACTTACATAACTGAGAGATCATCTCTCTTCATATAGGCACTAATCTCATTCATGAGTGTACCCTCTTGTAATTACTCCCCATGGTCCCACTTCCAAATATCAGTGGCTTGGGGATTAGGCGTCAACATATGAATTTGGGAGAGAAGTACACATTCAGTCAATGCAGCTCTTAGAAAAGCAATAGGAAGAAGCTGGAGTAATAGGAAGAAGCTGGAGCAGTGACTCAGTGGCAGAGTGCATGCATGGCATCCAGGATGACTCTGGTTCCAACCCCAGCACTACATACACAAGTATGTACTGGAAAAACAAAAACCAGATGGAAAATAAAATCGATTCTCTCTTTTTCTCTCTCACTTTTCCTCTCTCTCTCCCTTGAAAAAAAAAAGAGTAGTAGGAAGTATTTGATTCTACTTATGTCAGAAATATTTCATACCAGACCACTGGATAATGGTAGACTGACATATGAGTTTTGGGGCATTTGTTTCCTTTCCGTCTGGTTTGGTTAAATGTTGCAGAATATTAAGCACAAATCCAAGCCAACACTGGAAGACAAAAGAGTCCTGTGAATTAAGAGCGCTAAAATTTTTCGGGTAGTTTCACTCCAATGAATACAGAAATTTCTAATGTTGTTACACAACTTTCCCTTAAATGTGTGATCTCACATATTTATCAATAGGCATATTAATGTTTACAACATTATCTCCTGATTTCCTGGTCAGCTTGATATTTTAATTCAGCCCAAGATTTTGTACATGGTTGATGCTCAACAAATATTTGAATATTTGTTTATTGAACCGCATAGGGTAAAACAACTCCAATTTTTGCTAGTAAATGTGGCTTGCAGAATCTACTGATACTAGCATGAGTCTGAACCCCACACTGTCCCATCTTGTGTTTAAATGAACAAATGCCTTGCAGAATCTTTTGCACTCTGGGTCTTACAGAATTTGAAAGATACCTAAATTTCATTTTTAAAAAGTTTATGAGAGGGGCTGGATGGTGGCTCAGAGGTTGCAGCACTTGCTTGGCATGCATAAGGATGCAGGTTTGAACCCCAGCATCATGTACACAATAGGGTGTCAGAGTAGCAAGAGTCAGATGAAAAACTAGATAAAAGTTGATTCTCTCGTTCTCTCTCTTGCTGTCCCTTTTGCTCTTGAAAAAAAAAAAGAAAAGAAAAGTTGATGAGAGTCTCATCTTGGAAATAAAAAACATGGCAACTCTACTGAAAAGGCACAATTTCATTGACTTATTGACAATAGAACACGGAATGTTGTTGTTTCTATCATACTTCATCTAGGGGAAACATCTCCCTGCAGCTTCTCCACAGGTCCTAATCAGAAAACAGCCTTGAGGAAAACAAGCATATGGTAGATCTCAGAAACCCAGTTGACTCTAAAGAAACTAAGTGGCAGATCTAATTAAATAAGTTTCTGCTATGTTTGAAAATGAAGTGATAAATATTGATTTCAAACATAATCTTTAGGTACATTGTTTTGTCTTTACATCTTTCTTAATCGTATCAAATGATGAAATGTTTTGTTATTTATTTGATAGAATTTTATGTCTCTATTTTGTTGACAGAAAGTGAATTTCTCTCTTAAGAAATAAAAGTCTAACATGGAGTATGTTTATCTACACAATCCAGAAAGTACAGCAAATTGGAGCAGGTTAGGAGAGGCTCTAGCAGTCAAGGACAGAGGAGAATATGCTTTGGAATTCACAGTAGTTGCCACTAAAGGTGATAGTGGAGGGAAGGGGCTGCCCCCTAATTTCTCTGGGGTAACTTGAAGTGGGCAAGGAACACACTTTGAGAGACATTTACAGGGGTTAAGTAGTGTCACATTAAATGCTACTTGACTTAGTATCACTGAAGTCAATGACAGCCTAAGAGCTAAGAATCATATGGAAATGTATTAACACAGGAGTTAACACTGAGCTCTATAAATATAGAAACAAAGGTAACTCTGATTAGAAATTCATCGAAAGGATTATAATGTTGGAGAGGGAGTTCTACTTCATTCCACTTCCCCTTTATATACCACAACACACAGATGATGACCTCAAGGCCAACAGGAACCCTGATTATTGGTAGTGCAAACTATGAGGTAGTGACCCCCAAGGTAACCCAAAGTCAGGACACATCTGAGGAGAGCCAGGATTTAAAAAAAAAAAAAATTGAAGAAACCACCCACAGGCAGTCTGTTTTTAAGCATAGAACAATGAGATGGAATTCTTTTAATGGTTATCAAAAAGATAAAGTCAACTCTTCTAAGACCTGATACAAGAGGGAGGAACTCTTGAGTACTAGGAGGACTGAAGGACTGGGAACTGGCACCTACACAAGCAGGAACTCAGTGCCAGAAACTCCAGATGGTTTAATACCCCCTGGGAGACACCCCTTCAAGCTGCTATGGACAAAGGGGATATGAACTGATAACAACAAACTTTACGGAATTAAAAAAGTATGAATTGAATGACTCAATACAAAAGAGGCCCTCTACTGAAAAAAAATTTTTTTGAAAATCTTTTCTAATGTTGGCCTTTACTCTAACTTAACTCCTAACATTAGGGATAATTTTAATTTTGTGATAAAGGATCTTGGCTTTATCAGCTTAGGAAATTACATTTTATCTTGTTCCTTTGTTTAATGTACATCAAAAAGTCAACATGTGCTATTTGACATTATCATTTTTATAAACTCAATTTTAATTCAATGACTAATGAGAATTCAACAAATAACTTCCTGGCTTTTGAACACTTTCGGGAACCAAGACAGTAATATACTTTAAAGGATATGGTGAAGAACAATGTACCACGCATAAATATAAAACAATACTATTACTAACGTAGTCTTTTTTGAAAAATAGTCAAGATCCAATTTCTCTGACCTTAACTAAAACCTTCTACAGCAAGAGATGTGGTGCATATATCATAATGTATGTGGGAGTAGCTGTCAAAGGAAGTCTGTTCCAAGTTCTCTTCAGCAATTCTGAGTGAAAAAAAATGACTTGGCATTCAAATCAGTTTTTAAATATTCATTACCTACTTACATGTGCATTGTATATTCCTCGTAGCAATTAGAAGGCCAAGTTGCAGTGAACCTATAAAAATTGATCAGTATCCCTTTCTGAAAGGTACATAGGGAATATCTGGCATTTGAGGAGGAGTAGAAGATCTCATAGAATATCAGAGTCTCTGTCCCATAAAAGTTGATTCTTCTCCCCATATTTCTCTGGTATTATTTTTTCCTCCTTACCAAACCTCAAGCATTCAGAAGGCATTTTAAATTTTGGAATGGAAATTATCTTTCACATTAGAGGGATGAATTTTAGAATATATGTAAGTTTCCCCTAAAATGTGAGTGGTTGGGGCTGGAGTGTAGCTCAGTGGTTACGGCGCTTGCCCGACATGCACAAGTACACATACACAACTGAGTGTCAGAACAATGAAAGCCATGTGAAAAACTCAATAAAAATAGATTCTCTCTCCCTCTCTCTCACTGTCATTCTCTCTTTAAAAAAAATGTGAGTGGTTATTAATACAAATAAGATGTAAGTTAAAAAATGATTAATCCAGAGTGATTTTGTGTGGTTGGATGTTTGAGTCTTAGGTTCTGTTTCATACCATTTAGATGAATAACATGTTAAGAATTGCTTCCTTAATACAATTAAAAGGAGGAGAACATTTCCTTTGGAATGGATTAGAGAATTTACATAATACCTCTTGTATTCTGTCAATATAAAATAATAGGAAATACTTTTTTTTCCAGATGGTTTAGGTTTGATTTTTTTAAAGAGAGAAAGATAAATTATCAAAATCTCCTCTATATCAATGAAATAAAAACTGTGTTAATATGCTAGGAAAGAAGAAAAATGCATTTGGTAAAACTTTTGTTTTTCTCTTCCTGCTAGTTATGAAGTTTTTTTCCACTGCACTAATGATGGAAATCACACTTGAGTTTGTAGGATTATCAGTGTGATAATGAAGAGGGTGGGGACACAGAATAGCAGGGCAGAATTAAATTGTCCTTTTTTAGGAAACTGGCATCTCCCTGAATGGCTTTGATGTCTTCACTTTTTTTTTTTTTAAAGAAAGAGAGCAAGTGAGACAGAGAGGAAGAGAGAGTCAATTTTACATCTAGTATTCATTGCTCCAATACTTAGTTAGGTATGTGGTATTGGGGCCCAAATCCGGGTCCCCATACATGCCAGGCAAGTGTGACACCACTGAGCCACAGCTCCAGCCCTGATATCTTCACTTACCCACTTCACTTACTTCATCTAATAGACTCCCCAAACCATCTAGCAGTTTGAAACTCTCAAACTATATGCTGTTCTCAAGAGGGAAAGTTGAAGATGGGCCATTATGTCCACAGAACCAGCTCCAAACCCCTCTTACCTTGTTTTATGCTTTACCACAAGGTCTCAGGCCCCATTTTTCCTACAATCCCAGCTGTGCTGTCCTTTCCAGCTTGTTATACTTTTGCCTCAGTGGTGTTCTGGATTTTGTTTTCTCCTCCTTTCTAACAGGGTCTATCCATAGGGTTAAAATCCAGATCACTTTTGGGTAGCCTAACAACACTCTAGCCTACCCCCAATTATCTGTCTCATTCTCCAGTGGGGACTCAGACTGAAGTGGTCTAAAATAACAGGTAAGGACTTCAAATTCTGAGCCTCCAAGGAAAATATTAAGGTTTCTTGCTCTATGTTAGCCACAAAGTAGCACGGTTCAAACATTTTCTTTTATGCCTACTCTGCAAATAAACAAAGCTTGAACAATATTTATACTGTTCGATCACCAGTCCAGTTGTCTACAAACTGGGCTCTTTAGTTTCTACCTATGCATCTGTCTTCTAATTTCACATGTCCCTTTAGTAGAAAGCATGGCTAACAGGAAGCCTTGAAATAAGGCATCAAAGAGAAATAGAAGTTAAGAGAAAAAGGTCCAAATAGGGAGAATACAAGAGAGAAATGTGTGAAATGGTCACATATTTTAAAACAAGTAAATTCATGAAAAAAGCTATTCACTAAAAACATGTGGATTGGAAAAGTATTGAAAAGACAAAAAAGGAGCTGGAGTGGTGGCTCAGCAGTATCATGCTTGCCTGGCATGTGCGAGCACCTCGGTTCAAGCCCTTGCACCAAATACACAGTTAAGTGTCAGAACAACGAAAACCAGAAGAAAACTAAATAAAGTTGATTCTTTCTCTCTCTCATTCTTCCTCTCTTTCTCTTTAAACAGAAAGAACAAAAAAAAGTGTTAATAAAAATTTTATCATTTGTCAAAACAGGATGAACAAACATATCAAGCACAACAGACAAATAATCTAAAATATATTCCCTAAAAGAATTAAGAATATCCTATGGGAATCCTCTATTTCTCACCAACATTAAATGTTCAAGGTCATGTGTCAGGAAAAATCACTGCTTAATTTTGTAAATATCCCACCAAACAAGGGCTGGGGTGTAGCACAGTGATAAAGCACTTGCCCAGCACGCACAAGGCACTGGGTTCAATCCCTAGCACTGCATTAAAATAAAAAAACAAAAAAAAAAAGCGTAGTGTAGGAGCTGGAGCAGCGGCTCAGCGGTTACAGTGCTTGCCCAGCATGTGCAAGTACTCGAGTTCAAACCCCAGCACCACATACACAACAATATCTCAGAGCAACGAAATTCACATAAACAACTAAATAAAGATTGTTTCTCTCTCTCTGTCTCTCACTGTCCTTCTCTCAAAAAAAAAAAAAAAGAAAAAAGAAAAAAGCTTAGTGTAAATGCTCTATAATGTGAACTCTAAATTGTCACATCATATAGGGTAGTATGATAGTTAATAGTATGTATCAACCTGACTGGGTCACAGTGCCAGATATTTGGTCAACTATTATTCTGGATGTTTCTGTGAAGGTATGATTTTAAATGAGATCAACATTAAAATTATTTTACTTTGAGTAAAAGATTACCCTTCCTATGGGTGGACCCTATCTAATAAATTGAAGACTAACAGAATAGCCTGACTTCTCCTGAGCAAGAAAGAATTTTCTGGCATACTGTCAGTGGATTCAAACTGCAGCTCTTCCTGGGTCACCAGTCTGTGACTTACCCCATAGATTTCAAACTTACCAAGCCTCTATAATCACGTAAACCAATTCCTTAAAAAGCAAAACGAAACAACAAACTCCCCACCTCTTTATTTACACACACACCCTGCAGGTTCAGTTTCTCTTGAGAACCCTAGTACAGTTAGTTGATAAGATCAAAGATTCTATAACCAGAAATATAGGTTCAGGACTTAGATTTTCTGTTTACTAAATATATGCACCGGAAAATTGACTTTACCTCCCGGAGGCGCTATTTCATCTTTAAAATGGGAATAAGAGCAACCCCCTCAATTTTCATCCATGCTCAATTGTATGCTATGTAATCTTATATCTGTTTTTTCTGTTACGAACACTCTGCCTGCCTACATAACCCTTATTTTTCCTTCCATACCTGTTGTGATCTTAAACAATGTATCTATTAATTATTTGATATTCTTCCCCTCAAGTTTAATTTCCTTTCCCTTCAGTATAGACTGGACTTCATGGCTTGCTTCAGATAAATGGAACATGGCAGTGATAGTTCATAGCTTCCTGGGTAAGGTTATAAAATGACTACAGCTTCCATTTCTTGTCTTCCTCCTGCCCGTACAGCTACTCTCACCCTATCACTTGTAACAGAGGAAGCCAGCTGTCTGGTCTTGAGCAGCCCAGAAAGAGGCCCAGTGGTGAGACTGCAGACTCCTGCCAACAGCCACAGAATTTGGAAGCAGATTCTCCAGCTGCCTTATGACTTCAGCCCCAGCCAACAACTTCATTATAATCTCATGAAAGACATTGAGCCAGAACCACCCAACTACAGTACTCAACAACCAGTGCTTGAGCTTCGAAAACTGTGAGATAACAAATCTTTGTTATTTTATGTAGCCTAGTTTTGATAAATTGATTACACAGTAAATAACTAATACTGAAGTCAGCTCAAATCTATAAAAGCCTTTACTAACATGCACACTTTCTCCTTTATGTTGCCCCATGGAATTTTGCATTATCACTACTACAATACTTAAGTTATGTTAATAATACTCATGGGTTTGTCTCCCTTCCAAGGCTGTGAGGTGCTTGAGAGTGAGCCACCTTAGCTGTACTAAGTGAAAAAAAAAATCAATCTCAAACCTGGTACACAAGACCTCTTGTAACAGTTAAGCTAAAAATTGTTTCCTATGTGTCATACATTGTTCTAAGCCTTTTGAAAATATTATCCCATTTAGTGCCTTATAAAACCTTAGGGGATATATTATTACTACCACCATTTTACAGGCGAGGAAAAATGAAGTCAAGTTAGAGAAGCTGAGTGGCTAGTAAAAGTTCCTGAATTAAAGAATGAGTGTTTCTTACAAGCAAGGCCATATTTTATTTACCTTAGAATCTTACAGTACCTGATCTAGTATGCAATTGGGATTCAAATATTTACTAAATAAAAGCAACTGAGGTATTTGCTGCTGTTCTTCTTTTTGTTTTTTAGAATGAGCCTTGGAAAACTTTGATTGTGGATAATTTAATTCCCCATTTAAATAAAAGAAGGGGCCTAGTAAACTATGTTGTGATGAGACTAAAATTAAACTTTGGAAGATTTTAATCTGCCTCCGTAAATGCATGATGAGAAACAGAGAGTCTGGGTAGTTTGATTGCATAAAATATATGAAACTAATTTTCACTAAATTAGTTCAAGATTCAAAACAGTTCTTTAAAAGAGTAAATGACACCATTTTAGTGATGTATTTTTCTCCCAACCAAAATAAATAAATAATAAATATATATTTATGCTGAAGACTTTTGAGATACCAATACAAATAGGTGGTTATTTGATTTCCATAGCTCTCTTGCTAAAGCAGGAAGCCAATGGTCCCTTCTGGTGAAGTCTTTCTAAATAAGTACCTCAATACAAGAAAACAAAAGCCAGTCTGCATCCAGAGTTGTGTGAAGTATGAAAAGCAGGTTCATTTTGACATGCTCTCTCTGAGTACTTTTTCATGTTAATTAAGAGGTCTTACATTATTTGGTAAATGGGGGGCTCCCCTTCTCTTGATGTAATCGTGTTTGGTTTGGGTAGTTTACTCCTCTTACATTCCATCTATGTAGAAATGAATGAAAACAAATATTTTGAAAGCTGTTAATAGAATCTTGAAGTGTAGGCAGTTGCTTAAAATAAGAGATTATAAAGACAGCAAACTATTTCCCTTGTTCCTGTTGACTTTGATATTTCTCCTACAAGATAGTGCTTCATAAATTGTCTCGTGGAAATAGTACCAAAAGGTTCATTTAGGACCACAGAGACTGGATATTTCTGCCTAAAGATTAAATAGTTTTGCCTTCTTTACTCATAAGCATTTACATCACTTGTAGAGGTGAAATGAAGAAAAAACAAGACACTGGGGTGTGGGTGATGTGGGGGTAATTCTGGTTTAAGAACAAATGCATAGAGCTGGAGTTGTGGCTCGGTGGTTATGGTGCTTGCCTGGCATGTTCAAGTACAAGAGTTCAAAATCCAGCCACGTACACAACCAAGTCTTGGAGCAATGAAAGCCACATGAAAAACCAAATAGAAATTGTTTCTCTCTCTCTCTCTTAAAAAAAAAGTATATCACGTTGTTACTTTATATGCATTTATGATTGTACAATAACTCAATTCCTTAATAAAAAATTTAAAAAATGTAAGTAGTACATTTCTGATTGCATATCTTTAAAAACTAAGGACAACAAACCACTTCAGTGTTCAATGATTTGGTTCCCTTCCCCAGTCCTAGACTTCGGAAGTCTTCTTAGATTTTACACTATTTTGCATTACAAAACAGATCTTTTATTACAATAGCTCAATTTCTCAGGTGCTTCCATACTTTACTACTCTGCATTTGAAGCAAGGCATGATTTTATTTTAAGATTTGCTATTTCAGTCATGAAATAAAGCAAGTCTAAGAATTTTAATAACTCCTCAAAAAAAATCAACTCTTTAGAAATACAAATAACAACTGCTTGCTGAATTATATTTTTAAAAATGTTTGGTCTAAGATTACAGACAAGCTAAAAATAACCACAGGGTGAGTATTTTTGTTCTAAAATTTAATACTAGCCAAAAATATCCATAGGCCAAGCCAGTAAAGAGTAGTGATTGAAAGCACACCACACCTGGGCATCAGTCAAGCAGCGTTTGAATTCTGGCTGTGCCTATCTAAGCTATGTGGTCAACTTTGGGGATTTACTTTACCTCTTGATCTTCTGGCAATTTTTATTGGGGACAATAAAAATACCTATTGTACAAGAGTGCTATGGTGACAAAACATGAGCATATATGACAAATGTGCTTAGTATAATGACTGGTGGATAGCAAGTGATCAGTATATGTTAGTTATTATTATTCTCAAATGCCAGATAGAACGGAAATATATTTTACAATTTAGGACAAAAGGGAAACATCCCTAAGAACATAAATTTCTTACCAATGCATGGATATTAATATATCTTCTTATATGCTATATTTATTTTCTCAGAGGATCTCATAACTTTCCATTTTTACAACTGTAATTCATTATAAGAAAAGTACAGAAAAGAAAAAACTGTTAAAATCTTACAAATGAATAGTGAAGAAAATGAATGTCCACTTTTTGTTCCAGACAACTGGACTAGTTCCTTACCTATTAACTACTTGTGATTATATTTATAGTACTGTGAATTGTCATTGGCAATTTCACAGTGAGACAGTTTTTATTAACCTGAACTGCAAAAAGAATAAACATATAATTAAGTGGGAGCTCTTTAAAATACTACTGGTTACATTTTAATTGGTTTAATTCCTATGCCAAACAATTTGGCAAATCAGTATTCATTAAAAGCTATAAACATGTAAATATCACAGGACCCAGAAAAAACCCAGATAAGATTGTGCAAAAAGATGTTAAGGAAAGATCTGGATTTTTTTTACTTCATTTTTTTCAGTAACAGTTTTATTGATAAGAATTTTATTGATAGGAATTTTAATAACTCCTAAAAAAATCAACTGTTTAGAAACAAATAACAACTGCTTGCTGAATTATATTTTTAAAAATGTTTAAAGTATACAATTCACTGGATTTTAACATATTCAGAGAAAAACATCACCACAATCAATTCAGAACATTTTCTTCACCTCAAAACCAACCCAACATCCATTAGCTATCCTACCTCAAACTCATGTCTGTTCCCAGCCTAAGCAACCACTAATTTCTCCTGTCCTCTATAAATTTACCTATTCTATGTATATAGAAATGGAATCATATTACATGTGGCCTTTTGTGATTGGCTTATTTCCCTGTCTGTTTTCAAAGGTCATCCAAAGCACGTATCAGAACTTTCTTTTCAAGGCTAATATTCTTTTGTATTGATTTACTACATTTGACATTCATCAATTGATGACAGTCTTAGTTTTCTGTTATAGTAAAATACCAGAGACTGGGTAATTTATGAATGAGAGAGAGAGAGAGAGAGAGAGAGAGAGAGGTTGGTTTATTTGGGCTCATGGTTCTGAAGCCCAAGAATATGGTGCTGGTATTTGCTTGGCTTCTGGTGAAGGCTTCCTGGTGGAAGGTGGAGTAGTACATGTAGAAGAGTGAAAGAGACACATCACAGGAAGGGAAGCAAGAGAGGCAACCATGGGAATGAACTCATCTTGTAACAACTTACTTTCTCAAAAATTAATCCTTTCCCAAGAAATCTGATCCAGTCTCTCCAGAAACACATTAGTCCCTCTTTAAGTCATCATACCTTTCAACACTTAATGGAGGGGAAATAGCCTCTACATGAGTTTTGGTGGGGAAAAACCATATTCAAACCACAGCCACAGATATTGGAGTTGTTTCACCTTATGCCTACTATGAATAATGCTCTATGAACATTTGTGTATGATTTTTTGAGTGGAAAAACATTTTCATTTTTCTTGAGCATACACCTAGGAGTAGAATTTGTATTTTTGTTTTTGCTGTGACAGTAGATTGAACTCAAACCCTTGTACATACTAGGGAAGCACACTACCATTGAGTTACATCCCTAGCCCCTATTTTCTTAAAGTGAAAATACAAAGGAATTTTTTGGCTCAACAATGCAATTACACTATACTCTCAAAAGTATTAGGCAAGGAGCTGGAGCGGTGGCTCGGCAGTTATTGCACTTGCCCGGCATGTGCAAGTACACGGGTTTCAAACCCCAGCACCACGTACACAACTAAGTGTTGGAGCAGCAAGGGCCATGTGAAAAACTCAATAAAGATTCATTCTCTCTCTCTCACTGTCCTTCTCTCTTAAAAAAAAAGTATTAGGCAGAAACGCTACTCTTTTATGCTCAGATGTTGGCTATGTAAATGAAGAATATGTAATAGAGAAAAAGGCTACATGAAAGGAAAAAGCAAATCACAAAGAACCTCCTTGAAATCCTTCCAGGGATTCCCACCACTTCCAGATTGTCCTATGGATGCTTCTGCTCTCCCCCTCAATTCTGAGAGCCTGCCAAAGTAGCTTCCAAGGAGTTTTCAGAATGTCAAGTTTAGAGCCTTGGCACATGTTGCTTCCGCTGCCCATCTCATTCTTTGCCCACTTCTTTGCCCTGTGGTTTCAAATCTCATCTTAAATGTCACTTCTTCAGAGAAAGCTTCTCTGATATCTCAAGTTAGGCTAGATGTGTTTCCATAGCAGCCTGCAATTTTCCATTTTAATACTTTTAATATCAGTAATTATTTATTCAATCAGTAATCAAACATTGAGTGTTTTACATATAGAGGTACCTGCCTGATAGAAAACATACAAGATTCCTGCCATCTGTGACTTTATATTCCAGGGAGATAAAGGCACAAGTAAACAAATGAATACATTGGGTAATTTTAGATAGTGCTAATTAGTTCAACAGCTACCTTTGTGCTTGGACTATAAACTTCCTGAAGGTAGGAGCTATTTGTGTCTTGGTTACTTTGAGACTGCTAGAGTCTGACTTCTGAATAAACTCAATGCTGCGTAATTTTTTTTCACTGCTATAATGGCATATAAAAGATAAAAATGGAAAACACAAATGAGGTCACTTCTCTAAAAGGTTGAGTTTGAGGTTTCCTCCTTCCAAAGTGTTCTGTAAGACTATACATTCTTTTAATAATTAAAACAACTGAAAGATAGGCAAAAATTACCATTTGGAGTAAAAGAACTCCAAATAAAACGCATTTGTCACCACACTCCTTAAGAACCTAGTAATAAAATCTACCCTGAAAGACTCAGAGGTGTTGGTAAATTGGCTGAAATTCTCTTGGCGTA
>PVKS010000274.1:70227-119903 GCA_004027875.1 Aplodontia rufa
GGAAATGTCCTCCCTCCTTCCAACTAAATGTCAACGACTTCACCCGTTCTTCTCACAATATCTCAACTTCTGTCCAGACTCCTCTACTTGTTGGCTGGACAGGGAATGCAGCGGAGAGGAAAAAGGGGGAGGGTTGGAAGATCAATTCACTGTTGTTTACAAGGAGCGAACCAAGCTAGGAATTGGTCCGCGAGGGCGGAGCCGAGGCAGCCGGCACTTCTTCCTCCCCTCCCCTCCCTCCCCAGCCTTCCCCGCGAGCGGACGCGGCAGCGCCTCTGTCTCGCTTTTTCTTATTTTTTCCCCCCTTTCCCTTTTCTTTTCTTTTCTTTTCCCCCTTCCCCCCCTTTCACCATTTCCCCTCGGAGGCGCTTCGCCCGGGCAGGGGCAGAGCCGGTCTCACCCCCCGCCTCTCCCCGGCCCCCACCGCCCTATGGCGAGAGGGAGCCCCCTCCTCACCGGGGCACCAGCGGCGGTGGTCGGAGGAGTGGGACCGGCGGTGGCGGCCTCAGGACCGGGGTCGTCATGGAACTAATTCGCTGATCGACCCACCGGCTGCAGCCGTGCGTCCCGCTCGAGCACCAGCTTCCGCGCCACCCCCGGCCAGGTTCCCTCTCTTCTTCCTCCTCTGTCAGCCCGGTCCTCGTCTTGCGTGCCCCAGCCGCGGCGCGCTGAGGAAAATGAGGTGGTAACGGGCCTGCGGATGACCCCGCGTCACCACTGTGCGGCCTACAGCTCTGCCGGGGAGGAGGAGGAGGAGGAAGAGGAGGAGAAGGTGAGGGGCGGGGGCGGGGACGGGGACGAGGGGCTCGGCGCGTGTCCGTCACCGGCCCCGGCCCGCGGCGCCGTGCCTGCCGCCCGAGTGGAGGCTCCTGGCGGCGCGAGCTGCTGCCGGAGCCGGCGCCTCCTGCTGTCCCCCTCCTGGGGAACCCTGGGACACCCGCCTCGTCTTCTGGCAGAAGCCCCCCGGCACCTGTCCGGGTGGAAACGGCCGTGCAGGCTTCCTTTTCGGGATGGTTTTTCTGTTAGCAAGTAACTTTTTTTTGTAGTAACAGCACATCATCTCGAGAGCGCGTGTGCTAGGCTCGGCAAGCCTGTATCAATACACAAAGAAGGACACACCCCCCACCCTCACTGTCGTCGCCATACGCGGGGACAACTCCGGAATGACCTGGGTCTTAAAGCCGAGTGAACGCCTAGTGAACGAGGCGGACGCCAGTGCAGCGCTAATGTGCGGGAGGGGAGCATTACCCAGGGCTTGGGCGGATGGGGGAGGATTTGAAGAGGTGAGAATCTAGTTGCTTCTTGAATGACAACTTGTGATAACTTTAATTTGGGGAGGAGGACCAAAGGCCTCTGCTGAGCTAGGTGTCGGGTTGCAGAGCATGTCGGCAGAAGTTCCGAATTGGGAAGCAAAGTAGTGAAAGATGTCAGTCGTGGTCCACGATGGATTCAGACTGAAGATCTTCGTCAGCTTAAAATATTTTGATTGTGTTCTGTGCGGAGCCATCAGCATTTGACCAGCAGTTCTAGATTAGACATCTTCCAGGCACTGTTGTTACTTCATCCTCTTAAGGACTAGATACTGGTGATAGGAGCCTCATTTTACAGATGAGGAAAACAGAGACTTCACAAGATTAACTTCTCTTTAGAAAACAGCCAGAATCCGGTGGCCAAAGTTCGGTCTGAATCTTGTGCTATAATGTCTCTTTCCTGAAAATGAATTTGTTGAAAAGATTAATAGTAGTGTTATTTGTTTCTAGTTGTCCAGATCGTTTGAGGATGATGAAATTGAAAGGGATGGACAAATTAAGAAAGAATGGACAGGATTTAAATTTGCTGAACTCGGAGAAGGATGAGTGATTCCCATCTCCTGGACCAGAAGTTTCTTAATACTGAATGTATGAGTAGACTATTAGAATCTGCATATGTTGGGAAGTTATTATAGACATGAACTGCAATTAATATAAATATTGTGGTACTGTGACATCCTAATAGGTTAAAGTGGAACTCTAGGTTATGTGTTAGTCAAGATTGGAAGCTGAGAGTGTGTGTGCGTGTTTTATTCTGATTGTGTAATACTTCAAAATGAAGCATAGTTACCCTTCTGTGCATGCTTGTTCATCTTTAAAGTGGATTTAGTAATTCCAACTTCACAAGGTTGCTTGAGGATTACGTGAGTTAATATGACATAACTAACACTTTGAACAGTAGCCGGCCAAATGTTAAATCATTCAGTGCTTTTACTTGTTAAGCACTAACAAGTATAAGCTGTTATTACTTATGGTACTAAACTTGAGAGATTGCTTGTTATCAAGGAACTAATGGTTAATAGAAGAGACAGCCCACAAATAATTATTGTAAGGCAATTAAATGCAAAAGTAGAATTATGCCCCCAAGTGCACATGTAGGAAAGCAGGGTGCAACCATTCTAGAGGGTACTTATTCACAGACTGATTATAGTAATTTATGAAGAGCAGCATGCACTAGAAAACAACTTTAAATTGAAAGAACCGTGGAAAGGAATGAGGATTGGGAAAGAATACATGTTGGGATTAGAATTACCTGTAAGTTTGTTTCTGCCGGTGTATAAAGTCAAGGGGGGGGGGTGGTAAGTCTATGTTGATTTGAGATTGTTTTTTAGTAAGGCATTTTCAGGTATTAATTTCCCTCAAAGCACTGCTTTCATTGCAAGTTGTAAAGTTTGTTATGTCTTCATTTTCAGTCATTTCGAAAGTGTTTCCCTTGTGACTTTTTCTTTGATCAGATTCTTTTGTTTTTAAAAAATTGCTAGAGCATCCACCTATTTAAAAGTCTAAGGGCTTTAACTGTAGGAGATTGGAGCCTAGGAATCCCTTGAGCACAGTTTAATTCTTCCTCGCATGATACTATCCCTCTCAGTCCTCATCTGTACCTCCTCAGTATGATCTTCAAATCTAGCATGATATGGGGAAAAAAGTCCTTAGCGGCAGCTAGTTATTGGGGCATGTTGGGAAGGCTGATGGATTCTGGTGAGCCACCCTGTTGTGTGTAGTTAATGGAATGAAAAAATTGCTTCTATTTAAGGTTGGACAAGAGTTCATAAACTACAGACAAAATTAGGTTTAGAAGAAACCTTAGAGCCAATGATGGCCAGTTGCCATCCAATATTAGTGTTTCTTCTATATATCTCTCGACAAATGGTCATGTAGCTTACACTACAGTTCCAAGGATAATATTTTATATCTACTTTATATGAGATTATTGTGAGCTTGCTCATCAAATTGTGGAATATTTGAGAAAAGCACTAAAGTAATAAATTTGGAATCTTAAACATCTTGGCAAAATTCAACAGTGGATGGACTCGTAACACGATGACTTAAAACTTAAAAATACATTTATAGTTCTGAACAAGCATTTATTTTCTTCTACCCACCCCCAGAAGACACCAGAACCCACAGAGATGGAGTGGGGAAAAGTGGGAATTTACTTCAGAATAAACTTGAGAAAGTTTTCGAAGTTTTAGTGATCATAAATTTCATCTGAACTGATTGTGTAAAAATGCTAATTTAGAAGAGCCGAAGTGTCATGTGAGGAATTACTGAACAAATTTTCACCTGTGAAAAAGATATGCCAGTGACCATGATAGTAGCCTTCAAACATCTGAAGGAGTGACTTAAAAGAGAAATTAGATTTGGGTGTTTTTGTTTCTGGTTGTATGCTTTTGTTTTTGCCCCTATGTCATTGAAACTGGAACCATTTGTTGAGTTCCTCTTCAAAGTACTCTGCTGAGGGTACAATATTTATATCACAGCATTAAACATGATATTGGTAGGTATGGCCTCAAAGGGATTATAATCTTCGTTGGTTAGAGGAAAGCTGCTTTCAGAGGAGATTAGAATTCTTGGAACAAATTACTTTTGAATTAGGCCTTTTAGGATAGTATCATTTCTCAAGTTATTTTCCTTTTTTTTTCCTAATATGAAAATACTTCAACCTTATTATAGAAAATTTGCAAAATCTAGAGTTTAAAGAAGCAAAAAGAAAAGAAATCAGTTAACTAGAGGTAGTGTGTAATAAGTTGAGTGGCAAGGAAGCGGAGTATGGAATGAGGAAGGCAGAAGAGTTAGTAGCTGCAGTTGGGGTAGCATATGGAAATAAGGTTTGCTTTTTGTTTTTTCAGACGTTTTAATTTTGTGAAAATTTTGGAACTTGTCACGTTAATTCTGGACATTTTTTTTAAAAAAAGTCCTAAAACATGAATCTGAAGCACATAATACAGGTACATAGTTTTAAAAATTCAAATAGTTAAAAGAGTTTTATAATGAAAAGCAGCATATCCCTGCAGAAATTCTTCTCACCCTTTTCTCTTTCTCTGATGGTTAACCCCTTTTAACTCATCTGTTTCTGTTGTTAAGATCACATTTTTCAGATAACTTGCTCTATTGCTATTTTTTTTTTTATATTGCAGTTTTAGATAGTGGAGTTTTTTTTGGGGGGGAGGGTGGTTTGTTTTTGGTACTGGGAATTGAACTCAGAGTCACTGAGGAAATGCCCAGCCCTTTTTATTTTGAGATGGAGGTCTCCCTGAATTGCTCAGGGCCTTAACTAAATTGCTGAGTCTGGCTTTGAACTTGTGATTCTTGTGCCTCAGTCTCCTGAGTTTCTGGGATTGCAGTCAGCAACAGCTGGCATCCAGTTTTAGATACTGTTTATGGATTTTTTAATAAATTGGAAGGATAAGGCTCTCATTCTGCCCCCTCCAAACATCCATACTTACTGCATATACCAAACTACTCAATAGTTTATCACACCGGTTAAAATCTCTATTCAATGTTTTCATTATTATTGCTATATACTATGGCATGTTATACTTATGTAATTTTCCCCCAAAATTCATTACCTTTTTAGATGATTTAGCTTTCAAGAAATTTAGCTGAATCCTTTCATATTCTTCAGCAACTTCGTAGTCCAGTTTTATGTCACAAAAACTTAAAAAAAGCTATAGTTCCCTTTATGAAAAAAAAAAAAAACCTAAGTACATCTTTTGGGCTTTCTGTTGCCTTGCTCAGTCGTACTCTTTTTTTATTTTTATTTTTTAAAGAGAGAGGGACAGTGAAAGAAAAGAGAGAAACAATTTTATTTAGTTTTTCATGTGGCTTTCATTGCTGTGGAACTTCATTGTGTACGTGGTGCTAGGGTTTAACTCGAGTACTTGCGCCTGCCAGGCAAGTGTTGTAACCTCTGAGGCCACTTACTCCAGCCCCAGTACTCTTTAGCTTTCTAGAACAGTGTTGTCCAATAGAACTTCTTTCTGCATTGATAGAAATGTTCCTTTTCTGAACTATCCAGTACAGTACCTAGTACTAGCCATGTTTGGCTACTGAAGCAGAGCTAGTGTGCTTTTAACACTAGCTAGTTCAAATATAAATAGTCACATAGATAGCTAGTGGACACTGCATTTGAAGCACAACTTTTTGTGTGAGCAAGAGTTCCTGGGGATTGAAGTCAAGATCTCCTGTATGCTAAGCACTCACTCACAGCCTAGAAGCACAATTTAAGATGGTTTCATACTGAAGTGGGAATGGGTAGCATTTTATGTAATTGGTATAATAATCTGTTTAAATGAAAAACATTAATGACCCTTATTATTTTTAGTGGTGGGGGGGCAGGCTACCAGGGATTGAATTCAGGGTCACTTAACCAATGAGCCACTTCCCCACCCCATTTTATTTTTTATTTTGAGACAGGATGTTGCAAAGGCTGGATTGAACTTGTAATCCTCCTGCCTCAGTCTCCCAAGCTGTTGGGATTACAGGCATGCACTACCAGGCCCAGCTGACCCTTATTAGTTTTTTAAGAGGAATGTTTGGTATAGCTATTTCCAAGAATTTCTAGAATAAAAAACAGTGATTTTGATTTTTTTTTCCCCAGTTTTACACAGTAATAACATTTTGATCCAAGTCCAAAGACTCTATTAATTACATGGCCTTACTTTTAATCACCATAACTGACTTTGAGATTGAAAGTGAGAACATTTTAGATAACTATTATTGTAAATTTTAATGTTTAAAGAGCTGTAAAACCTATACAACCTCATAATATTCTTGCTTTGTTTTATGAATTAATAAGTACCAACATACATATTATACTTTATAATTAAATAATAAATCTTATTTATGTTTGATTTTATAGGTAGTTACATCAAGCTGGGTGGCAGGCAGATCCAAAGGATATCATGAAGTTTCCAGGATCTTTGGAAAACCAGAAATTGTCTTTCCTATTGGAAAAGGCAATCTCTAGGGAAGCCCAGATGTGGAAGGTGAATGTGCCGAAAACGCCTACAAATCAGGTAATGATTTCTGTGTGTTTAGAAAGATAAGTTTTATTAGAGATGAGTATACTAGTGCATATATATAATAGTTTCTTGACACTGCATTGCATAAGTATGTACCATTAAGGACACTCATGCTGTATTCTCTATTTGAGAAACATCTTGCTTTTTTTTTTTTTTTTTTAAGATAATCAGTTTTATTCAGTTTTTCTTGTGGCTCATTGCTTCGACACTTTGTGTATGTGGTGCTGGGGTTTGAGCCCATGTCCTGGCATATGCCAAGCAAACACCACAGCCACTGAGCCACAGCTCCAGCCCCTCCTTTATTCTTTATGAAACAAGAGTTAAACTGTTTGTTTTGTTTTCTTAGTTACAGCTTTAAGAATATAGTTACATTATGTCCATTCACTATCATGCCCATTCAGTACCCTCAAGGTTTAAAGTTGTAAGCTATCTTTATTTCTAGACATAGTTAGCCGTAGAGGTGTAATAGAATTCATAACATTATCTTCAGTGAATAAAAAAACTCATCAATATTAATAAATAATTCAAGTGGACTACTACAGTAATGCCAGTGTTGAAGTCTGGTGAGAGAGAGCCAGCTGAATTAATAATCCCTATTGGCTATATGTCTTTTTAGAGCTTTTTAGACATGTTATAAAATTATATCAGTTATTTATTTATTTATTTATTTACAAATAATTATTAAGCTTATCCACTCCAAAAATTGACTATATGAGGTGTTTTAACAGATGGTGCTTGGGATACAGAATAGTGGCTGGGAAATTTTAATACTCGTGGAGGACTAAATGACAGATATCTAAGACTCTCTTAGGTTGTTTTAACTTATTGAACTCTTTTTTTTTTTAACCTACCTTGTGTCTATTTTTCTTTCCTATAATTGAAGAAATATGTTCTGCATTTACTATTTGTCATTTTTGCAAATTGAGTATTTGTTGATTTGAATGAGTATTTTCCGTGGTAGGAATATTTATTTATGCTATCATTTAACGTATCATTTAATCCTCTGAAATATGCAGCATTCTCAATTTGCTTAAGACTTAGCTAATAAATAAAAGTTATAATTCAAACCTTTACTTGAGTTGCAATCTCTTCCCATTATGCTTTTTTATTTTTGTCTGTATGTGTGACTTTCAGATTTCTTTAAATGTTTAATGAGTGCTATATTCTGGGTGCTGTTCTATAAATTAGGTATATAACAGTGGGGGGGAAAATCCTGCCTTTATCTTTATGACATACTAGTGAGCCTCAAAGCCTTTTTAACAGCTGCATTTAAAACTTTACCTTTCCAAGAAAATAAATAAATAAACTTTTTTGGGATGTGTATGTTACTGGGAATTGAACCTGGGGACGTTTTACCACTCAGCTATACTACCAGCCCTTTTATTTTTTATTTGAGACAAGGTCTTGCTAAATTACCTAGGCTGACCTCAAACTTACGATCTTCTTTCCTTAGTTTCCCAAGTAGATAGGATTGGGATTATAAATGAGCTACCACTCTTGACTTCAATAATAACAAACTTTCACAACATAGTCTTTGAAGGAGTTATTCTACCAATATTGTATTACCACTTTATCTGCCCTATTTCTGTAGGTGATTTAACAAAGGTAATATTAGAATAATACCATGTTAAAACTTCTAAAAGGCATTGCCTTGAGCAATGCCAAGTAGAAGTTAATACTTGTAAAAATTTGGGTGAACTTGGTCTTGTGGAAATAGGGAAGAAGATGCGGCCAGGGATGTAAAAAGCTGCGGGGGCTTGAGCTTCTTGTTAGAGTAACCCCCCAGGGACACTGCTCTAGTCCTGATTCCTTTGTTTTCTTCAGGATTGGCTTTGGCTTTTCTACTTCCTTTTCTACAGATGTTCCAACTTTGCCATAATTTTTTTTGAAGTGCTGGTAAAAATGGAATATTACAAAGCTTTTATGATTCTTTCCTTTAGTTTCCTTCTCTTTCCTTTTTCCCACCTAAACTCTAAAGTTATTCTCTCATAGTTCTCTTTTAGTTTATATTACTTACTCCCCAGTTTAAGACAATGTGATCAGGCAAGAATATTATACACCTATTACTCACCTTCTATGTGCTTCCACAGTCCTCTATGCTTTCCTTATGATAACATATAGTATTATAATTTCCTAGTGATTTGACTGAATTTCTTTGCATGTGCTGGTCAAATACTGATTTGCATCCCCAGCTTTCTTTTTTATTTTATTTATTTATTTTTGTACTGGACATTGAACCACATCCCCAGCCCCCTTATTTATTTATTTATTTACTTACGTACTAGGGATTGAACCGCATGCCACTTCAACCCCTTTTATTTTCTTATTTTTGAGACAGGGTCTTGCTAAGTTACTTAGGGCTTTCTGAGGCTGGCCTTGAACTTGGATCCACTTGCCTCAGCCTCCCCATATGCTGGGATTCCACTTGCGTGCCACCACACCTGGCTTTTAAAATAAAGGTTTTTGGATGACTGTGCTATTGGATGTATAAGAATTGCCCAAGAGGCTTCTTAAAAAGAGATTTTAGGCCAGACATCTAGGCCTATTAGTTTAGGTAAATTATGTTTTTTAGAAAATTATTCATTTGATCTACATTGTCAAATTTATTCATGTGAATTTGTTCATAATGTCATCTTCTTAACATCTAAAGAGCCCATACTGAAGATACTTTTTAAATTTTGAATTGACAATTTGTGCTTTTCTTTCTCATTCAGTCTTGTTAAAGGCTTGCCGATTACACTTTTATTTCTGTTGGCTTTCCCTATTGTACATTTATTTTCCTTCTTTCTACTCTAGCTTTTCTTCTTTTAAATATAATACATTTAGATCTGTACATTTTTCTCAAAATATATGCATAGCTGACCAGCCTAATCTGTTGTTAGTCACACATTGAGTTTTTAATTAATTTCAGTTATTATAATATCTTTCAGTTCTAAAAATTCCCTTTGGTGTGATATATACATAAATATATTTATATAAATCTAGATAAATTTTGTTTCTCTGGTAAAATTCATCTGTTTTCCTTTTACTCTTAATTTCTTATTTTAAGTACTTTTCTGATAAAGATCTAGATCTTTTTACTACCTGTTTCTTTTTTTAATTTTGGTTTTTTGTCTTGCCTGGAATTTTTATTTGATGCTGAACATTGTATTATGTGAATTGCTGAGACTTCAGATGACAATACCTTCTTTTACAGAAAGCTAATCACTTTACTTCAGAGAAGAACTGATCTGATGGGAGGTTTGGTTGCAGTTTGATACTGCTTCATCTACCTCTGATTTTCCCCAGTTGCTAGACTGAGAGCTTGGGTTGTTCACCAGGACACACATTCCTAGAGGGTGCTAAACTTTCCCCTGAACTCGTTTTTGCTTTTCAGAATCTTTTGCTTAGCATTTTAGATGCCTGTATCTACCTTCAGAATTTCATTCAGAAAGTTGTCTTAAAGGGGGGAAATCAGCTGAGTGTGGCATTCAGCTCTCTGACCCCTCCCTACCAAGTTCTTGGCCTCTCAGGTGTCCAAATTTTGTCTCTAGCTCTGTAATCCCTGAGAGCTCTGTTGGTTTATTAGCCTTTTGCTGGCCTCAGGATGGAAAAATGTCCTGAAAAAAAAAAAAAAAAAACTAACTACAAAATGTTGACTCATCTCTTGTTACCCTCCTCTTCAGAATCCTGGCTCCTTGTGGCTTGCTTGTCCCCGGAGTTCTGTCTGGTACCTTTAAAAATAGGTTGTTGTAGCAGCTCTTCTAGTTATTCTCAGAGTATAGGTTTGCTTCTACCTACTTGATCATAGGCTAAAGCAGAACTGCAGATTTTTTAAAATTACTGAACATAACCAGGTAAGATGGGATGCTGTTAAAACACAGGAAGGTACTTGGCCCTTAGTGGAATGACCATTGAAGCAGCTTTGAAAGATACAAAGCAGGTGAAATAGAGAAGGGGTGTGTACCAACTAGAAGGAACAGTGTGAGCAAAGGAGCAGGCAAGGGAGAATCACATAGAAGTACCATTATAGTATGAAACTTAAGGCAGAAAGTGAAGGAAAGTATCTGAAGCTGGAAAGGCAGGTAATGGAGTTTGTATGCTTTGTCTCAAAGATTGAACTTAAGGTAATGGTGAACCTGTTAGAGTTTAAAGCTGAGCAGGATGTGTTTTAATGAAGAGATTAGTAGCATGTGGAATCTTACACATACACACCTGAATTTTCTTTAAGAGTTTTGCTTTTTTAATTATTTGCTGCTGCTTTTCTTTGTGGAATTTACTGTTCTTTTAAATGTAGATATGTGAAATGTAGCTGTCTGTCTCATAACATTAATAGTAGTCTATTTTCAGTTTCTTCTGTCATATTGGACAGTAGTCCTCAGGGCATAAATTTTCATTGCCACAAGAACTCTTCAAATCCATAGCTTTAGTTTCATGAACAGCCGTAAGTTCCTGTTCCTCTTTTTGATTCGTAGAATGATATGACTGATTCTCAAGGGGAATAGTTTGTAACAGTCTCTTCTAGCCATCTTGATTTTATTTGCAAATCTGAGGACTTAAACTAAAATATATTGCCTTGAGGTTGAAATAATTTCTATCCTTCAGAATAAAGTTCACAGGCTTCCACACCATGACTCTTGCAGCCCCAGTGATCACCCTCTCCCCTCATTTGTAACTTCTAAGATACAATTTATCTGTTATCTCGAGAAGCTTTTGTTTTACTCTCACTGGTCTAGGTACCTTCCACTGGGCTCCCTGGAGCCCTGTGCATTCATTCCTCTGTTTTAATGCTTACCATATTTTATTGGCTTTATTTTTTTTTTTATGGCCTCCCTCACCATACGACTTAAGTTTTAAAGTGTAAACAATGATTTTTTTTTCATTTGCCAACTACTATAAACTATCTTTATTTTCTTGTTAGTATTTCTTACACATTGTAAGGTCATTCCAAAGGTAGTGACCAAAAAGTGGATATATGGTAGTTCACCTTAAAATATTAGTTATAATTGAGTTTAGAACTAAATATAAAAATTATGTGCGATTAGTTGGTTAGGCTAACACAATTGAACACTATATTTGTCATGCCAAAGCTGAAAAGTGAACTGACAGGAAGTGAAGATGGAAGAGTTGGAATAAAATTAGAATAGAAATTAGCAGATGTATTGGCAGAAGTTATAGTGAACAGCAAGCCATAGATTCCCCATAACACTAAAGAAAACCAAAAAAAAGGAACGAAGAAATTCCAGCTAAAATTCCTTTTTGAGGTGATACATTGTCAAGGTATATAGAATATTGGGTCTGGAGTGGTGGGTGACAGCATTTGCGGCACTTGCAAGGATGCAGGTTCGATCCCCAGCACCACATACATAACGAAGTGTCAGAGCAAAAAAAAAAAGCACATGAAAAACTAAATAAAATCGATTCTCCCTCTCTCAAAAAAGATAGTAGTATTAATGCTTAATGCTTTAATAGATTTTAATGCATCTTAGTATGGTAAAGGAATTAATTTCATAAAGTTGACACTTAAGTGATCAGAAAAGGAATGAGGTAAATAAGATATTTTTAAAAAGGTTTCCATCAGGGCTGGCTGGAGTGGTGGATCAGTGGTTACATTGCTTGCCTGGCATGTGTGAGTATGCAGGTTCAAACCCCAGCACCACGTACACAACAAAGTGTCAGAGCAATGAAAGCAACATGAAAAACTAAATAAAATTCTTTTTCTTTCTCTCAATATTTCTTTCTTAAAAAAAAAAAAAAAAAAAAGGCTTCCCCAAAAATGGTAAACAGGGAAGACTGAATTGCCTAATCTCTACTTGTCTAGAATCCTTTCTTATTGAAAATACTTTTTTCCACTAATAACAAATAGCCATTTCTGTACTTTGTGTTTAACCTGTCAGAAGTACTACCCAAAAGGATGTTTTATTTAGCACTACATTATTACTAGTTGTTTAATAGAGACTGAAACTCAAACATAAATATCTAAATCACTGTTGCTTTAAAATATGTTACCTTATAAAAATAAAGCCCCTACTCAGGAATTAAAAACAATATGTAGGAATATTAAAACAAAAAATATTTTGTTTTTATGGCAATCTTTCCCAGTAATAATTTAGTTCAGGTCAGTTTCCCTTGCAGTGTTTTTTCATCATCTTTAACTGCGGAATTCATTTATTGTCCTTGGTATTTTTCAATTATTACATTTATTTATTTTATAATATGCTGTCATTCTGTTATCAGTCCATTTATGTTTCCTAAGATATGTTCATAGCTGTTTACTGCCTTAGAAATTCACTATATTTTCTTACTTTCAAGAACTGGGGAAATTTAGCCAGCTTAATGGTGTACACCTGCAAATCCCAGCAACTCATGAGGCTGAGGCAGGAGGATTACAAGTTCAAAGCCAGCCTGAGCAATTTAGCAAGACCCTTTCTCAAAATAAAATACTATAAGGGTTGGCGATGTGGCTTAGTGGATAAGTGCCCCTGGGTTCAATCCCCAGTACAAAAAAAGAAAAAAAAAAAAAGAATTGGAAAAATTTAATTACAACAATCATTATCAGTTAATATAAATTGTTCAGATTTTAGAATGTTATATATCCTAGACATCTCAGTTAATTAAACTAGGTATCTGTTGAGGTGATATAGTGCAGATTTTAAAAAGCAAAAGTGTATTAGTAATGATGTTAAATGTGATAGCCAGTACATAAAGTTTTATCTTAGTTTGATTTTAAATAACCTCAAAGACATTTTTAACATATTTTCTGTAATATTTAATTTTTTATGAGAGATAATTATAAATATATTCTTGATGATAACTAAACCTTGTTGTCTTTCATTTATTTTTAAATTTTTCTCTTGTAGAATGTTTCTCCATCCCAGAGAGATGAAGTAATTCAGTGGCTGGCCAAACTCAAGTACCAATTCAACCTTTACCCAGAAACATTTGCTCTTGCTAGCAGTCTTTTGGACAGATTTTTAGCTACTGTAAAGGTAAGTATTTTAAGATACATTTACATATAACCTCTCCTTTAGAATTTACGTATTAAACCAAAGGCTATTGATAAACATACTATGAAGTATAAGTGGAGAACTTTCTTGGAGAATGGTATTATTTACCCATGTGAAGACATATTATCTTAAAATTTTTGTGTTTGTAATTGTATTATATAAATTTTTTTTGCTACAGGTATTCATAACTTATTTTTACTACATGAAATTATTATTATTATCATTATTTTTTTTTTTATACTAGGAATTTAGCCAAGCACTATCCCCAGCCTTTTTTTTAACTTTTGATATAGGGTCTCACAAGTTGCTTAGGGTCTCACTAAATTGCTGAGTCTGGCTTGAACTGCAGTCCTCTTGTTTCAGTCTTCCAAGTCACTGGGGTTATAGGTGTGTACCACAGTACCTGGCTAGTGTATGAAATTTTGATCTCTGGATTTTAGTGCAAATGATATAGTGTTGGCAGAATGTCTAGTCATCTTCTAACAGGTACATGTACCTAGAGATAGACAATGACTCAGACTAGACAAGTGTAATAAGCTTTTTGCACATTTTATGTCACTACTTATTAAATATCCATGTTTTGTGATTTTTCTGGACAATATGTAAATACTTTCCAGGGGCATACTTAAGAATGCAAAACAACTTCAGTATATTTTTAAGTGTGGGATGGGAATGGGGCACAATGGTGGAGTACTTGTCTAACATGCACAAGGCTTTGAGCTTGATCCCAGACTACTAAGTCCAAATTGGAAGTAGGTAATATCTGGTGGTCTATGTTTAAAGAAGCAAAAATAAACTGTATAGATGATTACAATATATACAACCAGACATGAGAAATACTATTTTAAAACAAGTCACACATTTGCTATTAGGCTTCTTTTTATTATTAATTTTTTTATTGGTATCCTTGATTTAGAGAGAGTGGTGCATACCCAGAGTTGTTAACTGTTAGGTTTTTTCTTTGTAAAAAACTCAGATTACTCAGAGATGTGTTTTTTATATTACATATGTGAAGAAATAGGGGACCTGGGGAAACTGTCCTAGCAACAAAATAGATTCACTTCTTAGATCACCAGTGTCACGTCCCTTAAACCCTGAGAATGGTTTCTCAGCTGTAAAATGAAAACATAGTAGACATTATACTATTTTTTGAAGTGCCTTTTTAACTATGAAGCTCTGATTAATATTGCTGTATTGTGTGCATCTATAAATATATGACAACAAATCCCATGATTATGTACAACTATAATGCACCAATGAAAAATAAAGAAAAAAATAATTATTTTAAAATATTGATAGGGGACTGGAGTGGTGGCTCAGTGGTTATGGCGCTTGCCTGGTATGGGTGAGTACGTGATTTGAACCCCAGCACCACCACGTACAAAAGTGTTGGAGCAACAAGGGCCATATGAAAAACTAAATAAAATCAATTTTCTCTCTATATATTAAAAAAAAAAATTGATAGTATTGGTCCATCTTTTATTTCTCTTAAGAAGGATTGAAGGATCAGCACTTAATGCTGATGCAGTAGTCATTGGCATATTTGTTATTTAAGTATAAAATAAGTGTTGAAATAGGTATATTTCATACACATATACATACATATATATATATATTTTTTTTAACCACTAATCTTATATGACTTTTTGGGACTTTTTCTTTCTTTAATATGGGTTTGTGTGTGCGTGTAGACACTTAACTAGAAAATTTCTACTCATCTGCTAGCATCATATAGTTTTTTTAAAAGCAATTAAAATATACTAGTTACTAGTAGTCTTACTTTTATATTTTCTCTTTTCTCTAATCTCCAGAACACTTCATGTGATATATCAGCTACTTAGATAGCAGAGAGAATAAAACTAACTTTAAAAGTATGAATGCATAAACATAAATATACTTTTAATTTTGGGGAATTTTATTTATTAAATACTTACCTTCTAAAATCAAGCTCTTTTCTGCTATGTAGAAGTTGACTTTGACTAACTGACTTTGGTTAAACTTCCAGCAATGGAATAATTTTATTTCCGTAGAGTAAGTAGCACATGGCTAAGGTTGTGATATTAAGTGAGCTCTGATCTAGAAAGGAATGGCTGGGAATTGAATTAATTGAAGTCCATAGAATTGTGTGCATGCTTATCTCATTGATATATTAAGTTTTTTAAAGTTAAACTCTTTGAAAACCCACTAATGGTGCTTTTTTTCCCCTTCAAAAAATTTTTAGGCCCACCCAAAATACTTGAGTTGTATTGCAATCAGCTGTTTTTTCCTAGCTGCCAAGACCGTTGAAGAGGATGAGGTAATAAATCCTTTCAAGATTAGCCGCTTCTTTTTTTTTTCCCCTTCCGTTTATTAACTTGCTTTTTGTTTGCCAAAATAAAAATTTAAAATGACTTTATTTCTGTCTTCTCCTTCCTGTCCTATTCCCCTTTTTCTTTGGATAGAAAATTCCAGTATTGAAGGTATTGGCAAGAGACAGTTTCTGTGGGTGTTCCTCATCTGAAATTTTGAGAATGGAGAGAATTATTCTGGATAAGTTGAACTGGGATCTGCACACAGCCACTCCATTGGATTTTCTTCACATTGTAAGTATACCCAAAGTCTTTCAGTTTCATAGTTATATATGTAGTTACTTCAGTAATTTGAAAAAGAGATTACCTATTCATTTATTTTGTACTGATTTTTTTTTAGGAAGAGGAAAACTATTGAAATTATCTAAGGAAAAGTTAGAAATTATATGTCAAATCTCTGATGCTAAAGTTGCAAATTTAAAAATTGTGTAATATCTATATATAATTTCCTACACATTTAAGTAAAATTAAAATAATGTTTTTGTGATTTTTTAGTTCCATGCCATTGCTGTGTCAACGAGGCCTCAGATACTTTTCAGTTTGCCCAAACTGAGCCCATCTCAACATTTGGCAGTCCTTACCAAGCAACTTCTTCACTGTATGGCCTGTAACCGACTTCTGCAATTTAAAGGATCCATGCTTGCTCTGGCCATGGTTAGTTTGGAAATGGAGAAACTCATTCCTGATTGGCTTCCTCTTACAATTGAACTGCTTCAGAAAGCACAGGTAGGTGTCAGTCTAATAGAGTTCACTTAAGTTTTTATTTTATTGGAATACATAGGGTTAACAGATGATAAAACTAAGACATTTCTAATTTTGTAATGTCAAACCATACTTAAGAATAGGAAAGACCTAAAGTGTTTTACACTTTAAACTGTGAGCTAGGTAGATGTCTCTCAAAATATTTAGATAGTATTGTTTTGATTCTTTTTAACTCTTTCCCTCAATAACATCTTATTTTGAAAAATTAAGATTCTCATTATAGTCTTTTTTTTTAACTTTTTTTTTAAAGAGAGGGGTACAGTGAGAGAGACAGAATCAATTTTTATTTAGTTTTTCACGTGGCTTTCGTTGCTCTGACACTTCATTGTGTACGTGGTGCTGGGGTTTAAGCCTTTGTACTTGCTTGCACATAGCTGGCAAGCGCTGTAACCGCTGAGCCACCGCTCCAGCCCTCATTATATTCTTTAGTTTTCTGTAAAGGAACGTCTGGCTATGTCTGAAGATTTCATGTAGTACTTCTCTACTTCACTTATTTACTTTGCTTAAATGATTAGTGATTTATCAACATATAAACAAAGTATAAAGATTTAGTGGAGGAAATGTAAAGTTAGTAATAGTGCTTTATGTTATCAATTACTTAGAGACAGTTCTTACTGATTATGTCACTAAGTAGAATTCATCAAGTTTGGATCTGTTGCAAACCATACTTCTGCCCCTGTACCCTTAAAAGACTCAGGGATCTCCTTTCCCTTTATCTGGCTCTATTTATTCTCATTGCAATACATACTGTGATTTTTTTTTATTGATTTTATTTAGAGGACTTAAATTCTGAGCTTAAAATCGTAAAAAAGAAAAATGAATACTTGAATTTGTATTTGGTAGGATAGTTAGAATTGATGATCTTTAAAAATGAGAACTCTGAAAGTTAGCAGACACTTAAATCTTAGTGCTACCTTAGATTCTAAGAATTTCAGGCTCTAGTTTGTGAGCAGTGAAGGACCGAGTACATAAAAAAGATGATGACTGGAGCAGTATGTTAGCCATTTACACTATGTAGGTTAACAGGTCGTTTTCCTTTGTAAAGAAGATACATTCTTTTAATATGGAGCATATTTTAGATTGAAATAGTGTTTCCATTGAAATACCTTTTCTGTTCTCAAGTTCCTACAGAAAAAAAAAGTTGATACATATAAAGTGTTAGTGTCACAAAGAAAGAAGACATTTTGAAGCATTATTAAGAATGTTGTAAATAGCAAAGAAAGGGTTCCATTTCTAAAAGAACCTCTGAAAATTACTGGGCTAGAATCTTTAAAAGTTCTGTGTGGGGGTCTAGAAGAAGAAAGTGTTCACAGAAATTTCTTTTCCTCTTTACTGAAGGAGTTTTATAAACTTAATATTTGGCAGGTTCTTCTTAGAAGTTATTTCATTCAACTCCTTTATTTTACAGCTCCAGGTTGGGGAACTTGGGACTTTGTTAGAGTCACATAGAACTGAGTAGAGAAGACTAAAAAAACTACAGTTTCTTTCTTTGCTCTCCTCCTTGAACAAAATGTGTATACACAATCCCAGAACACAGAGTAGAAAAGTGGCATTTGTAATAAGCATTGGGTGCAGAGTCCTACTTGGCAGGACATTTTCCTTTCTATAAGCTGTTTGGACATAGTTTGAAAACTACAAAACTACTGTTCCATTCTTTCTCATATACATATGTTAATTATATTTCCCAAGCATATATTGAGAAATGTGATCTATACATTGGGAAACCACTGGTTTTAAAAGAAAAAAAAGTCTCTGCTACATATAGTATTCAAGTTGCAATGAAGATGATGGTGAACAGAAACAAACTCACAGAACTCGATATAGACCTTGGGATTTTGTATGATAGTTTTTCTCCACTAAAACCAGCATAGGCTTATGACCAACCCTTGTGGCCCAAAAGCTTATAGCTTCTGCTTCTTCTGGACTCACTTCTATCTTTGCTAAGTTCACCTTTGTTCAGGTTGGAACAGCCGGTATAGTATCTTCGTTATTCATCTGTAACAAAGCTTGGCCTGATATAGGACATACTTGCATTAGACTGATGAGATCATGCCAGTATTTCTTGCTGTTTTTTTCTTTTTGGTGGTTCTGGAGATCAAACCCAGGATCTTGCGCATGGTAGGCAGGCCCCCAGCCAGTGCTAATATTACTTCTGGCATGATTCCTCATGTCTTGGTTTGAGGGAAAGGTCTCTCTGTAGACATTTTGTGCTGTGAGGAGGTTACAATCACTAGCTCTGCTCCCTCTGGATTTGGGACAAAGTATGGTGAGTGTTCTCTGATTTGAAAGGCAAAATTCATGTTCCTCCTTTCCTCCTTGCAAACCCACTCCACAAACTCTTCTGCTACTTCTTGGTCTCCACTCTAGGATGGCTAAATCTTTTTATCTTACCCCTTCTACCCTTTCTCTATTTACATGCTGTGCTCATGTCCTCCTCTTTGTGACTGATGTGCCCTCTCAGATAATCTCAGGATGTTAACTCTACCTAGATTAATGTGGTGGTCTCCCTAATTTCTAGCCAAGACCTAATTTCTAGCCAAGCTTTTAGACTAAAGTAGGGAGTTAAAAAGCCATACCCTCACCACCAGGGTCTTCTCGTTATTCCTAAAAGTACCTAAGGCCATTCTATTCCAACAGGTATTTTCAGTACTTTTTGCTGTCCATCAAACCTGGATCTGTTTTGAACTATCACTTATGTCATACTTCTGTGCTCTTCCTCCTCATCAGTAACCCATTTGAATGTCTTATTTTAATGTTTCATCCCCTTGGTGAACTAAATTAGTTTTGTTTTTCTACCAAAGGATACTTAGAAATGGTAACCATTTTCAAATTTGGGGAGATAGTCATAAAAATTAATAATGGTTCTCCTGTAATTAGAAAGTGTTTATTTTAAATGTTTTAAACAGATCCATTAGAGGATTTGTCTGGCATATAGAACTGTGGGAACTGTGGTAATTCAAGTATTATGTAGTTTTGTTTTTGCCACTGGATCTCAATAAGGTTTTTTTGTTTTGTTTTTTTTTTTTTTTTTTTAAAGAAAAAGCTCAGGTTGTACTAGATTGTAGATTTATTTTGATGTGTTATTTTGGACAAAGGACTGCCTTGGGATTTGGGTAGAGGGTAGAGTTCATACAGATAGTATTGATTTGAGTAATTTAACTTTTCTGTATTCTTTTCTGCCAATCTTCATGTCTAAAACATAACTCCAAAATTTTTTTTTCACACAGAAAGTTTATAGTGACTTAAATAGTCTTCCTTTGAAATATATGTATATCATTTCTCAGGATTCTTCCATGGTATTTACTATGCCCGGGGATTAAGGCTTTAGAGGGGTGGGAGGCGGTGCGCTTGCCTGGCATGCGCAAGTGCACGGGTTCAAACCCCAGCACCCACGTACACAACTGAGTGTCTTAGCAACAAGGCCATGTGAAAAACTCAATAAAGGTTGATTCTCTCTGCCTCCCTCTCTCACTGTCCTTCTCTCTTTAAAAAAAGTGGGGGGGAGCTTTCTAGGATGCAAAGTGTCATTTGGTTGCTAAAGAATAGTTTGCTAGACTGGGAACATATTAGAAATAATTTCTGTATCATAGTCTTATTTTCACTGCCAATTTCTTTTAGTTCCATTATTTCTCTTTAGTAAGCTGCTTAACATACTAGAAGAAGCCCTTTTGCTTTTTGTTCCAGTTTTTAGCCATGCATTAAGCTTGTTCTACATCTCTGTTCTTTTTGAACAACAGTAGCAGCAAGCCTGATAGCTGGGGGACTATCTTAAGTATGTGATTTTATTTAAGGGAAAAAATTCTAGTGCTAACTAATATCTTACCCATAGTAATGTTATCAAGTGCCCTTCAAAGTAGGGTAGAAAATACCAGTCACTAGAATGATTGATATTAAAATGCCATTTTCATGTTTTTATTTCTGACAGTTTGAGGTGATTTTATGTTTTTATTACATGATGTCTGTTAAAAGTCTGCCATCCTCCTTTCCATTGATTCTTTTCTGAATTTTGTGACTGAATGTGTTCTTGTAGTGTGTGTCATTTTCCTTTGTTTCACTATAATGTGTTGCAGACACTCACACTATAGCTGCAGGTCACATAGGAATGAATAACACCAGGTTAAGAAAGGCCAACTACAGAAAGTGCAAAACTGGAAAAAATGTGATCCTTAATAGTTAAATAGCCAAGAGAAGCTTTCTGAACAATTTCAGCAGATAGAATCAGTATGAACAAGAATAAAGTAAGAAAAGGGGAAAATTCTATGTAAATAGACCAAGCCTATTTGGCAGGAATATAGAGCATAAATTTGGGGTATGTTAGGATGTAAGGCTGGAAAAAGGAGGGTGGGACAGATTATAGAGAGCCTTAGTAATACCAAACTAAGGGATTTAGCTTTTTTCTGGAATTGGGGTGCTACATTTAGTAAGCTAGAAATATTTGATGGTATAGGTTATTTACAGTGCTGTAATTATAGTTAAAGGAAGGCAGAAACTTAAAGCCTTACATGTGCAGATACTGGGCTAGAAACTTAAGAGATTAAAAGATGGATGTGATATAGGGCCTATAATTTGAGATCTTTTAATCTATAATGGAAAGGCAAAGTGGTAAATAGATTATTTGTAAAACAATACGCTAAGTATGACGATAGCTTGATATAGAAACAGATGACTGTGGAAATTGGGGGATTCAGAGGGTTGGGAGAATCAAGTGTGACATCAAAAAGGATTCATACCTGAGGGATAAGAAGGAATTAGCAAAACTCCCAAATTAAATGGAAACATGTCCTAATATTGTTGATGTTAAATCTTACAATCTTCTACAAAAATGTAACTTGTCTGAAATTCTTATTGTTTTAAAACAAAGTACTGAAATTGTTTTAAATTCTTAGACAAGATTCCCCACCCCCGATTTTAACTTTATTCCTTGTCTCTCTGGCTTGTTAAATTCTTAATGAATTTTGTATTTATCTTTTACTTTGGTCTTCATGGAAAAAAATTAGAAAAGGCCAAAAGGGTTGAACAGTTTTGTAGACAGGAATAGACTGGAAAGAAAGAATGAATGAACGGACATCGATTGTGTAGCAGTGAACAAAAGAGAATAGTTTTTGCTCCCAGGTAAATGTTCAGCATATAATTGCAGATACAGAATTCAAGTTTCAAAAAAATTTACATTAGAAATACAGATTTAGACATAAGAGTTGATAAGTTTGAAGTAGATGTGGGAAAAGAAAGCTGAAGGGTCAAGAAGGCAAATGGAGATAAAGTGGCCAGCAAAGGTTATAGCTATTTAGTTTAATTAATGATCAATGTTGTTTCTCCCCACCCCCCTTGGTCCAGATGGATAGCTCCCAGTTGATCCACTGTCGGGAGCTTGTGGCACATCACCTTTCTACTCTGCAGTCTTCCCTGCCTCTAAATTCCGTTTATGTCTACCGTCCCCTCAAGCACACTCTGGTGACCTGTGACAAAGGAGCGTTCAGATTACATCCCTCCTCTGTCTCAGACCCAGATTTCTCCAAGGACAACAGCAAACCAGAAGTGCCAGTCAGAGGTACAGCAGCCTTCTACCATCTCCCAGCTGCCAGTGGATGCAAGCATACCTCTGCTAAACGCAAAGTAGAGGAAATGGAAGTGGATGATTTCTATGATGGAATCAAACGGCTCTATAATGAAGACAATGCTTCAGAAAATGTGGGTTCTGTGTGTGGCACTGATTTATCAAGGCAAGAGGGGCATGCTTCCCCTTGTCCACCATTGCAGCCTGTTTCTGTCATGTAGTTACCTTCCAGTGTAAACTAAGGTTTACTACTCTGGGAATGAGGTGCAAAACCAGGAAAATCTGTAGAGGGCTATATATACCTTATCAAGCTGATTGGAAGTGAGCCAGGAACAAATAATTTTTTAAAAACTTCATTTACTTGTGCAACTAATTTAAATGTTTAAAGATCTATGAACTCAAAAGATCCAAAATATTTTTTAAAAAGTAAAACTTGTTTGTAGTATATCAGCTCCACTCTTTTTTCTGCCAAAATGTAGCTTGCCCCGTGTCAAAAATGACACATTTAATGTTCAGGAAAAAAGCTTCAAAATAGCTAGCAAACCTTATTCCCATCATCATGACTTAAGTCCTGTTGCTTTTGCTGGTTTCTGTATTGAATACTTAAATGAATTTTATGCATGCTGACCTATATCCTCTGGCTTCCACTGAGTAGGTAACCCCTGAAATTTTTTTTTAGCATTTTAATAAATTTAGTGACAGTCATGTTTAATTCATGATTCAAATTCCAGTTAGTCTGGAAAGGGTATGTTGGAATTGTCCCATATGAATCAGAGGTGGTAATAGGAGAAAGTTCTCAAATTATAACACATTGATTTTTATGTTGGTCTCACTTAAATTTTTAGAGTTTAAAAACAAAATAAGTTCATTTGTTTAAAGTGAAGCTTAAAATGGCATGTAATTAAGACAGATGTATTGAAGGCATTCTTGAAAGTTGTATAAAAGAATTTGTGATAAATATATCCAGGTGCTCACCAAAGAAACATGTATGTAACCTATAATTAGATTTTTTGTAACTGATTTGTTTTCACTCATTTGTAATCAGTAGGAGAGACTGTGTAGATGTTGGGGCAGCTCTATGATTTGAATCTATAACGTGTAATAACTGAATTAGTACCCTAGTTTTATGTTGTGCTATTAGGACTTTCTTGATTAAAAGTTATCCTCCTCAACCCACCCTCCAATATTTTTCTTAACTTCTGGATCCTGAGCTCCCTTCGCAGCCTGAAGAAGGTATTGCAGCCAGAACCATGTACTGATGACTGATGATAAAAGCCTCTGGTAGCAATAAAAAGTTGTCCTTAATCTTTGTGTCTGTAGCTTTTTTCCCGCTTATGAAAAGGTATGGTTTTCTGTTTGCTTAGGCACTGCCATTTGAACTAAGGGAAACAATAAGAGATACTGACTGAAAATAAAACATGAAGAAAAGGGGATTCCAATGTGAAAATATGAAGGTTTTAGACATAAGTTTTCCGTTTATGATATTTTGTCATTGATGGGCTGTTGATCTTTCAGACAGTTAATTTTCATCCTAAAGGGACTTTTTGTGATGGCAGACTCAACCACATCTAGAAAACATCTGCCATTTTTAGCCTGCTGATTTTGTTCAGGTTTGGCATACCAAAAGTATTCTCACCTCAGCAGCTTTTTGAAAATTCTTGTGGAAGGGTTGACTACCTATTTTATGACCTTGCAATAAAATTGAAAGGAAAGCATTTGTTCATATCTAAATACAGGGAAGGAGAGGGAAGATGATAAAGGAACTATTAGTGAAGACAGCAGGAATTGGCTTCAGATACATATAAAAAATCCCACAAATTGATTTCATCTGATTCCATTTCTCAATTATCCTGAATTATGGAAGCTAGAGAAGTTCATAACTATATTCATAGTATCTGTAAAAAAAAAAAAATGGCACTTAGTTTCCCCCAAACACATTCAACAAATGACATAGTTTTGTTATGTAGAAAGCTAGGAGTACAATTAAATCTAGAGTCAGAATATTTCATTTGCTGCAAGTTCATTAAAGTCAGAGGACAACAAGACTTCCACTGCTTGAACTTAAGTTTTCTAATAAAAGCAGATGGTAATCCGGTGTGGTGGCATATCCCTGTAATCCCAGTAAATCAGGACGCTGAGGCAGGAGAATCAATCGCAAGGTTGAAGACAGCGTCAGCAACTTAGCAAGACCCTGTCTTTTTTTTTTTTTTTTAATAAAGGTGGTGGCTGGGGATATAGCTAGGTGGTAGAGTGCCCCTGGGGTTCAGTCCCCAGTACCCCACCAAAAAACAACCAGATGGTAAGGCAGATAAAGTGCTGCACATCAGTAATCCTTGCTACATGGGAGGCTGAGGTAGGATCACATGAGCACAGGAGTTTGGGACTGGCCTGGGCAACATAGCAAGACCCTGTCTTAAAAATAAATCAGTTTAGAACACAGCATTGTTTTCATGGGACACTGAATCAAGTGGATAGTTGGACTACTAGCTCTCATGCCTCCAAATTCCTCTAACCCATTGTTCCAAGTCATGTACTTGAGTCCTGACCCTCCGGAGTACCTTTCAATGATATGTTCCCTGCCCCCTTCCTCACAATCTTATGTGGGCTCTTTAATAACTTTGGCTCGAGAGAAATAGTAAATAGTAAACTAACTTTTCATTAATATTTCTGCTATTAAATTATTTACTGTTTTGCCCAAAACTTTTCTTAGCCTTTCCTAAGTCACTTGGATTAAAATCTTGGCTTCACAACCAAGATTTGGAAACTTGAACTTCACGTATCATAATTGGTGCCTCCTGGTGTTTAAAAGACCTGTCATTTCATGAAGCTTCTGGAAAGGCAAGGAAACTTGATGGGCACAGTAGTTATTCTCTAATATTCCCACAGACAAAGCAGAGGATTAGGGGAGACTGTTCTTTAAAAGGCGGATGTGAAGTTGGTTATGTGGAGAAGTGACCGTTTTCACTAACTATAGACAGATGTAGCTCTTAGTGTAGAGGGGGAAGGAGAGCTGGCTGAAGCTCTTTACTCAGCAGCTGGTGAGAACCAGCCTAGGGTTCCCACCATTGAGGGAATTGAGATACTGAGTCTACCTGCCCAAGAAGTACTATTTCTTGGGGCTGGAGCGGTGGCTCTGCGGTTACAGCGCCTGCCTGGCACGTGCAAGTATGCAAGTTCAAACCCCAGCACCATGTACATAACGAAGTCTCAGAGCAATGAAGGCCATGTGGAAAACTAAATTAAAAAAATTAAATTGATTCCGTCTCGGTCTCTCTCACTGTCCCCTCTTTCTTAAAAAAAAAAAAAAAGTACTATTCCTTTTCTATACCTGAGCCAACCACCTCTGTGTGTTGTCTGTACTTTTCACATACCTGGATTGTCAAGCTTCCCAGTTAAATCAAGTTCATGAAGCAAGAAGGCAAATTGTGCTTAAGCATTACTGCTCAAAGCAGTATAGTGGCCTTACCCCTTAAGCAGAAAATGTTGTTAAAGCTATTGACACTCAGCCAACGTGGGTAGCTTATCTTCTCTCTAGGGTAGTTTGTACCTTAACAGGAAAGGGAAGACACTGACAGACTTTCTCACAATCATCCTGAGAGAAGAATCCCTGGTTTAAATTAGTAAATTGAGGGTGAGAGAGTTGTACAATGCCAGATAGCTAAGAATTTTGAAAGTGATTCAACTTCTAACATCTTAAACCTTTACCCTATTTGACATCCAGAAGTTTTGACTATTATGTAAATGTTACTTCTATAGCCTCCCAAATTCTTGAAAATAAGTCTGCTAATACTCATTAAAGAATGTGTTGCACTTTGGCCACTAGATGGTGCGTACAGGAAAATAATAATTCATCTTTTTAAATTTCTGGGAGAAACTGAGTTTTTGGGCTTCCTGTAAGGTAATGAGCAGTTGAACAGTAAGTTCTGCTGCATCAACAATTTTTGTAGTTAAAAGTACACATCACTTAAACCAGAGGCATATGAAACAGAACTTCAGCAAGATCAGGGAAGGGACCAAAACCGGCTGGATACCAAGTCTCAAAACAAAAGCAAAAGAAAGAAAAAAGAAAACAAAAGACCAGTTTTACAAATTAAGCATCCTAATTCGTGAGTTTGTACAGTCCTGCAAAGCAGCCTAGAAATAAAATTGAAGTGGCATGAAAAGAGCCAGGTCCTAAAACCTTGCTGCTTTGAGTTGAATTAGGACAGCAAAGAATAAGTGTACACAGCACAACATGTGTCAGAGTTAACCAAAACCTTTCTCTCATAGAGACAAATTTAGTGGTTTTTATGGTATACTAATATGTAGGAGAAAGAAGTCCACTTGTGTCATCTGTTAATTACTCTTCACTTGAAAATGCATAATAATAGGTAACAATGTCTTTGCACAGATATGAGCTCACAATTCTAGTTTTGTAGTTCCCAGGAGCTTGAGTTAAGGATGAATGAGAACGCTACATCTTAGACTCAACTTAGTATCTTCATATCAGAGCAAATGTCAGAATTGTTGACCTTATTACATTGCAATAGCTAAGGTAGTAGGGGGGATTTTTTTTTTTCCAAATAGCCCTAGCCACAAAAAAAAAAAAAAAAGCTGGTTTTATTCTGTTAGGCAGTAGACACACCGAATGAAGGGCAAACTCAGGCAAAGAACCACAGAAACACACTGGTGAGTAGTAATAAGACCTTGTTCCTTTTCAGAATATGATCCATCTTCAGCATACAAGTTCGCATGCAAAGAGCTTACCTTTTCCATCACTCTAAAATTTTTCTGTGCTTAGGAGATGTAGAGAGGAAGAAGTGCAATTGATAGCATGAGTCTACATCCCCAGTACCTAATGTAGCTTAGTGCATTACACAGAATAAAGCTTTTGGAAATGGGTGGAGGAGTAAAAGGGGTAGATACGAAAATCAGGGAGAGCTAGACCTGCAACTCATCAAAGTTCTAAAAGCATGTGCAAAGAATGCACAGGTTAAGTCCAGCTCCTTATGGAATGTTCTTCCACTCCCCTTCATACATATACACATTCATTCTTTTGTGGGACAGACCTCATTATAATAACCTGTGCCTCTCCTGAGGCATAATTTTGAAAAACAAATTCCACAAAGACTGAGAGGCCATTCAACTCAGGTACTGCAAATGACTTGAGGCAGATGTGGAATCTTTTGAAACTCACATGATATTCCACTGACAACCAGCAAATTGCATCTATATAGAGCTAATAGTTAGGAATGGCAAGTTTGGAAAGGGTGGTGAGTGGACCCCTAGGCTCACGGTGAGTCTTCTCAAGTGAACACATTCAGTTCCTTCACCAGCCTTGGGAAAGACAGTGGCTTGCTGGAGACTGATCTGACAGCCAGACGTGTCAGTCAGAAGGACTAGATAACACAATCATAAGAATTCAAGCACATGGCCTTTCTAAGTGGGCCCCAGCGCTTTCACTGTTCATCTCCATGGAAGAAAAATGGTTAAGTCTTCTGTGAAACAAAAGGTTTTGTGTATAAAGTTCATCCAAATACGTGAAAACTATGTACTTAAGTTTCTCGGACATCCAGAACTGTTTGCACATAATCTATGCCAATGGTGGACAAAAAAATATAAACAAGAAGAAAGTTTCATGTAAGTACTGTTGCTGGAGAAAAGTTTTGGCTCAATGCATACTGATTCAGAAGTTCAGATCTCTCCTCTGTTCTTGTGCTCAAGTAAACCACTTAGACTATGCTTATATAAGACACAGTCTGAATATATTATCAAGTAATATTTTTAAAAAGATTGAATGAAAACTAAATAGGCTGCCATCCATGAAAATAAGTTCTGTTGGCTAAATTCTCCTTGCTTTTCTTTTCTACAATCTGGCTTGACATAAACCAGTAATTTTTATTATTGCTGATAATTATCCTCAGGATAGTTTCACATCCCTTAGTCAGTCAGGAGAACTTAAGAACCTACCAGTTCTGCCAACACTTGAAAAAAGGAACCACCTGAGGAACCACCAACTCAATAGCAGTCTCTCTTAGCAAAGAGAGATGGCAAGGTACTTGGCCAATGGTGTCCATGACCAGCTTCCCTAATGTTACTGAATAGATGCTGAACTACTTAGGTGAACACCCTCTGCCTCTAACCTGGGGCTAAGACCAAAAAAGGAACAGCAACATCAGACTACATATTTCTCTACTTAGAAAAAAATACTACTACCTACACTTTGAAACATTGCTCAAAAAAATCTTTACAACCTGATGCAGAATGACAGTATAAAATTGATACTATAATATTAAGGAGCTTAAGAATAAAGCCAATTATACTTAGTGATCACAGTGGTTTCAATGAGACATGTTTAACTTACAAGATAATAATGTGTCATATTCTGGTGTCAAAGAGTTGGTATCCCCTACATCACCACTGGTCACATCACTGGATTTCTGTCTTTAGACTATCGTGTAGTATGTGGGAGATGGCTCTTGACTCATGGTTTGATCATTTAATAGCTCAGATGAATCTGACTTTATTTACATTTAGTAATAGCTTCTTTCAAAGAAACAATGCTGCTTGCCAGCACGCACATCCCATTGCTCTAAGTAACCTCTTTCCAGGATCAAAAGCAACTGTTGTTTCACCACCTCACTGCCTAACAGAAGCATGATTACCACCTCATATAGGGGAGACCACTCTGAAGGATTCTGACCAACCCATGCCAACACTACTATTTTTATGATTTACCTACTATGGAGCTGAAAAAGATGCCAATTAGCAAAGTTACAGATAAGTAATGAACTTGGAAGGTGACTTCAAAGGCATGACTATGTTCTACAATAGATACTGATTTGAAAATTGTCCCTTGACTATGAAAATTGCCCCAAAGGTAGCTTATTAAAGTAATCTGGCCCTGAGTCTGACTCATCACAAACAAGTCAGTATTGGAAATCACAGACTCACTCAAATGGCAGAAGTGTGTGGGTTTGGATGTGGGTGTATCTGAGGTGACCCAGCCTGAATGCTTTGATTCCCAACAGATATTTTGCAAAGAGCGTGGAGAAAGCCTCTTGGGTCACTCTGAGAAGACGCTGAATCAGCCCTTGTTAATGATGCTGTCACCTGGGCAGGGGCAGGATATGTACTTGTTTAGGGTTCATTTCTCATGGTCCAGGACACATGGGTCCTGATGAAAAACCATGGGCACAGGTAAAGCAGAGCTTCACAACAAATAAAAAGACCAGGATGGATCAGAAAATTGCTTTAAAGGTATCTTTAAATATAAATTGAGCCCCAGAGACATAAAAATCATCTATTCAACACTGACACATTTTAAACATGATTAAGTCTGTGGATCAAAACCCTAGTAATAAAAAAGGGGATTTTTTTTAGCTGTATCTAAGATGAAGAGAACATATTAAACAGAATTTTGTGACTTAAACTCCACTTGTATTTCCCCTTGAAGTGAGCTTAAAACTGATATAATTTTGATAGCAGAAGTTTGAATAACCAATACAAAAAGCAAAACTGACTAACTGGAATTTTTTTTTTCCAAAGCAGAATCCCAATCCCAATCCTCAAACAATTTAAATAAGGGATGCAGGTAACAGAAAAAGAGTTAAATAAAACAACAATGGTTCTTGAATTTAAAGGAAGGATGCCCACTTCTCTTTCTCAAGAGGCAGATGGTCAGCTGAAAAATAAAAACATTGTATCAATAGGACACTCCAAAGAAAAAATTGTAGCCATCTCTGTTCATGCAATCAAATGTTTAAAAAAAAAATCAAAACAAGCCACAAACCCACAAAATGAACAGAAGGAAGGAACATGTTGCCCAGATCTTATGACCTGATGGTGGCTGTGGATCTGATGGGCTGTTCAGAATGTTGTTCGTGGGACAGAGAGGTCAGGAGTTACCATGAGATCAAGTTTGCCCTGGAGGTGGCAGCCACCTCAGGTTAGGGTCCATGAGTTCTTGGATCAGCAGCATCAAGAACATGGCAGCTAAGCAAGAGGATTCCAGCACCCTGAGTCTGGCCCCAAATTCTCTATTTTACTCTATTTCCTTTTTTCTTTTACTTAATATTATTATTTTTGGTAGTGAAGTCACTTCAGTAGCCACCGTGAGCAGTGGATTGTAAACAAACATTGACAAATACAAACAGCAGTGCAATATTTGACCCAGACTTTAAAAGAACGGGAGGCGATGGTGGAAATGAGGTAACTCTTCCCCAACACGTGTGAACAGACAGCTCCTGCTCTTCTAATGCTCTATGTCCATTAGGAGAGAGTAGGGCTTGTCAACAGGATGGTTACATAAAGAAGAAGCTATAGAAGAGAAAAAAGAAAGGTTCAGATTCAAATTTGGTTCTTAAAACCTAAAAAAAAAATTTTTTTTTAAAGCGCTTCTCTACAACAAGCTGTGAAAGAACAGCGATGTGTCAGTTAAAGGGATGATGTCACTGTGCACGGCTGGAGGCACAGTGGCAGCATGGGCACCACAGGCCAGGAAAGAGGATGTCTTTGCTGGGCACCCAGACACGCGAATCCGCAGGGCAGGCGGGGATGGGAATGCAGGGAAGGGTGACAGAGGCTGTGTGTGAGCTTCAGGATACCATGTGGCAAGAGTCTTGGAGAAGCAGGGGCTGCCTGCAGAGCAGCATCTGAAGTCCACCTCATGAGACAAGAAAGCACGAGACACTGCCACCCCTAGCTCTTTCATCCAATATAATAAACATGTGTGTGTACATATGTATATCAAGCAGTGACTACAAAGAACTCACAAAAGGGCACACAAAACAATGTTTGGGTAAAAATATATTTTCCCCTGCTTTATGTCTTGGCACTAGTGATATATGCATAGATACCTGTTCACCACTCGCCTACCTTAACAGACACCAAATTACACAGCAGGTTGCTGGGTGATTAATTTCATACTTGAAAAAATCATATGCTTCACAATAATACAATTATTTTAGTTCTTAAAAAAGACAAGTATCTAACATGCAGCTTACATATACGACAATTCTGCTTTAACACTGAGAGTAGATTACACAACAGTTTTAGAAAACACATTGGTTATTTTCAAAGAGCAAAATGACAAGGTTCTAAAACTACAGTTTAAGGCATATCAGCATATTTTAAAATTATGAAATAGACAAAGTTCTAATGCTGTTCACAGCTTAATTTTCAATTTATTTTTAAAAATTCCCTTCATACCTGCATACAAATTAGACTTTGAAGGTCATAATTTCCACTAAAGAATCATCACACGTGTCCTGCCAACAGAACCAGGACTTTTGGAAGCTGAGACTTGACAATTTGAGACACTTGGAAGTGGCAAAGCCAAGGGATTTGAATGGACATTCTGGTAGGACCACACAGAGACAGCGTGACATGGGTCAGGAACAGCTGAAAAACCCGACTCAATCTACGTGTGAAACACTTACGGATATGTCAAGAAAGTGAGGAAACCGTGAATTCATTGGAGGTGCACAAGGTATGGAGAATAAGCATTAATGCTGGCGAGTTACAAAGCAGGGAAGGAAGATAACGAGAAACCTTGCCCCGCATTGTATGAAACGGCTGCCCTGGTTGAGAGATGCCCTGTTAACCAAAACTGACCAATTAATACAGAGCCTAGGCTGGGAAAACAGTCTCTGACTTGCAAGAAATTCTTCCATGTGCTTTTCCATCACATCCTACAACACACACAACTGTTGTGGGTATATGCGTCCAAAGAAAAAAGACAGTTGTTATATTTGGCCAGAAGATGTGGGGGAAGACAACCAGAACTATCTGGCAAAAAAGAGGAGGAAAAAAAACAAAAAACAAAAAACCAATGACCACTGTCACTGTTAGCACCAAGAAGAGGACATTAAACAAGATCCAAAATTTAAGTGATGGCAAAGTCAGCCCAGCATAAAGGTTTTCACTTCTTGATTTATTCCTGTGGAAGGTGGTAGTTTCTCACTCTCTCCTAATTGCCACTGTCAGAATCAAAGACCTTCTCTAACATCCACAGATGCCCATGAGGCTGTGCAGAACACAGGCTGGGATTAGTATTTCTGGCTTCCACAAGGAAATCAAGAAGTTGAAAAATATGTAGATGGTAAAAAAAAAGGTGGACACTTTAGATATATTTGACTTTTTTTAAACAAAGGTTACTGAGACCTTTCTTTCCCTTCCTCCTCTAAAAAAGAAAAATCCATCCATCCCACTTGTTTTCTCTAATTTTAAAGAGTTAGATCTCAAAGGTTTTTTTACTACTGTACTTACATGCAAAGGCGAAAGCACATCCAATTAGATTTGAGGGTATCATTTATTCCGTGCAGAGCCAAGGACTACTGTGAAAAAAGGCATAGATGTAGAAAGAAAAAAAGAGCAGCAATAACAAACTCAACAGGGCTGGAGGGCAGTGGTAGAAAAAAGTTCAGAAGCAACACATTTTTTTAAACTTCTGTATGTTTCTTTTGACTTTTTATTCTCTGACTCTCCATGATTTACTTTGCTATAAAAATTTAATGCCAAAAAAATCAATCGAATCAATTATAATCTTGGAATCAAAAAGTCAGCAGGATGCTTTTCATGCTAAGCCGATTTTTAAAAGCTTTTAGGGATGCAAGAATAGAATTTAAAAGTTTATTTTCTTGTTACAAGGCACAAAATGCTCACACAAGCAGTGGCTGGAACAAGCGCATGACACAAAGATTCAAGCATCCATGTGGTGCTCAGCAGAGGCGGCTATGGTTAGAGTGGGCATGCCATCTAGTGCTTGACAGCTAGCTTCAGACTAGAATTACTAAAAAACAAAAGTAAGACAAAAATGGTGGCCTAGTGGCTCAACCTGTGAAGACCACAACTGTTGTGCTTTCTCCTATGGTGTTTCTCCCAGCGTGGTTTATTCTTCAGTGACACACATTTCCTGACTTTGCCTAATGAAGCCTAGACCAGAGTTCAAGGGGAAAAGCGTCTCTTCTTTCCTCCTAGTATGACTGGGAACAAAGAGAAAGGGTGGTTGGCGTGGTGGGGAATCTTGAGAATCTTTGTCGCAATCAAGGACTTCCTTTTTTGTGGAGTAAAAGGAGTAGGATTTATTTAAGGAAGGAGAGCAGAGATTCCGCAAGGTGGTGGAGGGGTACCTGGAAGCAGGATGCCCAATCAAGGACTTCTTAATTTAAAAACAAAATGTGTGCCTGTGTGTCGGGGAGGAGGTGCAGCACGTTCTATTCTGTTTGCTTAACATGCAACTAGTGATGGCTGGAGGGAAAACCCAGAGGTGAAGTACTGGGTTCCTGAGAAATGTTATCCTTTTAAGTAAGAAACAGGAGACTGTCAGAGTTAGAAAGCTGGGAGGATCTTGTTGGGGGTCGGAGGAACAAGCAGATGAAAGGAAAAGCATCAGGAAGGACTGGTACAGAAAGGAGATCAAACATGCCCTTCTCACTACAAATTGGGCAGGTAGCACATGTCCTGGTATATGATTAGTCCTACCTCTAGTGAGAGGAAGGGCAAGTGGAGTTAGTGTGGAAAGTTCCTTCAAGACAACTGGACCTGAAACATCAGCAAGGAAGCTGGAAGTGAGGTTGAGGGTTTTTTTGGGTTTTTTTTGTTTGTTTGTTTTTTGACTCATGGGTTGTGTTGCCTTCCTTCCCATTTTTGCCTTAAATTGATGAAGTCCTTTTCACATCTGTGCGACAGATAACACACAATTTATAGCAAACTTTCTATGTGAAGTATTTGTGGAAATTTTCTCTTGTGGTTAGTGAAAGTTTTTATTACAAGTACCAAAGTCCTGGCATCAGTGATAAGGTCCGGCTCAGCCTGCTGAGGGCAGAATGCAGGTGTGAGTGTTAAGCAGCTTGCAGGAAGCCCATCGTCTTTGGAAGATTCTTCTAAACGCAGTGTTACACGACCTGACTTTTGAGATCTTAATCTGGGAGAGGATGAAGGACACGCTGGTCAATGAGCACACAATCATCATTTCCTTACCCCAGTCAGTGCCAGCTCGGCCAGGCTTTAAGAGTGGGCGTTCAGATGCGGTCTCAACCCCTGCGGGGAGACGGTGTGAACCGACCACAGCGTGAGCCAATAATGTTAGCACAAAGGATTCATGCAAACGTAAATTCGCCAGTGATGCTTACCCACCTTTCTGCCTAAATTCAAATCTACCTTAGTTTGAGGCTGGTGTGGAGAAAAGACAATGGGTTCAGGATTGTGCGATCTTGGAGATAAATAATTGAGAAATGCAAGTTGTTGTCATGGCTACTCAGGTTTTAGTTCAGCTGCTGAGGCGGTGAGAAGTTTTCACATCAGATGTACAGGTAGCATTTTACCCCGCTTTCCTTGGTCCAAAGCGACATACAAGTAACAGGCATGCTTCCCGCTGCCATTCGGAACAGGCATAAAAGGCAAATCATTGACTTTCCAGAAACAAAGTCCAGCCGCACAGAGCTTTTGTTGTTATTCCCTTGTTCTATCGCTTCCACCACCCGACAACATTCAGCAAAATGAGTTAAGAGTTATTGGTGTTTGGGGAAGGGCAAAACAAAATAAAACAAAAGGACACAGATGGCAGAGATACACTATTACTGCAAAAGCAGGTGAATGCGGGAACATCCTTGGCTTGCCAGGCTTTATGTGAAGCTTGCACTGCAAGTTAAAAACAAAACAAAAAAGTTAGAAATAATAATAAATAAAAAAAGAAAGGAAAATTAGGAGCGCCAGCACCAGCATTCAGTGATGGTGAATGCTCATGCAATGATTATGGAACTGACAGAAATTAAAACCAAAAACTCTGAGTAGGCTATTCTACATGACAAGCAAAAGCAAAATTTTAATACTGAATTAAAGAACATGTGGTTAGTTTCCATTTGCACATAATTTAAAATTCATGAGTAACTTCTTGAAACCACTGCATGTTCCAGAGGAAGGATTTACTGTTTGGTTTTTGTTTCCTCGAATAACACAAAAACATGATCTCTTAAGTGTTGGTATCACATTAGCACTGAATAGGAGCTTCATCTTCCACTTCTGAGCTGCTAAAGGAGTCAGAGAATAAATACACAATAACTGCTTTTGTACAAATGACCTGAAAATGAGTAAAGCAGCTTAGGGATTGGAATACAGTGGATGAAGACATGCTACTAATCTAGTTGGGAAGGATGAAAAAGATCATTTTATGGTTACAGCTACAGCAATGCCAAGAACTTTCTCCCTCTTAGGTAAAGCAATGGCAAACCCAAGATCCATTTGTAAGTTTAGGCAAGTCCAAAACATGCAACTTTATTCCTTAGCAAAAATCAAAATAAATGTATATTTAAAAACCAAAGGTGAGTGGATGGTTGTGTCAGCTGTTACTCCATGAGAGTTTTTAAATGATGAATTTGAAAGCTTTCCTTTGGAATAGATGCATTTTAACCAGTTAATGCCTACTGGCAACTGTGCAAACTGTTTTCAGAAGAGAAGAACGCTGTCCACTGAACAACTTACCCTGGGGCAGTCCCACCACTGTGGTGTAGCCGCAAACAAGCAAAGTGACTTGGTGCCCAGAGATGGCAGAAGGTGGGGTCCAGCTAATGGCAGGGCCAGGGTTAGTTCTACTTTGTCTGTAATCTTAGGAAATGTTATGTACTCTCATGCCACTACAGGTCAAGGAGGAGTGAAAAGCCTTACCTATGTTAAAAAAGGAGCGTGTCATTAGAACAGAAAAAGAGAATTTAAAACTATTAGAAAAACTAAGGTAAACATGGAGGGGGAAGGATAGCAGATTTTTTTTTAAAGTGTCTCTGTAAATTTCCTACCTCAAACAAAGCCAGCTCCTAAGAGGTGACTGTGGCAACTCTGGCACCTGCTCCAGCTATGCTAGGAAGAAAAGGCTCACTATTTCTGTTCAAGGTGCTGCTCGGGTTGCCCTAATTACTGTCTTTCTGTGGTCCTCTCTAACCAAACCCCTCCACTGCCATAGGCAGTAAGAGGAATGGATTTTTTGGTTTTTGACTATGACACTTCAGGCCTCCATCTGGCCATTGCTTTCACTGTACAAATGGAAGTGTGGAGAAAGGTAAGAAGCTAGAAGAGACACGAAGAGTATGTGTCATTGTTGGGCTTAAAACCCAGGGACTATTATGACCAAGTCTAATTCCATTAATAATAAATGAAATATGTAAATAAAGCTAAAACAGAATTCATGCAGACTTCATGTAAACTTTAAAAGCTTAATTGGTAAGGCCCAAGATGGGAAGAAAATAAGCTGACGTATCAAAGGGCAAGGAAAAACCTCCCTACGCTGGGAAGGTTACTAAAAAGGTATTTTATTTTTTAATGGAGGCACAAAACCGATCAGCTCTTGGGATTTTCATTGCTTAAAGGCACTTCCAGTATACATGAAATGTTCTGCAACATGGCTGGTCTTTTATAAACCTTTTTAGCTTTAAGACTTGTACCTTGATGCACTTTAGTGCTTCAGGGAAAGAAAATCTAGACTTTGAGTTTCCTAAGCTGAGTCAGCAGCTTTTTCTCTCATTCACACCCACAGTCATACATGTATACACATAATACACGCACACACATTCACCCCTAGTTTTATCTTGGGTTAGTTTGGATTGAGGGTACAATGCCAAATGGCTTTCATGTAACCTCTGAATCTCTGTGCAGAGAACATCACTGTTAATGCCAGATATCTTTCAACATGCATTGCTGAGAAGCATTTTCTTGAACTGGATAATGATCTAGGCAACTGATCCTCTCAGAATGAATCCTGCAAACCAAATTTGGGGCCCCTGGACTCCTTTGGTCGCTTGCATCTGTACCAACCCCAATTAAAATCACATCTCCCCTACACCAACTACTTCTGTTATTGCTCAGAAAAGATGCTTGTTTGCCCTTTTGACACATGTCCTGCTATTTTGAAGCTTTGGAAAGTCTTTGTACACAGCATAGTTTAGTATTCTCGCAGTGTGTCATTGTAGCAGTGCATGGTGATCTTCACTACAGGCAACCTTACAAGATTTCTTAGGAGAGAACCTACCCACCCTAAGCAGGACAGAGTGGACAACAGCTGTGCTCATTTTTCCCTACAGTAACCTCCATTAGGATTATGCAGACTCTCCATCCTATTGCTATATTTTTAAAGAATGTAATTTTTTTATCCACTTTAGTATCAATATTTTTGTTGTATACTCAGTTGTCTGCTTTTTCCCTAGAACGCTGGCATCTAAGGATGAAGAGCAAGAATTCTGACATAAGCTCTGAATTGCTTCACAGCTGCCCTAAGAACATGGCAGACTAAGCAGACAAAGGAGGTGGCATCAGTGAGCCTGTTACTGGGCCACAGCAAAGGTTTTTCTTCCAAGTTTTTCTTATCTGTGCTTACTATAGAACCCACAGCTATTATCATGAAACTACACTTTCTACTCTTTAAAGGAGAGCTTAAATGACAGAATTGCAAGGAGCTCAAATCTCCCCTGGGTTCGGACAGCTGCTACTGGAGCACATTGGAAGTGACCAACTCAAGAGCAGAATCTGAACCTTTGGCACATTAAATCGAGGCCATATTTAAAAAATCCTTTCTGTGTGGGTACAGCTGTGACTTGAAGATTGGCAGAGTGTGTTAACTGGAAGATTCTTTTAACAGCATTTCACAATAAGATGGTTCAACATCTTGTTGAAGTGAGAGGAAAACCAGTGGCTGCTAGCAGCTCCTGCAGCTGTTTTGGTTTGGGAACACAACTCTCAATGACTGGCTTGCCAGGCCTCACAATACAGAGTAAGAAAACAATTTTAACAATCATGGTTTTAGGATGCTCTTTACCAAAAGAGTCATGAGAACTGTCTTCAGAGGTACTGAAGAGAAATAAACCTGTCTTCTCTGAGAATCCTAGCGTTGGTGCAGAAGATGCTACGGGAGATGACAGGTTAGTCCAGTCCTGATTGCTTCATCAACGCAGTCAAGTTTTATAAATTAATCCTTGTGTACCCTTTAAAAATATTTTAAAAACCTTTATCATCTTCCCTGTACTGTAGAGAAAATACTTGCTTTTTAATTTTTCTGGTAATAGACCAGTTTCCAGTCTGCAAATGGGAAAAGTAGACATGCAAGAGGAATGAATTGTTAGCGGTCCCCAATAGATGGGGTGACACCTGCTTACTTTTTCTTATCCTTGTCTTTCTTGGTTTGCTGGGCCCCAGACTGCTGGGCCTGGGACTGTAGTAGCTGAGCTGCTGCTTTCTTCTTCTGGAAGTTGTTCACCTCCTCCTCAAGCTCCTTCTTCTTGTCTTCTACTTTCTTCTTCTCTTCTTGATGTGTCCGCTTTAGAAGGTCGAACTTCTCGTGCAGCTGTAGAGCAAAAGAAGAAGATGTGCTTGGGGAAGGGAATGAAACTTACAGATGTAAGACTACGTGGACCTGCTCAAGAACAAAATGTACATCATGTGGCTGCATATGCTTTCATTATTGGAATGAAGTACTGTTTGGATGGCTTCCTGGAGGAACTAGGCTAAGATGCTCAGGAGCAGCCCTCTGAGTGCTAGCCTCTTTAGTCACTCAAGTTCCTTGGGACTAAAAATTCCTTGAACGCTGATTTAAAAATAAATAAATAATTAATTGAAGAAAATAAAATTTTCCTGTGATCCTAACAAAAAAAATTAACCTGCTGATAAAAGACCACCCTTATTTTTGGTCTTTTTTTTTTTTTTTACCATGCATAAAATACGTTACCTTAAGAGAGATACACAATGACTACAGAGATAGAAATATGTATCTATATCTGTTTATGCATGTAAATACACACATGTATGTATCAGCTATATATGTATTATCTATTTAAATAACAAGATGTGTTGAGACATTTCTTGCCCTTGACAAGTTGAATTTAAAGGATCACAATCATGAGCAGGGGTTGTAGGTCAGTGGTGGAGTACCTCCCAGCATGCAGGAGGCCCTGGGTTCAATTGCCACACTTAAACGCACACCACAATCAGTAACAAAATCAGAGAGGGAGGGAAGCAGGAAAGAAAAGACAGGAGGGAAGTAATGCTTGCTAGATAACTTAAAGTTTGACCTATCACCACTTGGTTCTTAAAACCACAGTAAATAAGGCTCAATTTTTCTTTCCCTGCAGAACACCATCTTGAGTGCTTAGTTATTTAAATAACCTCTAAGTTTCACTAGTCTTTTAAAGATGAATTAAAAGCAGAGAGTGCCCTCCACTGTTCAGCTCACTGAGTTGTCTAACAGACTAAGATAATAACAACAGTTCAAGAATCCTGAATCTCATGTTTCAAGAACTGTAAACTGAGGAAACACAGAGTTGCAAAGATCGTATTCTCAGGTCTATAAACCTAAAATTTAATTTTATTCTTGGTATTGCCTCTAACTAGGTATGTCCCTGTAAAAACCATGTGACTTTCATGGTTCTCAGTTTATCATCTGCAAAATGGGGTAAGAATATCTGGCCCACCTTTCGTGCTAGGTTGGTTTGCCACTCATGTGATAAAATGTACACAGAAAGTACTTGGACTGGTATGAAATCCTATAAAATGCAAAGTATTATTAATATACTTCTAGGTTTGTTTCTTGAAGGAGGACAGACAGCTTACCTCTTTCTCTGCCTCTTTAAGTTCAGCCTCTTTCTCCTTCACTCTCATAACAAACATTTGTCTCATCTCTTCTTCTTTCTTCTGCAGTTCTCCCAGGAACTCATTTCTTTTTGCTTCATACGTCTCCTGAAGACTATCAAAATCCACAAACCAAGGACAGGATTACAAAACTGCACAATAAGGAACTTCAGTTTTCATTGTTTTTACCCACCTACTTTCAAAAAATAGATAAAGCTGCTGCCTACCATAGTGAAGCTCAAATAAAATGGAAGGTTTTTTAAAAATTTATTTATGCTGGGATTGAAAAGCCAAGAACGTCAAGATTCAAAACCAAGTCAAATAAACACAACACTGCTCTAAAGGATATCACTCACTAGCCAAGTTATCTCACATACGTTCACACAGGGAAAGCCTCGGCTGAGGATATGGCTGAGTTTACAAGATGAGGTGGCCTGGCGTAGGGGGTGAAATGAGCAGGCAATGGAGTCAGGCAGAGCAGGATTTGAACTCTAGCACCACCAAATGACTGATCTTAGGAAAGGAACGGCCTCTCCAAACCTCCAACTAAGACGTGGATACAATAACACTTTCCTTTCAGGGACCACTTATTAGAATTAGATGCAGGGCAAGTGAGTAAAGTATTTGACATACAATCAGTGCTCAATAAATGTTCCCCTTCCTCCACTCCTCTCCCTCCAGCCCTCAATCTGAAAAACAGACTCAATGAAAAAACTAGAGAGACAAGAGAACTTCTAAAGGAAGAATAGAAAATTGCCACTTTTCAAGTTATATTACAATTATAAATATTGCAGGAAGAGTTTTATTTTCATTTTAAACCCCATCTTTTCCCTGTCTACAGAACCATGAGCCTAATATTTTACATGGAATGCCATGACTCAGCTTTATCTCTAAGTCAGAACAAAGACATTTACAGAGAAACTACCTTTGGTAACACAAGAAAACTCACTGCACCCCACTGACACACTACAAATAGTTGCTGATATTTTACAAGGTGCTGTCTCTCTCTTTCTCACTCGCAGTTTCCCTAGAGCAACGGTCGTAAGGAGTCTGTGGTATCATCTGCCTTTACCCATGGACCAAATTCACCAGGGGTAACCTATAAACTGAATAATAACTATAGATGGCTCAAGGGCCCTCCAGAGCCACCCATGACAGTCAGAGCAACATTAGGTGGAAAAAAGGAGGCGGGGCACACATGCACACACATCTGTAATGAACTGAACAACTAGGTTAGAACTAGAACATGTGTTCAGTTAGGATGGTTATTCTTCTATAATTATCACCCTTATTAGCTTATGAGAAATAAATTCTGATTCTCAACACTGCCAGCCTTATCTACTTGTGAACAATCATATTTTTGAGTTTCTAGAAATATATTGACACTTAGCTGTGTACGTGGGTGCTGGGGTTTGAACCTGTGTACTTGCGCATGCCGGGCAAGCGCCGTAACTGCTGAGCCACCGCTCCAGCCCCCTGTTGTTAGCTTATAATAAACTCTTCATCACCATTATTTGGGTCAGAATTACCAAAGGCAGAGAATGACTTATCCCTGGTATGAAATATTTCAGAAAACTCAATTTCTGCTGATTTTAATATAATAAATGCATCTCCCTCCTAGCAAGCAATGGAACTCCTTCTATAGAAACAATACCCAACATGTGTTTCAGAGATCACTGCCTAGTTTCAAGAAAGGATCTGTGAATGAGAGTTTCCAAAACTGAAAGAGTAAAGCAGACAGGCTGTGCGTGCTTCTCCTTAAGGGGATTCACAACGCACAGTGTGTCCCAGCCTGGTAGCACATCAGGACCACCTTGCACATTTAGTGTACTTTTCTAAATTCAAATTCCCGAGCCTATTCCTGGAGACACTGATTCAGAATATCTGGCTAAAGTTAAATGTCTGTTCTGAAATGCTTCCCAGGTGATCACATGTAACCAGTGTGCTAACCATTGCTTGTTTAAAATGCTTAACTTGTTTAAATTAGAGCTCCTCAGGTATGTTTGACCATGGAAACTTTCTGAAGGAACTCATAGATATAATGTGGTTTGAGTAATGCTACCCTAAATACTGAGAACTCCCAAGATGACTCTGTCTTATCTAGTCCCAACCACAACCTCACTCATGCTTCAGTTTCTGGAAATATATTTTCAAACTATATATTACAATCCAATCATAGATCACAGAAAGCCTAAGGACAGTTTTGCCATTGGCAAGACTGGTCTCAGTTATGAGGCGGTGGTAGTTCTGATATCCTGGCCAGCACAGAGGAAATGGGCACAACAAAGGCTTAGTTATATTGTACCCTAGGAGGTGAGCCAGCTTGGACACGGGAAATATTAACCATAGCAACATACGAGAAGAACCCTGAAACCTTAGCCCAAGGAATCAAACTAAATTAAACTACTTACAAATAAATTAGAAAAACCATAGCATCCACAGAGTCCTATTCCCCAGACACCTCTATCAGTTGAGCTGTTAACCTATCATCTGAGCTGTTAACCAGTTTCCAGAAACCTTGTTTCCAGGTATCAAACCCTAGTTCAGAAGGAACTGGTTCCTCATTATCCAAAGATACCTAAAGAAATGATGCTATTTTTAGCTCTTTGAAATTAATTTTTTTAAAGAGAGAAGTACAGTGACAGAGTGAGAGAGAGACAGACAGAGAGACAGAGAGAATCAATTTTTTATTTTTTTATTTTTTTAAATTTTTTTATTGAGAAATTTATTTTTGAACAACCGTACAAGTTTTTAACAAAAAATATAAAATGTGTATAGATTCTAGATACTAGATTTATCCCCAGGAGGCTCCCCCCCAATTACGCATCCTTCCCCTTCCCACAATATCTCTAAAAAAGTATTAGGTTGTATAACATTACACCTTATCTGGATGTAACACATGATAATAGAATAACTTTCTCACTGACCAGAGTCTAGATCCAGCCTCCACAGATGGAGACTTTCAACCCTTGGTTCTCTGGGTTAAGCTGATTTTACTCAACATAATTTCTTCCATAGCCATCCATTTACCTTCAAAGGCTGCAATATCATTGTTTCTAATTGCTGTGTAAAATTCCATGGTATATATGTACCACAATTTTTGGATCCATTTATCCAGTGTGGGACATCTGGGTTGTTTCCATAATCTAGCAATAGTAAATTGAGCTGCTATGAACATAGATATTGCTGTGTCACTATAATGTGCTGAGAGAATCAATTTTTTTATTGAGTTTTTCACATGGCTTTTGTTGCTCTGACACTTAGTTGTGTATGTGAGTGCTGGGGTTTGAACCCCTGTACTTGTGCATGCCAAGCAAGTGCCGTAACTGCCAAGCCACCACTCCAGCCCCTGAAATTAATTTTTAATTGTAGTGATTAACATCCTTTTCTGAATGAGAAATCTACATTTGGTTCACAAGTTTTCAGGCTGGTCTGAAACTATCCTCTGATTTTCTTTTTAGCAACCCATGGGAGAGAAAGGTTCTGTTTGTGGAAGTCAAAGGGAGGGAGAATAAATACTAATACTTTAGCTTATCCTTTATTTTGGTAATTCACATAACATAAAACAACATAACATACTCCTCTTCCTGTTGGGATCTCCTGGAACCACCTATTGGAGGGCATACCAGAGTATGACCATCACTACCAGGATTTTTATGGAGCAATTTATACATATGAATTAATTTAATCTTTACAACCCAATAAGGTAGGCATCTACCACCTCCCATTTTACAGATGGAAAACCTCGTACACAAGGGCACATAGTGATTAGTTTAGGTCACACTGTGACAAAGGGACAGAGCTAGGACTGAACCCAGGCTGCCTCATTCAGATGGGATCTCTACCCTTTCCCTGCACTGGTGAACCAAACCCCGGCACTCCCAAAAATGAATGCATCTCATGGGCCTGAAATCTGTTTAATCTCTCAGAGAATGGTGGTTAAGTGAGCACTTTCTGTGACCTGACTGGTGGTACGTCAAGAAGGGAGTATTTTGTGAGGAGGAGGACATAATTTGGACAGGGACTTTATACAAAGGGCAATGATATCTCAGGAGAAAAAAAATGGCCAAGGGAGATATGATCAGGCCCCAGTGGTGGCCTATGTTCCCTCTCCTCATTTACCCTAAAATGCTAGCCAGAAAGGGAGTTCAGGGAGGAGGGCTCTGAGTCCAGGGAAGAGATAGGTGCTCAGTTGGGTGCTCTGCAGCCATGGGCATGCACAAGGCTGAACAGGAAGAAGGCCAACACAGGGGACAGCAGGCTGAGGCCTGGCGATCTATGTGTTTTTCTAGGTGACAATAAAGAGCACTTTGAGTTTAGGCAGGCTCAAGGATAGCCCCAGGGCCAGACACTGTCAGCTTTAGTGCCTCTAGTGTGCTTCTGAGGCCTGAATACTTTTGCCACCTGTAGCCTGGCTCCTTATTTCATCTTACACTGTGTAACACATATGGATCATGGCTGCCACTATTAGAACTAGCCTTAGAGGTCACACTCTGCTGTAGACGCATGGTATAAACACCAGTGGGGCCCAAAGGACACAGGTGAACATGGCATGCTTAAAAGAAAGGATGAATGTCAGCAAACACACATACAGTAATCTTCTACTTAGAGAATATTAAAAACCTTAAGGCTTTTATTTAGATTCCTCCAAAGTCATTAATATGGGAGAAACATCTAAGAACACCCAGGAATGGTGATTTTTGAAGATGAAATTCTGGGAAGTCCCTGAAATCAGCTGTGGTTTCTGCTTTTCCTGAACCCTGCAATCCTTCATGCTGGATCACCTAACTCCACTCCTCCCTCAGTGGCCCCAGGTGCACGGGAAGTGCTGGGTGGGAATATTGATTCCTCCCGGGAAAGGCTCAGCCTTTTGAAAGTAGTGGTTTTCAAAACTCATGTTACATTACTATTTGCCATTACGAGGGAATCAAAGCCAACTTTTGAGTTCCAAATGATCTTTCTTGCAGTGGGAGGGAGGCCTGATTTGGGTGGCTCTCTAAGAGGAGACACTGTTTCCAGTTTAAATGGATAATCCAGCCCTAGTTATTGAGGGAACAGAAGGCATTCATTTTTTAGAAGATCAATTTTCTCCTACATTTTTTTCTCATGTGCTTTAACCTTGGTAATAAATTTATAGGTATATAATTTTTCCCTTTTTATCATCAAAAAGGAAACTTTAGGCCAATAGAAAAGAGATCAAATGGGAACAGGGAGACAACTTCCCTAAAAGTCAGGTGGCCTCAATGTCACTAGCCACCAATGCTGAAGCCCCTATCTTCAGGGTGGCCATAGCAGTGGGCTGGCCCAGAAGCTCCCCAGGCCTTGCAGAAGCTCTGCTGGACCCATCCAACTCCATCGCCCCCTGGCGGACACTTACCCTGGGCTTGCAGGAGAGGCCTTAATTTAATTGCCAGCAATAGAGACAGCAGAGCAAATGGCAAGCCAGTACTAGCAAGGAATGCCCAGCATCCCCAGGTTTCTAGAAACCTATGGCGCCCTGGGCCACCTGGGTGTTGGCAAATCATAGTCCAAGGACCAAGTTTGAGCCCCTCCCACTTGTTTTTATAAATAAAGCTTTACTGAACCATAGCCATGCCCATTTATTTATACTATGGTCTGTGGGGGCTTTCAAATGATAAGAGTAGAATTGCATACTTGTGATGAGACCACATGGTCTGCAGACCTGGCCCATTATGGAAAGTCCTGTTACTAGATCTGACCTGTCCCCTAATCTGGTCCAAATCAAGACACTCAGGCCCAGATGGTTTAAGGGCATGTGCAGTAACAGGGCCAAGACTTGAGCCCAGACTCCAGTCTCTCTGGATTTGAATGAATCCAATGGCCACTGAATTCAATTTTATGGCAGTTCCTTTGTTGTATTTCTAGAACACAAACATGCCATGAAATACTGAAGATAGCCTTTTCTACACAAACGTTACTCTTATCAGGTTTGGTAACCACAGAGTGAGCCTAATTCTGGGGAACTATTTTTTGGTAAATACATTTCAAGGTAGCTAAAGCTGTATAGACAAAAAGGTCTCCTACCCTTAGCTCAGAAAATACCATCTCACATGGTTGGAGGAAGTCAGCTTTATAAGCCTCCAGGGCAGGATTAAATGATGCAAACTTGGCTAGAAGTTAACTTCTTGGGTAAAGCCCTTTGTCTAGATCTGTTTTTGTTCTCACCAAATACACATATGCTCTTGGGACTCCACAGTAGCACTGTAGCAGGAGACTAGCCCCGGCATTACTGAACTACCTCCAAAGCAATTAGTTGCAAAAAATGAAGCTCAGACCCAGGGAACAGAATCTGTGCACACGCTGCCTCAGATTCCATAGATTGTAGATATCAAAGGGTGTTACAGGGCTAGGCACAAAAGAGGAAGAAAACATCTTTCCCAAAGTACTGCAGCCTCCAATCAAAAGGGGTACTATGCCCAGATAGACCTCCCACTACCTGAATTCAATTCCCCATTAAAAAATTGCTTGTCATAAAATCCATGGGCACCAGCAAAAATCAGACCCATCATGATTGTTATGGGACTTACCATCAGATGTGTATCAATTTATTCTGTTCTTTTCTTACTATCTTATCACTGGTAGTCAAAGGTATTACTACCAACTGCACAAACTGAATTCACCAATAATGTTAAATTACGAAACTACAATTTTATAAATATAAGCAACTTTTACAAATAATAACCTGAATCTAATGTTATTCCATTATATAATTTATGGATGAAGTATATTGTAGAACATGAATTCCATGATTAAATATTTTTGTAATTCTTTAATACAAAAACATGCTATGGCATACTTTATCAATTATATAAATTTGAAAAAGCTGCATTTGGGTGATTTAAACAATAGACCTTTTTTTCTTACATTTCAAAAAAAAAAAAAAAAAGAAAGAAAAGAAAAGAAAAAGAAATTGCTTGGGCTCAGCCTGGACGATCTTCTTTTCTACCAAAAGGTGGTGACCTGGCTTGGCAGTCTAACCTTCCACACTGACCCAGTCCCTCCATTCACCAAGCTTGTGTGGATACCAGTACTCCAACCCTGTCAACTCTTTCCCCACCACTGGACTCTGGCAGGAACCGGGCATTTGCTAGGGTAATAATTCTATATTCATTTCTCTTTTTAACACTATATCTCCATCCATCAATGATGTGGGGAAATACATAAATATTCTCAAAGTTATTCCCTTTCCTACTCCTTTGTTATTAAAACTGTACTGGACCACTGAATGCTAGTTAAGAATGCTCAAAAAACTAAAAGTTAAACCTATTTGGCAAAAATGTATGGGTCAATAGCTGGGCACAATGCCACATGCCTGTAATCCCAGCGACTTGGAGATGGAGGAAGGAGGATGGCAACTTTGAGGACAGCCTCAGCAATTTAGTGAAACCTTGTCTCAAAATAAAAAAGGGCTGAGGATGTAGCTCAGTGGTAAAGTGCACCTAGATTCAATCTCCAGTACACCCCCCCCCCAAAAAAAGGGTCAGATTCTATACTCTTCAAACCTGACAGTTAAGAGCCTGGGCTTAGGAGTCACATGGCAAAGCTCAAATCCCACCCACTCACTTACTATTAGGGTGTTATATAGGTTGCTTATACTTTTAGTGCCTTAAGTTTCATCATCTGTAAAGTGTGGATAATAATAAGGATATCCAACTACACCAGTTAGTTGAGATGATGTAAACACAGTGGTTATAGTGCCTGGCTTGATGTACCATTAGACTCCTTCCCCAGGCCACTTTATCACCAATACCCCAATCCAACATGCTTCTATGGTAACAAATGTGCTACCCCCACCACTGTCTGACAGACACCTGACTACTGGGTACCCACATACCTAAAGGGCTTGCTGTCTGGGTCAGTGTCCTTGAACCCCATCTCCTCAAGCTTGCAGCGCCGATACAATTCATAATGGCGGGTGTGCGTCTGTTCTCTCAAGTCCTCCATGTTCACTCGGATCAGCATCTCCCGCAGCTTCACAAAATCACAATGGTTTTCATTCTCAACTGCAAGGGATGGGGAAGGCAGCGGGTAAGGGCCATTAGCAATAACATCACTGAAACTCTTGGTTGCTTCCAAGATGTTGTTAGCATCACTCTGAAATCTCTGAAGTCTAAAAGTCAACTAAAGATGCTTTATAGCCATCAGGCAGGATTTTGGACAGTACTGGCGGTGACAATGACTGACTGTTTGGTGCCTATTGTATAGAAACTGGGGGAGGAGCTTTACAATTTTTGACTTTATCCTTCACAATCATTCTGGCAAGTAAACGTTGGAGTCTTGCTTTGCAGATGCAGAAGCCTGGCTTTGATAAGCAAGCTCACCTCCCAAATAGAGGTAGCAGAATTAGGTTCAAACACTATCATCTGGTTCCAAAGCCAGGCCTATTTCTACCATTCTGTGTTGTCAGGAACTGTATAGGGCAGTTTTTAAATACCACCATTATTCCCAATTACCAGATATTTACTGAAATAACATTCAATTGGAAAAAACTTTCCCAGAGATGACGCAGCAACAAAGTACCCTCTTGTTTGCAAGAAATTCTTTGCAGCTATCTGATACTTTGCTGATGCAACTGGTTCAAGCTCCAAGGGAAAAATTGTTTCTTTCTAAAAATTTATACTGAATTTTCTTCACAAACCCACTTAACGGGTTGCCTCGTCGCCACTAGGGCGTGGTAGCTACTTCCCTCCACTGTCCACCTGCTTGATTACTGTTTCTGTCTTCCTCACCCCAAACAATAGCCAGGAGTGAAACTACACCATTCATTACCCCCTGCCCCTGTTGAACGCTTCCCTACATACAGAGGGAAGAAATGTCGCCATTTGCCATGGGCACTAAATATGAGAGTCTCTTTCCTGTGATGGACATACCCTGAACCACGCCCCAAGGGTACTGCCGGGCCTTTGCCATCTTGTTGCCAATCTTCACCTCTTCGGTGCTGCCAACCACTGCGAACGGGAGATGGACCTGCCAAGCAGCAGAAGAGGAGAGCGGTTATCTTCCACAGCTCCAAGGAAAGCTTTTCCACTTACCTCTGCACCTCCTCTTCCTATAGGCATCTCTCTGCTTCATGGCAAGACAAAAGGCAGAACAGGTAGAAGATTCTCTAGCTCATGCATCCTACATCTTACGTCCACATACCAAATAACTGACTCCAGCTAGATTCAAGGGAAAATTGCAAAAGCTGAGGCAGCCACACAGTAAGCTCTAGATGTGGCCTCCCCAACACAGCAGCCAGTCACTCACTACCTGTGGCCACTAAAAACTGAAAATATAGCTTGTGGGACCAAAACCTCACTTTTAAATTTTATTTACTTCTAATTAATTTATATTTAAATATAAAACGGAAGCGGTGTAAAATGTTTTCCCATTAAACATAACTTTCGGGGCTGGAGCGGTAGCTAGGTGGTTACAGCGCTTACCCTGCATGCGCAAGTACACAGGTTCAAGCCCCAGCACACACGTACACAACTAAGTGTCAGAGCAAGGAAAGCTACATAAAAAACATTGATTCTATCTGTGTCTCTCATCGTCCCTCTCTCTTTAAAAACAATAAATAAATAACTTCATTGTTAGGACAGTATTTTGCTATGCTTCAAACTCAAATCAAATCTTAAAAAAAAACCAGTTTTGTCAAGGTAGATACAAATTTAAAGGAAAAGCTCTTTGTATTTAGAAAAACTTTAAAGTGTGTTAGGAATAACCTGAGCATGTGAAACTGCTTTTTATCTGTAAATTTTTTATTATTAATTTTTTTTAAGGCCTGGGTATTAAACCCAGAGCTACACCTCCAATACTTTTTATTTAAGTTGCCCAGCCTGACGTTGACTTGCAGTCCTCCTGTCTTAGCCTCTGGAGTTGCTTGGATTATAGGCATGCCCACCATGCCTAATTTAACTGTAAATTTAATGAAATATAAATACGAATTAAGTATTTTTGATAAAAATTGGAAATCCAAATTGAGATGTACTATCATTATAAAAATTCAAAGAACTGGTATTAAAGTGTCTCCTTAATAATTCAAAAAAAATTTGGTCGGGGGGAGGGTTCCAGGGATTGAACCCAGAAGTATTTAACCACCGACA
>PVKS010000274.1:120003-219674 GCA_004027875.1 Aplodontia rufa
AACAAAACTGTTGTTTTTTTTTTTTTCTAAAGAGAGAAAGACAGTGAGAGAGAAAGACAGAGAGAATCAATTTTTATTGAGTTTTTCACATGGCTTTCATTGCTCTGACACTTAGTTGTGTACATGGGTGCTGCGGTTTGCACCCGTGTACTTGGGCATGCAGGGCAAGTGCTGTAACCACCAAGACACAGCTCCAGCCCCACGAAACTGTTTTAGATAAGCTGATTATTGCATAAATTTCAAGTCAGAAACACATGTTAGCCTGAAATATTGACTCAAGCCTTCCATCTGGATCTGTCTCAAGCATAGATGGTGTCCAAGACAACTGACTCTTTCATACTGGTTTATTTGGTAATTATGGCTACATTCTGGGGGTGGGGGAGAAAACTAATTCTGTTTTTATATAGCATATAAGAATAAAGAGATTTGATACAGTTGCTCTGAGAATTCCTATCAGTGTCCTTCTCCAAGAACTACAGATCAGTTCAGAAGGAAGATAATGTTTTCAAGTCAAACACCCTCCCATAGAGAGCTTGGCAGAATCCTCATCTCAGGTTGTCCAAGTGGGACTTCGTGAGATGTTCAGAATTATTTAAATTTCCTAGTCCATTTCAACACTCTATAGGAAGGAAGGAAAGCACATTCTCTTCTTTAAACTCTAAGTGTAAAAGTGAACCTGTCCTCTGAAATTGAGAAGCCAAAGGGCCTTCCCAGCTAACATTCTGGCAGGATGACCAAGGAAATGCTTGTGTTCAATGTAATGAAAGTAACCACCGGGGGAATCTGTCCCTCAGCTTACATACACATCATATGGAATCACATCCAAAAGAACTATTTGCATGAAGAGCCTGAAAGAAAATTTCTTGATAAATAGCAGGATTAGTTTGAAATGTCAAAGATCTTTAGTTTTATTAATTAGACAAAGAGAATGAGAGCAAAAGTTCATAGGTACTTTCTTTCCAAGAAGTTGAACATAAATCTAGCTTTATAATCATGAAACATTATTTAAACGGGAGCGGGGTGCTGGAGATGTGGTTCAGTGGTAGAATGTTTGCCTGGTATGCATGAGGCCTTGTGGTATAATTCCCATTAAGGAAAAAATGAAAAAACAAACAAACACACAAAAAAACCCAAACAAATAAACAAAAAAGGATGGGGAGAGATATAAAGAGAAAGTACATAATCAAGATGTTGCCTGGACCCTACACTGACATCCTGTATTGCAGTTCTACAGCAGAATGCATGCATGTTTTGGAAATCCTTAACTGATAGAGCAGGAAAGAAATCTGAGACCATACTGTTTAAATTTCCCACTTGATAGCTGCAGAAAGTAAGGCACAGACTGGACTCCAAATGGAGCTTTAGTTTCCCAGTGCAGGCTTCTAGCTACCCTGCAATAGCTGCTATGAAGAAAATCTTCCAGGAAACATACTGGTTCACATTTAATTTGAGGACTTACACTCATCGTTGCATTAATCTCTGCCACTGTTTCTTCGTCTGTAGGGAACTGATATATCTGGACTCCATTGCTGACTAGTTCACTCATGATCTTACTTTTGAATTTGTGCAATTCATTCTTGGCGATTGTGTCTGCTTTTGCAATTATTGGAATGATGTTCACCTGTAAAACGAAGATGTCCATTTTTACACAACTCCAATGTAAGAAAAATCGACAAGTAAATGAAACATAGTAAATAAATAAAAATTATAAAATGTCACCGTAAAAAACCCTTGACACTGAAAAACAGACTTCCCACCTAGATGCAAAATTAACAAGACCTGTGATAATCTTTTAGTTCCATCTCAGAACACTTTAACTTCCTCCCATCCTGCACTGAAAGCATACTTGTAATTTCCTCTCCTGGGCTACCTCATGCATTTTACAGAGTGAAAGGAAATGTTATTATTCTATGACAAAGAGTGGTAACAAAGGAGCTTATTCTTTGAATAACCGACCCCTCCTTCTAGACCCCTCCCACTTTTTTAGGTGCCTGACTTCTGCATGCCCTAACAGCGTGATCACAAAGTTTTTGTTAGAGCAGTAGAATATCAGCTCCATGCAGGCTAAAATCCTTTCTTTCTTGATACCCTGAAAGTCGCTGGGAGAAGAGAACGTAAGTATTAACTAAAGCAAGAATATTTTCACCTACTTTTACATTTTTTCAAACTCACACTAGCTGATTTTTTTGAAAATCAGCTTCTATCAAATTACTTCTCATGCCAGAATGAGATCCAGTGCCAAAAGCGTGGCTCACTTTCTGAGCCTCAGTTATGAATAACAGGGGAGAACTTAGAATCTGACATTAATGGCAGACAGCCCAGAATGAGAGCCAAGGACACCCAAGAGTGCAGGTCATTCTTTCCCCACCCTCCCCCAGCCCTAACCACAGGACACACTTTTTAAATTTACATTTTCTTTTCAGGACTGAGAACCAAACTCAAACTCCGGGCCTTGCACATGCTAGGCAAGCGCTCTGCCACTGAGCTAAATCCCCAACCCCTACATTTTTTTTTTTTTTTAAAGAGAGAAGGACAGTAAGAGAGAGAGAGAAACAAATTTTTATTTAGACTTTCATGTGGCTTTCATTGCTCAGAGACTTCACTATGTATGTGGTGGGGTTTGAACTCTCACATTTGCACATGCCAGGCAAGCACCATAACTGCTGGGCCACCACTCCACCCCTAAATTTACATTTTAAGATGAACTTTATTCCTCTCCCTGTACAAAGATTTCAATAAGATGCACTGACATCTTATATTTAGGACTATGCTCTTCACCCAGATCAGGAACACAGACAGTCTTTAGGGACAGGTTTCAGGTCACATATGCATTTTTTTTTTTTTTTAAAGAAAAAGTGGGATTTTTTTTTCCAAAGAGAGAAAGAGGGACAGTGAGAGAGATAGAATCAATTTTATTTAGTTTTTCATTTGGTCTTCGTTGCTCCAACACTTTGTTTTATATGTGGTGCTGGGGTTTGAACCCACGTCCCTGTGCATGTGAGGCAAGCACTGAAACTGCTGAGCCACTGCTTCAGCCCCCCTCCCTCATCTGCATTCTTTTGCTTCTCCTCTATCCCCAAATCAGAACACATGCTGGTAGAAAGTCCTCTTCTTCAACCTATTCTACAACACACTCCTAAGCCCCTAGCTCTTGGGGCTTAGCAAGCTGCAGACTGGAAAACATCGCTGAGAGCAGGGTACAAGTCTGTGCCTGGATCAGGACCAGGGAACCAAAACTTTCTCTCTTTTGCTTACTGGCTTTATAGTGTCCCTACTTAGTACTCAATTAATACCAACCTGGACAAGTTGACAGAGGTTCATATTTCCTTGACCAAATTTATTGAGTAGATAGAGACACAAAGCAATTCATTTTTAAAAAAATTTTTTATTCAGGACTGAGATATTGTGCTGTCATTGTGCTATCATAAATGCATATAAAGTAACTATGATACACTAAAGTAACTATGATACGCATTTGTTCTTAAACCAGAATTACCCCCACATCGCCCACACCCCAGTCTCTTGATTCTTCTATATTTCACACCTACAAGCAATATAAATGCTTAGATTGTGAATTTCCAGAATAAATGATAAAAGAAATCCATTTTAAAATCTCCTTTCTCTCATTGCTATGAGCCTGAAAAATCTTATCTGAAATCATCATGCTTTCTTAATTCCTCTCTTCACTTACATAAATAGAACTTGAATAATACCATTTTCAGATGCTATGCATCTCTCTGACTCTGGAATAATTCAATTCTTTGAAAGTTTAACTTGCATTCTGATTGAATTTTTTGGTTTGTGCTGGTTGTGTTCACTTTGCACACACACACACACATCTTTTTTCATTTTTCTTTTAAAATTTCCTTTGCTAAACACCATCATTTCCTAGGTTATTAACTTGGCTTGGTCTACACACTTGGGTCTCAGATAGGAGGCCACCTAACTGCTTCTTTCAAAAAGTCAGTGGAAATGGTTCTCCTGATAACGGGGACCTGCCCCGGTTTCAAAGACAAGCCAGCAGAGGGAGCAGTCCACCCTGTGCAGAATCCCACCTCCATCAGGGCACAGCTCGAAGGGGCTGAATCAGTACACTGAACTCAATGTGGGGAAGAAGGGTTTCTATTTATTGTCCCAAGAGTGCTCTCACTGCAATAATCCCTTCAGCCCAGCTGAACATTTTTCCTGCCAACCACTGTGTCAGTGTGTGCTGGAAGCCCAAGAAGCCTGACTCGGCTTCTGTCTCTCCAGCCCTTTGTGGGCTGTTCCAGAAGAAGCCTTAAGGACAGGCCGATCTCTATTTCGGCCTCTCAGTATTTTCTCCCTCTGGAGAGAAAACATCTTTTAAACAGTGTTGTTTGAACCAAAAATTAAAAATATACCCAACCAAGCCCTCAAAAGTCCTTTTTTTTTCTTTCCTTTTTGGTACTGGGGATTGAACCCAGAGGTGCATAACCACTGAGCCACATCCCTAGCCCTTTTAATATTTTATTTTGAGATAGGGCCTCGATAACTTGCTAAGGCTGGCTTTAAACTTGCAATCCTCCTGTCTCAGCCTCCCCAGTCATAAAGGCACACACCACCATACCTGGCTCCTCTAAGGCCTTTTTCACCTAATAAGAATTTCCAATCGACATAAAAAAAGTATTTTTCCAGGAGAAAATACCATGGCTTAGGTTTATGGATGTTCTGGTTGCTATCTGCTTCATGTTTGCTTCAAAATGTGCTGTCTTCTATTTATTTCAAAACAGAAAATCAAATTAATTGCAAATCAGGCCACAAAATTTTATCAAGCTTAACAGTCACCTCCTTTGAATGAATGCTATGAAAAACTGATTACAAAGGCAGCAATCTCTCAGGGGCCAAAGTGAACAAAGACTTGAGTTCTCGTGAACACACGTGTTCAAAAATCTAAAAAAGCCAGGCTGGTTTCACATAGACAAAAATCAACAGCTTTATTTCATTCTAAGCTGTACAGCTTTAAAAGTTATTTAACTTTTTTGGGGGGAAAAAGCCATTTTAAGGGTTAACCTTTAAAGCCTTTTTAAAGAGAGATTTAGGGAAAGGTTTTATGGAAAATGAATGAATCTTGCATTTATATTTCAATCTCCTATTTAAGAACTTGTTACACTTTGTAAAAAGCTATGTTTTGTGTGTGAGTTTTGTTTAGTTTTTGCCTAACATCCAGAAGGGATTTTTAGGCAGTATCTCACACTGCCAAGCTCTGTGGTTCCACAGGCCAGAAAAAAACAAATTGCAGTAAACACAGAGAACAAATTGAAGCCTTAGGATAAAAGTATTCTAAAAGGAGAATGGATGGTAATCAGAGTGACAGTCAGTACCTTACTGTCCAGCTTCTTCATGGTGACCAGGTCTAGGGACTTCAGTGAATGTCCCGTGGGGGCGATGAAGTAGAGGCAGGCATGAATTCTTGTGTCGTGGTAGTTGAAGAGAGAACGTTTAATCTTCAATTCCTCTTGTAAGTAGGCCTCAAATTGGGCATCGATGTATTCCACTATTGGCTTATAACTATAAAACAGAATGTTGTGAAAATACTCATAAATCCACATTTCTAGTCTCAAACCTCTTTCACAGAAATGTCATTGGTGGATCCCTCCTAAAAGCTGGAAACTAAGTTCCTTAGGTACCCAAAGCCTTCTGTCACCTGGCCCCTGAGTAACTCTCCAGGCCCATTCAGCTCTCCCACTTCCTCCCTGGACTCACCTTCTTCTGCCCCAGCAACACACATCCACTAGTAGTGGCCCCATCTATCGACAGCACCTTCATTTGCCTCTGGGCCTCTGCTTATGCCGGTCCCTGTAGCTGGAACAGTCTTCTTCCCAATTTTCTCTTGACTAACACTCATACTTTAAAACAGAGTCTATAAATATGTGGAGCATAATGTTGCTTCCCTCAGAGGCACCCAGAGAAGATGTTACTAAGAGGTTGTGGGCATTTTTTTCTGTTAGGCCAAAACTAAGCCTCAAACTCCATCTCAATAAACTGCTTGGCCCTGGTACACAAAATGAAACTGGTTTGTGATTTCTGGATATGGCATCACCATCGCGGGGGACTTTCCCTGGTCCTCCAACCATTCCTCCAGAGACAGGTTGAGGGTGCCTTTCTGTGTACACTCTTGCTAACTCCATCTAGAAATTGAAGGGCTTGTATTGTTAAGATCTTCAAAATTCTTTACAACTCAAAAATTTCATGTTTAATGGTAAACTTTGTAACTCTCTCTTTTCCTCTCCAAAACATAGTTCAATGCTGTTTCGGATAATTATGTATGATTCTATTAACTGACCATAAACATGATCATTAATAGCATTTTGGGAATACGTAGTCAATAAACCCCACATTCTCCAGAGTAAGTCTTCTGTTAGGTCACTGTAGGAAACCCATGAACTCTTTTAGTCTCTAAGGGACTGCTCAGGAGAAGTTCATTTTAGCAGTAAAGAGACAGATCTAATAGTAAAACAAAGGGTTAATCCACCCCAAATTTACTGCCTTTCTAACAAATGATTTAAATTACAAGAATAAAAACCTTTCAACACCCAGATTCCAGACCCATAAATTAAACTGAAGCCTTGAATAAGCATTACAAATCTTTCAAATAAAGATGACAGTAGACATCCTCAGGGAAAAACAAACAAAAACCCCTAAAGTAAATAAAAATGTATTTATGATCAAAACTAAGAACAGTCAGTAAACACCTTCTTGATGCTATTTTTGGGTGATAGTATCATAATTCATTGTTTCAATTTAAGCATGTAGAATCTCTAGAGGTTTAAAAAAAGGTAGAAAATGGCTCTATAACTTAAAAGCTCTAAGTCATGATAGGTGAAATCCTAACAAAGGATAATGAATTAGATTCTAAACAGTTTGTCCAATTTTAAAATATAGGTTTATATTACATAGCAATACTCATTATTATTATGATGGGATAGTTATACAACGGTGGTTAGAAACATGGATTTAAGTCAGACTGCCCAAGGCTCGCTTCATTGTCGCTAGCTGTAAGGCCTTGAGCAGGTCACCAAACCCCTCCTTGCCTCACTCTCCTCTGTCAGAGAGTTATTCTGAAAGATAAAAGAGCTAATATATATATAGGACTAGCACATAAAAACAAGATATACTTATTTCATAACAGTAATATAATAAACAAATATATAATAAATATGTGTCCTGAGTTTTTTTAAAAGGCAAAAACAAAACAAACCCAAACCAGAAAACTTACACCCACCCAGTTCCCTGGTGACTGTTCTGCTACTGAGCTCATGCCCTCTGCGGAAGTGGACTAGGCCACTCCAAGAGGCCCACCCATGTCTGAGGGCTGGTGCTTCAGTTTCCTGACAGTGGGGCAATGTTTAGAGATTAGGGTTCTCCCCAGTACCCTCTTAGCCCAAGAGGAGGAAAAGTAGCTCACAGCACTTCATTTGGACTTCCTGCCTCCCTAGTTTCCCAGTTTACACTCTCCTTTTCGCCTCTGAATATTAGTCCAAGTGCATTTTTGCTTTGTTAATTTTCCTTCTTACCTCTGACCCTCCAAAGATCCTGGAAGGCATAACATCGGGTTTGTTTTATTTTTGGTCCTTTTTAAAAAAAAAAATACAAAAAACAGGGGCTGGAGCAGTGGCTCAGCAATTATGGCTGCTGCCTGGCATGCGCCAGTACGCAAGTTCAAACCCCAGCACCACGTATACAACAAAGTCTCAGAGCAACAAAAGCCACATGACAAACTAAATAAAATTGATTCTCTCTTTCTCTCTCTCAAAAAAAAAAAGAAAGAAAGAAAGAAAGAAAGAAAGGAAGGAAGGAAAGAAAAGAAAGAAAGAAAGAAAGAAAACTACCCAGGCCACCTTTATTTGTTGTATCTTTGTTTATTGTTAGGAAATAATTATATCTTCCTCAGTGAGGAATGCCTCTGAACAGGATTCAAGAAATCCTTTGATTTGATCTCCTCTCATATTTTAGGCTTCTTTTGCCTGCCCTGTTAGCCAGTCTTCCTGCCAGTCTTCCATCTCCCTCCTTTCTGCTGTCTGTGGTCCTTCTAGAATCAAGCTTTTTCCTGTGTCTCTCTTACCATCCACATAATGACAAGTGATAAATCTTTACCTTCAGCCTAGGACTTTTCCCTAAGCTTTAGACCTACCTACTCAACTGTTTATCAAATTCTTCCAAGAGTTTTTCTAACTAAATATGTGCCCAAATGAACTGCTCAACCTACACCCACACCCCTCAGTGTGGTGAGTGACTACACCATCCACTCCACTGTCCCACCAGAAACCTGGTGTTCAACCTCTCCTACCTCACTGCCCCAGTCAAGCATGAAGTCCCTTCTGTTTTACCTTCTACATCATTATAAACAAATATAAGAAACACACTGCTGGAGAGATATTTACCAAAACCACCACTTCCTATGTCAAAGATTTAATTATCTTTATGAAACAGCTTCCTCTTGACCAGAAACAAGCCCTCCAAGTGGTTGGTACTCCTCCTCCTAGTTCAAAGCTTCTGTACCTTCTTTCACCCACTTCCTTTCTTCTTCTTTCTATCTGCATTCATGGTCAGAAAGATCAAGAAGCATAATCCCAACTGGCCCTTTGCTATCTTCCATTCATGTAGAAAGGACCCCTACTTACATTGTGTGGCCGATTCAAATTTTTCTGAATTCTAGCCTTTCCATGTGGAAGAGAGAGAGGAGGGCAAATCAAACTAGTCCTTCCGTGCTCACATATTTCCCTTTTATAACATGAATGTACTGCTTGTACCCACCACTCATTTTCTTCATATAACTCTGGCCACAGAAAAAGCAATAAAATCAGAGGTTGACCCTAAAAGTACTGGAAGAAATTATTTAACACACTTTTCTATCCATTCAACCAACCCACGGATCATTCTTGCACAACGGCAAACTGTTACCATATTTTTCTTTTATCTTTTTATTAGCTCAAAACAATTTTACTTACCCCTGCACTATCTCTGCCCGAAAACAATAAAAAACTTAGAATTTAAAGGCCAAACAGTGCACTTCACTACTATTTTATAAGTCTAGTAAATATTTTGTGAGTTTGAGCATTCTCTCTCAGTGCATCATGAATATCCATGCCTTTCAGGACTGATTATTATCACAATTTGTGATGTGCCATGAAAAGCGCACCTTCCATCTCTCAGATGTGGGACAAACTATTCTATCTCCAGTTGGACAGCAAAATGAGGTTTCCCTTCCTTCTCCAGAACCCATTCCTTTTTTATCAAAAAACATGGACAGTCAAAGCAGGGAAGTCCTTAAACAACAAGGAGTTAAACCTAACAGGAAACCTTACCAGATCTCTTCCTGCCCCCTTCTAGCTAGCCTGGTCAGAGGAAGATAATGATGCAGGAATGTCCAAAGCCTACGTAAACAAATGGGAACTTTTTTTTTTTTGTACTAGGGATGGGACATTCTTGAAGTCTTGCATCTATGGCCAAAAAAAAAAAAACCAAACAAAAAAACCCAAAAACAAACAAACAAAAAAAACTTGCTTAATGTCCAAAGTAGGCAAAAATAATCACGGGTTGGAAAAGAAACACATCCTTTCCCATATGATTACATAGTGATACAAAAATGCATATCCCACTTCTAATTTTTGGATGAAACAGAGCCTGTCCGAGTGATTTGGGTTTACAATCAACAGTGTCAATAATGCCTTCTGAGGCACAAGAGAATGGGGAGTTTCAAATGCCATTCAAAGAGGTTATGCAACAGCTGTCAAGAAATTTCAGAGGGAAAAAAATATTTGGTATCTAGGTTAGGTTAATATCACACTTCCTCTCTTCTAAATCTCCTTGGAAACTATTATTTGACCCAAATGAGTCAGATCATTTCTTAAAGAGGACTCCAGCTGCAAATATGAGGCTCTGCATTGCACTAGCTTCAGTTATTTGCTGCTCAGCGCTGGTGAGTGAAAACCACCAGCCAGAGGGAGAGTCCCCATTTAGGGGAGGCACTGAGGCAATGACCCTGAAGCTGGAAAAACACATGGAATCTCTGCAGCAAGACACTGGACAAAGATGGTTCTTACTCCTGTGGAATAGACAAGCACAATAGCCCCTAACCCCAGGAGGAATCTAGTGTGTTCTGTGAGTGCAATGACCAGAAGCCCCTGGCACTCTCCCCAGCTCCCACAATGCACCTGTGCCCGTTTTCTGGATGCCAGGGCTTTCTCTTCATTTATTCCATTTGGCATTAGAAACAGCCTTCAGGCAGTAACCTCCCCACAATGCCTTGGCATTGAGGTCTTAAGTTGAAAGCAACTGCTCAGCTGCAGGGTCAGAGCTTAGCTGTCCCTGCCCCAAAACAATGTACAGCCAGCCCATTCTGACCAGATGCAGAATAAAACCTTCCTCACTACATCTAACAATAGACACAGGACAAGGTCTAGTGAAGAGCATTTCAAGTGCTCTATAGACAAAGAACTTTGTGCTCAAGGAAAAATGAATTAAATATTTCTCTGTGATTATTATGATGCTAATACTTAAATCAAGAATTGTTAAAATGTATGTAGACAATGCACATTTCTACATAAAAATAGTTCCAGTTCCTGTTTACAAAACTTATGTACATTATATACACAGTTTTGAGAAGAAATTTAAAAGACAAGAAAAACAAAACAAAACTCTGATACTAATGAAATTTCTGAGCCTTAAGCAAACATGTAACTTATTTCTACACACTGGTCGGTCTAAGGGATGAGACATTCTCATAATGTCACTTCCCAAAAATGTCTCTGAAAGCCTCGTTCTAGAAATATCTTTGGGCCTGGGACAATTTTAACTTTCTTAAACCCCTTTGGAGAATGAATGTAATATTTTCAAACAGTCAAGATATGTGAAGTGTAGGCTGAAGAACAGGATTGGTGGTCTTGAGAAAGATCGTGAGCACAATCTTGGAGGTGGGATTAACAGGGGTTGTGTACTGGGAGGTTTTACAGATTAATAGCTTTCCTTATGCAAAGGCAAATGCTGGCTCATGGTGAAGACCCAAAATTACATGGCATTATAAATGTGCTATGTGTACTTTTTAAATAAAAATGTAAGCTTATGTGAAGAACCACAACCAGTTTTAATGAATAAATATACAAAGCTTAACTGGTAGCAAGGAGCCTTTATCTATATGCAAACAACTGGACCAAAATGCTTTAAAAATATTTTTATTTCTTAAGTAGGTTCAATATGTTCTTTTTCCACATGTACACACTTACATGTTGAAACACACTCATGTTATTTATCACTTAACAAATCCTCTCTCATTGAGGGGAAACTTTATTCAATTGACTTGAATCCTCATTAGTTTTCACTGAAACCCCAGTTCCATTTGGCAATTCTGACCCAAAGTGCTGCCTAACTGAGCAGCTTCCCTTCACAGAGGACTCACGAGAGCCTCACGCCATACTACTGCCATCAATGTTAAGATCCTATGCCAATTAGAAATTCACTAATATTTTTCCAACAGATCATTCATAAAAGTGCTTTCTTTACTGTGGGATTTTAGACCCTAATATCACATTTTTGACAAAAGCTATTAAAGGACAAGATAACCCCTTATTATTACCATACCCTTCTTCAAAGCCTAACGTTTCACAATGTCCTTCCTCAGACTTCCATGAAAGAGGACTATACGAATTGTCATAGTTGCAGGCACCTGAGAGGACACCTCAGGCAATCCCCTCAAAGTCAGATACATTCCTACAGCCAATGGCTTTTCACCAGTCAAAACCCCAACCACAACGTGGTCTTCTAAGTCCTGCGTGGGGGCTTCTTGTACAAAGTCACACTGACTCTCCGTTTTCATCCAAATTGGTAAAACTTTGCAGGTAAAGTCAAATATCCCATTCTGTCTCAGGGACTAAGAGAGTGTCCCCACAACTACAGAACACAACACCAAAAACAATTAGCCTTTGAATTTACCTGGAATGGGTCCTTCTATCTTCTTTATCCAGTTACACCCCCACAAAATCCCAAGACGCACCTGTCATCTTTATTTATCTGGTCTCCAAATCCCACGGTGTCAACAATGGTTAGCTTCAGCCGTACATTGCTTTCCTGAAGCTCATAGCTTCTGGCTTTTAACCGGACACCTGGTTCATTGTGTGTAGCTGGGTCACTTTCAAATTTGGTGTTGAATAATGTGTCCATTAATGTGGATTTGCCAATGCCTGTCTCACCTATAAACATAAAGGAAAATATCAGAGAATGTGTCTATCAGTTCAATTCATCAGTATTTTTTTCAATAATGCAAAGCTTAAAGAAAAAAACAAAGAAAGAAAAAAAGGGTAGTGTCACCAGAAATCCTGCTGTGAATGACCTGTGAAATACCTACCTAGAAATGCCTCATGAATTTCAGAAACTATTCAAGAGAAAAGAGCTTGGACTTACAGGTAAAGATGGTCTTTACCTCAAGGAAGACAAGCAGTACCCATGAGTCTGACTGCGGTCTGTTTGCATATTATAAGGACCTAAAACTACATCTTTATCTTCCCTAGATGTTGGCATGTAAAATTGCATCACTTAAGGGTAGCAGGGGCAGGGCGGGGGCAGGGGGGGTGGATAAGCTTGAATTGGTTACCAAAAGAAAAAAAGGAAAAAAAGAGACCAATTCCAGGTTGTAGAAAAGAACTGTCAAAATGACTTTCTTTACAACAAGAATTACTTTGTACCAAAACCTGTGGCAAGAGATTCCGATACAATCTCTCATTTAAAACCTACTCTTCAGACATTCGAGCCTCTTCTATTGCAAAACAAACCTTAGGGATAATGTTTTGAAATTAGCTTTATATATTTCCTGTATTTATTTCTAATTTTAAACACATAGTTTTCAAACCTGAACCTCAAATTATGCTGTAAATATAAATGTTACTCTGCGGAAGTAGTTAAATGAAATTAGACATAATAAAGACTTCAAAACAAAATAAATAAATAAATATTTTTTTAAAAAAAACCTATTCTTCCACCATGAAATAAATAGGTACCATAATTTCCACCATTTGACAGCTGGAGCACTGAGGCTTAGATAAAGTTTAAAAGCATCTTGCTTGAAGTTATACTACAAAGTGACAGAGTCAGGGTTCTAATCCAGATTTGTACAGTTCTGACATCTACCTTCAATCAACTCAGCATCCTGACTTTACTACTGTAGAGAAAACTGACTGCCTGGTATTTTCCAGTTACATATTTCTTTACTTTTCTTTCTCTGATCAGCTGAAGACAAATTGGCAAACATTTGTTAGTTTTCCCAGTTTCATGGTGAAATTTACTAATAATAAAACTAAATTGTGTTAAATGATCTGAAACAATGACTTATTCATTTACATTTATAATTTCAATTAATAGATGTTCATCAAGCCCCTTACATGTGCAAAGCAGAACCGTAGTACCTGAAACAACTGCACCAATCCAATGGTGAGACCCAAATGTGGAGACATAACTTTAGCTTGGCCTTCAAAATGGGACCAAGCAAAGATCCCTCCTCATTTTAATTCTTCTGTTAAATCAAAGATAGCTGGCAATGAGGAAGAACCCAGCCTTTTCATTGCTGGTAACTGAGTATATCACGGTGGAGACAGGGAAAGAAAAACCAAGAAACACTAACCAGAAAAATTCCTTTTTCGGTGTTTTTATTTTTTTCTCTCAATCTGAAAAATGTCTCTAATTTCTAGACCAATTTAAACATGACAATAGTTAGCAGTTTTTCAACAAATCTTAATCCTGATAACATTCCTGGAAACATTCCTACTTCTGAAGGATTGCTGTAAGGACTTTTAGGATGCTGACATACCATGGGAAAAAGAAAAGCTCTGGAATCTGTAGCCTAAGGGCAACTTTCTCAATAAAGACAAAATCTGTTCATTAGAAGTTCTGTATTATACTACTGCTTTCCAACATAATTCAAAAGTAAAACAGGAGGGAGTTTTTCTGGATGCAAGCTTTCTGATTGTGGCTTGCCGTTTAATTTGGTCCATTTATGGTTCGAGTGCGTTTGCCTTGCTCTTTAACCTTTCCCACTCTGCCCCTGATGTAGCTAAGATTACAGAACTTCCTCCTTCATTAGCCTTCATTTAGCTAATATTTTTCCATTGCCAAGATATGTGCCAAGTTCTGGGAATACAACAGTAAACGGGGCAAATGCCTTGGGATCTGGTCTAGAACATGAATGAATACCAGTCAGACTCTAATTTATCATTATGGGAATAACTCTGTGTCTGCCATATCCACATTCTTCTTATGAACAAGACCAGACTTTACACCCTGTGACCTTGCAAGCTGAACACAGATAAGTGGGCCAGGGCTAGGCTGCTGACCCAGAGACAATCACGAAAGCCTGACTGTTATGTGAAGATAAAACGCTGTGTGCTGGACCCATCCAATCAAAAATTCTCTGTTTGAATGGGAGACACATAGTCTGCACACAATATAATGGCATGAGAAAGGAAAGAGGCAGAGAAGTACATGAGCAGAAGCCATGAGGCAGCACAGGCTGTCGGTAAACAGAAGCCATGGGTGGATGCACCACTAGCTGGGAATCTAGGAGAGGGAGAGCAGAATGATACATTAGAACAAAGTATCGGAAATTTATTTATTAATACTTGAATATTTGCTGTGTGGCAAGAGTAAGTGTGTGGATAAAGGTTTGAATGAAAACAAACAATGAAACTGCCTGAGTTTCTGTAATATCCTGAATGTCATTCCAGACTGCTCTGAGGTCTGGCTCTGCTGTCTTCCTTACTTTCCTGAATGCTCACCAAAATCCCATCAATACAAGTAATAAGCCAGTCTCTGCTCCCTAATGTGATGGAGCTTCACAACCTCATAATCATGATTCATGGCTTAACAAATTAACTGTGAGAAAAGCAAAGTTAATATGTAAAGGATACAGAAATACGACATGGTTCACACTCTTCACAGACTCAGAATCTGGTAGGCGACTCAATATGGATAATACGAGTCTGTGTAAACGCATGCTACACGCGTAATGCAAGGCAGCGAACATCTTTACTGGATTTATGTCTTTTCAGGACATGGACAAAAAACACCAGTAGGGCACACTTATAAAAATGTCTTCATTATGGGGTTGGAGCGGTGGCTCAGAGGTTATGGCTTTTGCCTGGCATCGCAAGGACATGGGTTCAAATCCCAGCACCACGTACATGACAAAATGTTGAAGCAACAAAAGCCACATGAAAAACTAAATAAAATTGATTCTCTTTCTCTCTCTCACTGTCCCTCCCTGCCTCTCTCTCTCTTAAAAAAACACAAAAACTCTTCATTTTGTCAAAGGTTTCTGATGGTAGAAAGTTAACATTCATCTTTCCCTAAGGACTGCAATAAAGACTTCAATTTACATGACAAGAATTCTAGGCTGCTTAGACAGGGCTGAAATTACCATCTCACTTTACTAGGTTGAGAATTACTTAGCACATGTGAATCCACAACACCATAACTTTTTTTAAGAGCATGATAATTTTAATGATCATTTACATTAAGGTAGAAATTATGAACAATTAGCATTCCAGGCCCTACTTAGAGCACAGGGTTAATCAGTGGGTTGAAAAAACCACTGATCCTCTAAATTTCAGAGTGTTTTTGCTTTCCATTTCTATGCTCTGTGCTTTTAAGAGCCGTAATTAGACACAGGAATGCTAGCAGCAGGGTGATTCACCAAAAGCAGTTCAGTGGGAAATGACAGTTTTGGAATAAAAGAACTATGGAACTAACAGAGTTTTCCATGCATTGGACTTTGAGACTCCTCTCTGAACTTTGAAGGCAGGGCCTTATCTATACTTTTGAGGACCCACAAGAGAAAAAAGGGTCTTTCCAATTGAGTAACTGAGAGCCTATTAGGTAGAAGTTCTGCTCCAAACCAAACAATCATAACCATGCTCAGAAAACCAACGAGTCAGACTTTGTAGCATTTCAACACTCCCTAAAAGAGTACCAGACACAGAGGAGGAGGTATTTATTAAAATTAACTGGAAAAAAAAAAAAGATCATGGTAATCACTTATCCTGAGATTTGACACTTTGGTAGATTTTTCGATTTGTTGTTTATTCTATTGTCAATTCGTCTGCCTAAACACTTGGTTGTTAGTATAATTAGAGAGTCGCTCTTGAAGTGCTATCTGTGGTTTCTGTTTTCCCTGCTGTTGCCAATGCTGGTGAACATGACGCCCACATTGCAAGGGAAAGCATCCTACCTCTTCCATTCTATTCTCAAGCTAATTTCACCCACAAGCTCTAAGGTAGGCATGAAATAAATACCAGAAGGGTTATATTATTAATTAAAAGGTAATCATAGATTGATCAAACAGCTGATCTGTGATTCAGCATCCTTTACTCTAACTGCCAAGTCTGGCTACTTAGTTAGATAAGGAATGGTGCATGCGAGTCTGCCTGCCTCCTTAACAGAGTCTAGATTTTGTTCTTTGATGGAGCCCAGTTATCAGAGAGCTGTAAGCCCACAAGCTGTGCTGTTACTGTTTACACCTTCCCCTTTAATGACACGTGCTTTAGCATAACAGCACCAGCCTGCACGAGGGACATGAAGAAACAGCACAGGACATAGTGTTCCGTCAACAACTCTACTGACTTAGAGGATAGCCCCAAACTGGACCTCCACATTGTCCCTATCTCTTTTCTGAAAAACCCATGAGAGAAATTTTTCCAGGTATATTTTTTCTTTTTAAGAGAAAGGGAGAGAATGAGAGAGAAAAAGAGATAATCCAGCTTACTTATTTTTTTCATCTCAACCTTTGTTTATCTGACACTTAGTTGTGTATGTGGTGCTAGGGTTTAAACCTGGGTCCTCACACATGCCAGGCAAGTGCTCCAACTGCTGAGCCAACGCATCAGCCCCAGGTATTTTTATAGAGCAACTATTTTTGTTTTTACATTATATATACTATAAATCTGTTGTTAAACTATTAACTTCTATTTGGCACATGGTATGTGCTCAATAAATACCTGTTTAATAAACAAGTGTATGAATGGATTCTCTCCATGGTATGACCACTACGTTAAGAGAGAAATATACTGCTTTATAAATTAATTGCTACAGGAAGACTGATCTCAGGCTTTGAGCTCTGACTCTATCCTTGACTTCCCCTTACTTTCTGCAGCCAATTTTATCTTCATTTATTTTAATCTCTAAGCAATTCATAACTCTTACTGGAAAAAGTTGGGATTAAAATCTTTAAGATTTCATTGTGGGGCTGGAGCGGTGGCTCAGCGGTTTCAGCCCTTGCTTGGCAAGCCCGAGGACCCGGGTTCAAACCCCAGCACCACGTACACAACTGAGTGTTGGAGCAACTAAGGCCATGTGAAAAACTAAATAAAGTCGTTTCTCTCTTTCTCTGTCTCTCTCACTGTCCCTCTCTCTTTAAAAAAAAAAAAAAATTTTCATTGTCAAATCTCACAATTTATGTTGACACCATAGCTTAGTTAAAACAACCTTCAACTTGTCTGTTTTCTATTCCTCTTCTCTCATCCCCTCAAAACAATTAAGCTTGAATTTAGGGGAAAAAAATCTATTTTCAAAATGTATGACCAATTTATTTTGACTTTCCTATCTAATTGGTTCCTCTTCAAAAGCAGGGATATCACAGTATTTTATTCATCTTTATATGTTCACCAAGAACCGAAACACAGATGGATCAATGTAGATGAGGTTTCTCAGAGTTATCATTTGGAAAATGAATGAGAAAGACGCATATATCTAAAGTGCTGAGAAGAGGCTGAACACTAATTTAGATTTGATTTTGATTCTTTGGAGAAATACAGCCTGGGTAAAACATAAAAGGTTTTATTTAAACTAAAGTATAGCTTGGGGAGTGGTCTAACATGTTATAAGGAAGATAGACAGTGAGGGAACCATTAATTTCACGGTGTTTTGTTATCAGAATTCTCTTCCTAGTTAAGTCTAAACTGTTCTCATTCTATTACATTTATTCCCAGGATTCAACAGAGATAGGTTCTAATAGCAGAAACCTAATCCAGTATTTCTGAAACTAGAGTAAGTTCATGCCAGGTTCAGTTTTGCCCTGGTTTTTCCTCTCGTCTCTACCAACAAAGCTCTTCTCAAAAAACAAAATTATGATTCTATAGACTTTTTAAGGAAAAAAATTTCCTTAACGGAACTGTAACTTTTTTATCCTCAATTCCCTTCCGTATTTATTACATGAAAATAAAATAATGCTATAAACATCACACATATGTATACTGTGTTGGAGAAAACATAATAGATAGCAGAATGACAGGTAGGAAAGAAATAACCATGGATATTCTTAAGTTAAAAATGACACCTACTTCTCTGTGTGGCTGTCCAAATGTTGTTTTTTCTTCTTAGAGAGAAAGGGACAGTGAGAGAAAAAGAAAGAGAGAATCAATTTAATTTTAGTTTTTCATGTAGCTTTCAGTGCTGCGACACTTCGTTGCATACGTGGTGCTGGGATTCCAACTTGCATCCTTGCCCATGCCAGGCAAGTGCCACAATCACTTTAGCCACCAGCTCCAGCCCCCTGTCCAAATATCTTAATTGACTACATTTTTATAGACTCTTACTATAAAAATCATTGATTGAGGGGCTGGAGTGGTGGCTCGCTGGTTACTGAGCTTGCCAGGCATGCACAAGTACGTGAGTTCAAATCCCAGCACCACATACACAACCAAGTCTCAGAGCGTCAAAAGCCAGGTGAAAAACTAAATAAAATTGATTCTCTCTTTCCCTCTCTCTCTCTCTCACTGTCCCTCTCTATTTAAAAAAAAAAATCATTGACAATGAGAGATTTTTCTTGTACAGAATAAAGGGCTTTGTTGTATTCCACCCTCTAAGAATAAATTAACAATTTAATGCAGACACCCTATCACTCAAAGAGCTAATGGTGGCTCTAACCAAAGGGTTCTGTATTAATCTATCTGCTGTTATTATAATGAAATGCCTGAGGGGAAACTTTATTAAAAAAATAAAACATTGGGCTGGAGCGGTGGCTCAGCGGTTTCGGCGCTTGCCTGGCAAGCACGAGGACCCGGGTTCAAACCCCAGCACCACGTACACAACTGAGTGTTGGAGCAACTAAGGCCATGTGAAAAACTAAATAAAGTTGTTTCTCTCTTTCTCTGTCTCTCTCACTGTCCCTCTCTCTTTAAAAAAATAAAAAATAAAAAAAAAAAAACATTTACTTAGTTCACAGTTCTGGAGGTTCAAGGGTCTGGTGCCAACTATAGTTCAACTCTGGTGAGGACCTTACAACAATGGTGGGAGCATATGTGAGGCAGAGATCAGGAAGTTAAAGAGGCTGGGGAATAGTCAGACTTGTTCTTTTATAACAATTCTCGTGAAAGAACTGACTCATGGGGTTCATGAGAACTATACTTTAATTCCTTCCCAAAATAAGACCCTCAGTGATCTAAGGACCTCCCATTGCCCCTCACCTCTTAAAGATCTCACAACCTTCTCATGAGGCTTAGGATGAAGTCCCCAACACATCAACTCTTTTTTTTTTTTTTTTAAAGAGAGAAGGACAGTGAGAGAGAGAGAGAGAGAGACAGAATCAATTTTTATTGAGTTTTTCACATGGCTTTCATTGCTCTAACCCTCAGTTGTATATGTGGGTGCTGGGGTTTGAACCCATGTACTTGCACATGCTGGGCAAGTGCTATAACTGCTGAGCCACCGTTCCAATCCCCCAACACATCAACTCTTGAGGACCACACTCAAACCATATCAGGCTCCAAAGGGCTATGAAAATGAACTGGGACTTAAATATACCAGCACAGAAGGATATCCAAGACTTATTATGGAGTGAAAAAAAAAGAATACGCAAAGGACTATAAATAGCATGATCTCATCTGTGTAAAAGCAAAACAAAACACACCTATATAATTGAGAGAGAGCTGTTTTTATCTGTTCAGTTTGTGTCTATCCACACCCAATCTCCTCTCTCATAAAGTCTTCTTTCCTGTGGGGAGTCCCTTGTGTTCTGGAGTGAGCTGACCACACCTCCCAGTCAGGCTAGGCATGTGACCCAGTTCTGCTCAGAGAAATCCTGTGACATTCAGCAAGACATGTCAGGAATGGCTTTTCTTTCATTTGGGGTTGCTAAGCTGGTAACTGCTAGAGGCCAGACTGCTGATGAAGGAAAAAGCCCAAACGTGAGACTCAGAAGAAGCAAGTACCATCACAAACCAGAAATAGGGCCCTGATAGAGCCACGATTCTTAATCCCACAATTCAACATATTACCTTTTTAGTATATGTTAGGATCTGAGGGGTGTTGGGGGAGGGTCTTAACTGAGTTTAAAATGGATTTTTGCAATTTTCTGTGGAAAATACAAGAACAGTCGGAGAGATGCCACACTGCTGGCTTTGGAGAAGGAGTTAAAGGTCCAAGAGCCAAGGACTGCAGGTAGCCTCAAGGGAAGAAACAGGAAGCCCTGTGTTCTGCCCTGGAGGCTTCTGAAAGGAACACAGCCCTACAGATCCACATAGACTTCTACCTACACACCCGGAAGATAATATTGTAGTGGTGTTACTGCCACCAGAAAAACAATGTCTTACTACAGAAAGATAGATAAAGCTTCTGGAAGGATCCTACAATGTTATCACTATGGAATGGAAATGGGAGAGAGGTGTAGGGGCAATTTTATAAGTTTCAAACAAGAAGCATATATTATGCTATTGGGTTTGAAAATCTGATCTTAACCATATTTAGGAATGGAAGCAGAATAAAATCTAAGATTCCCAGGTATTATAACCCACTGAGGGGAGTCAGAGTAGCAGATGCTTTCCAAGTCTAACGGGGCAGCAACGATGCGGCCTGTGAGGAATTCCAGCCAACATCAGAACTGTGCTATTTAACACCAGGGGCTGGCCACGGAGCCACTCACACCACGCAGCTGGTGAGACCGGCCCTTCCAACTGGCCCCGTCCCACTGGAAGGCTTTCCACTACTGTGCGGGAGCCAGGATGTAGCCGTCAGATATATTGTAGAAGTAGATGTTGGAGACAGAGCTGGACAGGTTTGGAAGTCAGAATAGTAATTGGCCTAGGATTATAATTTAGCATAATTTTCTACAGAAAACCAACAAATTGCCAAAAAATTGCTATGCTAATGAAGAATTACCCCGCTCTGCAGTAAGCATGTACCAAAAGACAACTCATTTATGCCACTCTGTGGAACTAGCTGCTGGCAGGAGGTCCCCTGCTGAATTTTAAAAGGCTTCCATGCAGAGGAAAGGGAAAGCATGAGAGTTGGCTGCTCTGGCCGTTTCTCTCCAGTCATTTCATTACCCAGTGCTTAAGACACAGTGCCAGGCAGCAAGCGGCCCAGTGAGCCAGGCAACTGTGTCTTTCTGTGTTATGGGCTTTCATGATGCCCAGTGCAGAGGCCACAGGCAATATATTCCTCAAGAAGCTTTTGAAAAAGGAAAACATCTGTGTCCCCAACTGGCATTATGATAAGTCGGTCAGCGGTGCTTCTTGTGTCGGATGCATACACCTCTGCTAAACCCCCTTCATTTTACTTAACAGAAGTAAGTCCAATACATTTTGTCAAATTTAGAGCAAGAACAGTCCACTCAGCCACAAACAGAAATGCTTTGATCTGTCTCAAAGTGATATCTAGAATCAAAGAGGACTAAGGCACGAAAACAGTGCAGCCCAACCCTCTTGGCTGCTCTTAGCCTGGTCATTCATCAAGCGTGCAGGGAGGGTGAAGGAACAGCTGTCATCTATTCCAAGGACATTTCTTCTTCTAACAAATCTATATTTTGGTTTCCTTTTTCCTCATTCTTTTCTACCTTTCTTTTTTTTTTTTAAGAGAGAGAAAGGGAAAGAATGAGAGAGAGAAAGAGAGAATCAGTTTTTTTCAGTTTTTCTTATGGCTTTCATTGCTCTGATACTTTGTTGTGTACGTGGTGCTGGGGTTCAAACCTGCATCCTCATGCTCATGCATGCCAGGCAAGTGCTCCAACCGCTGAGTGACCACTCCAGCCCCTACCTTCCTCTTCTTAATCTAAAAAGGTATATGGCAGATCGCAAGTCCAAAGCCGCACTGGGTAACTTATTGACACTCTGTCTCAAAATTAAAAATAAACAAATTATAATAATAATAAAAAGACTGGGGATGTAACTCAGTGGCAGAGCACTTGCCTAGCATGTGTAAGGCCCTGGCTTCAATCCTCAGTACCTAACTAACCAATCAATGGAAAAAGGAAGGAAGGAAGGAAGATAGATGGATAGATGGATGGATGGAAGTATATGGCTAGAGGGAGAAGAAAAAATACCAAGGCCAGAGATCTAGACCAAAGTGTAATATTTAGGGGATATGAATAAAATGTACTGAGGATGCACGTTATCCTTTGGACTTTTCCATTTGTCTACAGGGAACAAATTAGGTTGTTTTTAGATCCCAACTTAAGGACAGAAGATTACTTCAATAATTGAGGCAAAAAAAAGTATTTCAGATATAAAATAGAATTTTAGATTGTCTTCTGGCATACAAACAAAAGTTTTATATTTTACTTTTTTTTTTAAGAGAGAAAGTCAGTGTTTATTTTTTCATATGGTTTTTGTTTCTCAGGCACTTAGTTATATATGTGGTGCTACGGTTCAAACTCAGGTCCTCATGCATACCAGGCACGCATGTCACCATTGAGCCCCCGGCTCCAAACCAAAGCAAAAGTTTTAAGAAGTAAGGATAGTAAAGTAGTTAGAGTGCTTTAGATTTTTAGTTAGAGTGATAGGATATACTACTGTAGGTAGTATTATCTTTAAAACGACTTCAGTGGAGATTATTATTGCACTGTAGTCAAAGGCCTAGAAACAGATTACATTCATATATATGTAAAAATATATAATGTGATATGATAAAATATAACATAATATTAATCTTGAGGGGGTGCTAGGGATCAAACCCAGAGCCTTGGACCTGCTAGGCAAGAGCTATACCACTGAGCTACAGACCCATCCCTTCGAAACAGATTCTTAAAAGGTGTATGAATATTTTTATTGTGGGCATCTCAGTTCCTTCTCTCAACTTTCTATAGTCTAGTTAGGGTCCATTTCCCTCTCCCTACTGGAAATTAAAATAAATGTTTTAATAAATTATTAAACTGGCATCACTTGATCATGTCACAGAAATAAAAATAATAATTTGAGTAGTACCACAAAACTTACAAAGCATTTGTTTTTACAACAATGTGACATACGTAGAGCAAGTTATCATTATGTTGCTTTACTGAGAAAAAAAGGAGTTAATGAGCACCATTTTCCTGAAACATGCCCCTCTGACACTCACCTGCCAACATTCAAGTCAGATTCCCTGCTGGGTAGCAGGTGACCAACCACTTACCGACACACAGGATGTTGAAGCAGAATCCTTGAGAAGTAGACTTGTTGACCAGCTGGTCAGGGAGGCTGTCAAATCCCACATGGCCAGAAAGGGACAAGTTTCGAAGTTCTTCATTCTGGAATTTCAGAGAAGAGAAGTTTGAGAGGCCATGCGCTATGCTACCTGGACATCACACCTTACAGACATTCCCTCCTCCTCCTCTCCTTGACATGTGTGGAAAAAGACTCCCTGGTACCCACACCCTCCTTGGCCTCTTCACAACAGAGGGCACCAACAACTCCAAAGCCACGCTCGTTCCACAGACACAAAATGATCCTCCTGAAACAGACTGCATCCCACAGTGCTTCATTTGTTAGGTTTTTGTATCTTGCTTTTTTAAAATTTTTTTAAAGTTTTTGGTACTGGGGATTAAACCCAGGGGTGCTTAGCTTATTGAGCCACATCCCCAGATCCCTAGCCCTTTTATATTTTATTTTGACACAGGGTCTCACTAAGTTGCTTAGGGCCTTGCTAAGTTGCTGAGGCTGGTTTAGAACTTGTGATCCTCCTGCCTCAGCCTCCCAAGTTGCTGGGATTAGAGGCATGCGCCACCATACCCAGCTCATTGGTGTTTTTAAGTTTACTGATCCTAAGAAATATAAACTTCTAGAAGTGGTTATTTCAGATGTGCACTAAGTGTGACATTTAAAAAAAAAAAGCCTCCAAACATTTTGATAGCTTCCATTGTTCAAGAAAACCTTACAATTTACTTTCAATGCATAGTCAAACAAACAAACACTCTTCCAGATACATAAAGGAGCTTTCAGAAGCTCACAGTGGAGGATATATACTTGGTACAATTAAGGCAATGTTATAACTACCATAATGCAATATATTAAAAACTTAGAGAACAAACTGGTTCCAACGCCTCCCTTCATTGTGCAGACTTAGTGAGGCTTCTGTGTGCTCAAGTAGCTCCTAGCACAGGCTTTGGACTCAGGAGACTCTCAGAATGTACTGATGAACACTGGGGTAAGGTAGTAGGTCACACATTTTAAAAAGTCACTAACGTATGGTGCTTTATAAGATAGTGTTGCCAGCTTCCACAACTTTGAATGTGTCCCGCGAGTGTTAGGGATAATCTGAGTAATTAAGCTTACCTGGAGAACAGACCTCACCTATGGTCCTTCTTCAACTGCAATATCATGGTTATGTTTTACAATTCTAGAACCCAGATACCGAAAGCCTACCCCTGGAAGATTTCTGGTGTTCTGGCTGTGTCAGCAATGAACTTTCCATACAAAATACTTTAGTATGAGTGAGGAAATAAGCCTCTCAGATCCATATTTTAAAGAAAAAAGAAGCTAGGCCCAGTAGTACACCCCTGAAATCCCAACAACTCAGAAGGCTGAGGCAGAAGGAGGATTGCAGGTTCAATGCCAGTATCAGGAACTTAGCAAGACTCTGAGACTGGAGATCTAGCTCAGTGGTAAAGCACCTCAAATCCCAGTACCACTGGGGGAGGAGTGGGAAGAAAGAAAAAATAAAAAGCTTTGCAGCATGGGATTATATATCCAAAGATTTTTATTAAAAGAATGGTTTTTCACTATCCTCCTATTTTCATATTGTATAATTATGAGATTGATTTGTCTTTCTTTTTTAAGGAGAGAGATAATTCATTTTATTTAGTCATCTGGTTTTTATTTCTCCAACATGTAGTTATGTATGTGGCACTGAGGTTTGAACCCGGATCCTTGAACATGCCAGGCAAGTGCTGCAAGCACTCCAACCTCTGAACCACCAGCCCAGAGAGTAATTTATTTAAATAATCAAAGTCTGAGACTCTAATTTCAAATTTCATATTCCTATGGTTACTCTATAGGTACAGAAATGTGATTCCATACATGTAGCAATTTAATGGATTTTAATGGTTTTATGAGCAACAGAATATCTAAAGTTCATAACAGCTCTAAAACTCTGTAAAATAAAACTAAAACCCAATACAGTGAATACCATGGCAGCAGCTGCAGGTCTGAGGTCAATGAGACAGAACAGATGTCTAGTCTATGAATAGTTTCCTTGAAACCTGCCAACAATATCAGACTCAAGAGCGGCCACTTGTGCTTGAACACCATGGCACGGTGGACAGCCCACCAAACAGCTTCAGGGACAGGCCCCGTGGGCAGCAGTCCCAGGAGCCGGATGAGCCTCCCATCAACAATGCTCTTCTTCCAACCCCAACTCTAGCACCTGCCCCTTCCTCCTCAGATACCTCAAAGGTTCAGACAGCAGGTATTTTAAGGGTGTTTACCACATCCGCCGAGACTTGGGGGAGGAGGATTTGAAATGAGTCCTGGGTTATATTTAAAACGGTTTCCACCGCAGCTGCTGCTGTGCATCAGATTAGAAGAAGCCATTGCACACCCTTCACTTCTGTCATGCTGCAGACCTGAGCAGGAGGTGAATGGCATGCAAGCAGACAAAGCAAGGAAGGACCATAACCCATGTCCCCTCTACTCTCCATCACAATAAATCCTTTAATCTCCAGTGCCATGAGTGATTGCTGTGGATTCAAGCTTGTTGGGTTTCTAGAGACCAGATATCCGCCCATGAGCCAATCCTCAGAAAGAATCAGAGTTAGTAATTATAGCTCTCATCCCAGAACCCAAAGCTCAGCATCTCATATTCTCACCGGTTTCCAAAACACGAGAAACCACCCACACACCCACAGAGTATTTTTATACCCATTGAAAACCACATACAAAATGAAGGATCATAAAACATTTTGGTCTTGAATTTTTTGAAATTTGAAGTTATGTCTTTAGAGTGTCTTCTAACTTTGTAAAATTAAATATGTAAATTTTATAATGCAGTTTTTAAAATTTCATCATTTGAATCTAATTCTTTGCACAGTATTAAAGGAGAGTCACTACCCCATCAGCATGCGGTGGTCTAAAAGGAAACAGAAGTTCCTCCTCTGGTACATGAGCAATCTTAAAAACCGGAAAACACTGGAGGAAATGCAGGGAGTAGCTCTGAGCAACTTACCTGGTGACTCACGAACAGCAGCGGAACTGAATTCCTACACACAGCATTTCATGGCACTTGCCTTAGCTGTCACTATCCAAGGAATGTGGAGTCTCTTTTGAGTCCATAGGCCCAATATTAAGGAACTGCATATTTTCCTACATTATTAACACTATCCCATCTGGAAATGACTCCCTCAATTCTACCTTCAATACTGAACTCTGCCCAAATGAACTGATTTATTTCTCTTAAGAATTATATGAGGTAGTTACTATTTCCGAAGTCCAATTTACAAGTAAGAAAATGGAGGCTCACAAGTTTAGTAACCTGCCCGAGGTCACAGAGCTACTAAAGTTGTGGAGCTGAAATTTGAATACAGGAAGTCAGCATCCAGAGGCCAGAGGTCTTGCCCTAAGTCACCACCATGTTGCAGTGATCTAAAATGCCAGGTAGCCCCCAACACTGCAATGCCTTCAATGCTATTAAAAAAAAAAAGTACATTAAGATAGAAAGAAAAAAAGTCTCAAAACCCTTAATTCTTTGGCAATCATAAGGGGTGGAAATTGAGAATTAGAATCAGCAAAGGAGCTCCAACTACATTTCCATTGGTCCTGGCAATGCTAAGAACAGACTTTGATTTTTGCAGCTACGGCACGTAAAAGCCCGTAATATAAGGCTTAGTTTTAACCATTTTCAAAACAAAAGTGCCAATATGAAGCCACTAAATGAGTAACTATAAGACCTTAATTGATTTAGCCCTTCATTTGCTAAGCCATCTGGTGAGGATTTGTTATTAGATGATTTCTATATCTCACTACATCTTGAAAAGGACCATGACTAAAAATGGTACAAAATAAAATAGCCAGTCTTTAACCTGACTATTTCATTTTCCTCTTTTTTTAGACCATCTCCTCTGGGATATAATTATTTATTTGTTCATTTGAATATAGTGTCCAAAGCAGTAAAGGATCTAAAATATGTTATTTTGGTTATTCATTGATAACACTGTTCCTGACTCTAAGTTTTACAATGTAGCATTAGAGACAGTACATATTAAATGTACTACTACTAGGGATAAAAGTAATAAATACCATGACCTTAACTATGGGAAGACTGGGAGGAGTATCAGCTTTTGGCGACAGAAATGCCAGGGCACCTTTTAGGAAGGCTAAGTTCCCCCATTCTACAAGTGAAAAAAGAATGTGACTTGCAGAAGCCTTCCACATAAACGCTGTCTATGCCCCAAGGGTCACTTCACTATGAACATATTACATCTGAAGTTTATAATCAAGAGCTTTTTCAAAAGATGCCACTGACTTAATTATTGAGACAATTATAAAACACATTATATAAGAATGTGTGTCAACACCTACTTTCTGGGTGCTGCTGTAAAATATGTTCCACAGTTTTAAATCTTGGTTAACCAGAGCAGGACAGAAAAAAGCCTGGAGTCTGAAAGACATGGATCTAAATCCTAGTTTTGCTTTTTCTCTTTGTTTTGCCACCAGTGAAAATGGAGCGCTTGGCAGGGTTGTATTTAATAGGTCCTCAAGAAACCTGTGCTTCCTTTCCCTAAATTTGGTTGGGAGGAAGAGACAACTACAATTTTAAAATCTGAAATGAATTTGGAGTTCTGTCACTGCTGCAAAGCAGTCCAGGAAAAGCTGCTGATCAGCAAAGCTCTTGGACTAAATAAGAAATTAAAATCACAAAGGGAAGAAGAGAGAGAACAAAAAGAGAGTCAGAGAAAGGGGGTTCTAATATGAAGAAAATCCACCTTCAAAAAGAAAACTCATTTACAAAGCTAGAGGGAAAAACACTGAAGAATCACAGGTTGCACATTCAAAGGTTTAACAGCATCAACATCCTCTAAGGGTGGAAATCATTCTGGATTCCCCATCCTCACTGTTGCTTCTATTTTAAGCCAGCCCAGACTCTTGAAATTAACAAACTGGATATGCCCAGATGGATTCTGTTCACCCTACTCAAAGTGACATCCCTTTACTTTTAAAACTTAAGTGCTTCAGGATTGGATGTAGTTAGGTAGCTGATAGCCTCTGATCCTTATCAGCAGGCGGAAGCAAGAGAGCCCGTTACTAAGGTGATATTTTAGCTGTTTAATTAATACAAAATGAAATTATATTTTAATTTGAAAGCAAAACAATTTTTATCTTTAAAATCAGGAATTATATTTAAATTTAGAAAGATTTACCCACTTTTAAATTTAATGTATTTTGAATTTAAGAGATAATTTCTTTTATGCATTTAGTTAAGAGAGTCAGACATTTTTGCTTATAATAAGTTGTGATTATATTTTTCTCAAAGTTTCAGTTTATGGATAATAAATTATATCGATCTAAAACGCTTAGTCTCAGGGCTTATGTGCCCTCATGTGTAAAGAAAGCAGATTTAACCAAATGATCCTCTAGGCAAAGTCGCTGAATCTACTGCCAGTTCTAAGTTTCTTGAGTCTGAAGGTCAGAGATGAATAAATCCAAATGTCATTTTACTCAAGGAAAGCCAACACAGGGTGAAAAATTTGACACCACATTTCCTCTTGCCAGATCACAAGGGCTCAATTTTTGAATGACCCATGAAAGGGAGTTTCTACCAATTATCCCAGAAAACTCCAAACCTAATGGAAATTTGTGAATGTTTCCATGTTTTCCACTTGAACTTCTCCTTTCTGCTTACTTTACTGTAATAATTGTGATTTGTTTTTTTAAAAAGTTACATACCATTCTTTACAACTGCTCTGCTTAAAAGCAAGTTTTTACTTTAGCTATATATGCAGTCTTTCAAAAATTTTTTGAAAAGTGAATTTATATCCTCAAAATAAAACCTAAGAAATAACTCTCCAGGGCTGGAGCAATGGCTCTGTGGTTAAGGCACTTCCTGGGCATGAGCAAGGACATGGGTTTGAACTCCAGCACCACATATACAACAAAGTGTCAGAGCAACAAAAGTCACTGAAAAACTAAATAAAATTGATTCTTCTCTCACCGTCCCTCTCTCTCTTAAAAGAAAGAAAGAAAACTCTGCTGTGTCAGTCACCTGTCTTCAAAAAGAAAAGTAAAGCTTTATTCACACTTTTGTTCATTCAACAAGTACTTACTAACAGCCTGCACTAGATATTGTGCAAGGCTAAGGACAAGGTGGTGAAAAATAATATTCCTAAATCATGGAGCTTGGTAGAGTACCCAAATGTTAATCAAATAATCACAAATGTGTAACAATGAACTAGCCAAAGTACAGGAAGCTATACAACTTTATAACTCACGTGATTACTTGGTGCTCAAGTGAACTCACCAGCCTTTCGTGTGTAAAAACATGTACTAGTCCAAGCACTATGAGATATTAATTCAGATCACTGTTTATTAATTTATTAATTAATTGTAGATAGTGCCAATGTACAACTGATGTGCAGGTTTTATGTATTCAAATGAAAAGAGTCCTTTGGAGTAGTGCTGCCTGATGGGTGGAGGTAAAATAATTAAGACTCAAGTCCTAACAGGATGGATTTAAATGAAGCTAATATGGAACTATGAGGCAGCAGAGCGATAAAAAAACAAAAGACATACTCCCTTCGCTCTGCCATGTCCCCATAAAGATGATGACCGCATGGAGAAAAGGTGCATATTCCTTCTTCACCTTGACAGTGTCTTTTCTTGAGGTCCTGTTTCGACAGTATAGATGTCACCTACCCGCAGAGGAGCAAAAGGAAGAACAAGCTGATTCTCATAATGAGGATCCGGTGTCTGCACAAATGCTGGCCTCACAAATCGTACGAGAAATAAGTTTCACCCAAGTACCCTGAGTGATCATTTCGGTAAATACAACTTCTTATCTGACTGCAATCTATAGAGTATTGAATTGGTTTCATATTATCTTTTAAAGAAAAGAAGGTTAATGGAAAGATGGGAAACGCCCTTAATTCCCATGCAAAAAGGAAAATGCTGGAATGCAAAGTATTGACCCAAGCCACAACTATGAAGCCTGCTCTGGGGTATTTTCAAGGCTAGGCATTGCTGGAGTAACTTTCGTAATATAAAATGTCTGAAGCGTCTCATTACCAATGAGGGTCACATTCTTTAAGGATGATCTGTATAACATTTGCTACTCTGCTTGTCGTCTACAACACCAAATCCTAAGGCTGGAGCCAAGAAAAACCCCAAGGAAACTATCTTACATATGCAGCAGAACCAAGAGAGCCAAAAGGAAGAACAGAACACTTAAGGGAAACACCATATATTAATATGAGGAAAGAGCAACTTCTCAGTGCAGCCCAGTAACAGACATTCCAGGGCCAGTCCAAAGGTCACAAAGTTAGGTAGACCAGCTCTGAATGCCAAACCCTCAGAGCCACCCTGGAAGACAGCACCAAATAACCAGAAAAGCACTGGATTAATAAGGAGTAACTGCCCCAATTCCAAGTGCTATCTCCAAGTAATTTTCTCCAAAAGGCTTCCAGTGAAGGAACAAAATTTGCTTTTTCAGATCCTGGCAAAATGAATGCAGTATAGAGGTTTTCTTAGAGGATGGCAGGATTATAGGGAAATTTTACTTTCTAATTAAGTTTCTATAAATTTGCCCTATTGCAAAAGAAGAAGAAAAATACCCTTCCACTTTTATTATAGAAGATAAATAAGAATTTTTAACTCAGTGGATGATGATAATTTTTTTAAAACCTCTATTTTAAGGAGGTAAGCCTGCAATTTTAATTGCATTTCAGGGGTGGGTAATAGAATAAAATGTGAGCACTTAATTTTTCTATCAGCAGAGCCAAGTCACATTGAAAGTGGTAAGACTCAGCAGAAAAGCACAGTAGTCCAGTGGATGGGGCTTGACAAGTGAAGTTCAGACAAGGGCACCTGATTCATCCTTTAGCTGTGTGACCTAGGGTAAGTCACTTAACTTAGCTAGTTTTGTCAACTTTCAAATAACTACCTCAGAGTGCTATTGCCAAGAATTAAAGTAATTCTGTATCCTCAGCCTGTTTCTATACATTTTTCTTGGATGATCTCATCCTTGCCCATGACTTAGGTGGCCAACTACACGTTAGTAGCCCCCCATTCATGACACAGCCCATTCCTGTCTCCTGGGCTCCCCTACCTGTTCACCCATGGCCCAGGCATCTCTAAGCTAACATCCTCTCTGTGGAACTCATTCTATCCACCATTCTCAATTCAAATCTGTCTTTCCTCCTGTTTTCTCCTGCCAAATGGCAAAATCTACTTCAAGGTATCAAAAAGGGCTCCAGAATAATACTTATCTGATTAAATCAGTATAAAGTTATAAGTCTCTGCCCTCTTGCAGAAGAAATTATCTTGGACCTGCCCCTATGCTATGATTTGGACAATGAAGATCTGAAGTTGTCAGTACCAGGTTAGCTTTTCTTTGTACCCAGATGTTAATACTTGCATTCACTGTCCACCAAGCACCTTTTTTGGTTAAACCTTTCCTACCCTGCCCTCGTGCTGATATAAATGCAGCTATTCTACCAGCTAGTTTCTATTTCTACACCCTGAAATCCAGGGACTTGAGCATTCCCTCTTCCTAACCTTACTCACTGGATATCTAGTGTCTAGTGTAGTGGACATATCCCCCAACCTTCTCATTTTCACATGAGGATACAGGTATAGTGGTTTTCCTTAAGCAAAGGATTAGGCAGGCAGAGCCTCAGGGTAACCCAAAGCCCCTGAGCATGGGCCACCCTTCTCTCTACTACAGAGGGGCTGGCTTTGCAGATAAAAATTCAAGTTAGTTGCTGCTGCGAAAGCCCAATACAAAAGGCCTAAAAACATCACCCTGCCTCTGAGCTTTCACCTGGGTCCCTACTCCTCTGTCTTCTCTACATCTAGCCTTCAGATAAAACAATTACTGCCCACATTTTCTGAGATCTGGATGGTCTGACTGGGACTTGAGTTTCACCTTCCTTCCATCAGAAATTAGATATCTCATATACCAATCAAGAAAACTATTGTTGAATAAATCAGGACCCAAAAATGGGTATATGAAGTAAACAAGTTCCAGCTGCTGCTTACAACCCTGGATGGGGGACAAGATCATCAGACGGACCACTGGCAAATAATGGTCAAGTGTGACAATCCAAAAAATCCTAGAGTGGGAGTGTTTTTTTTTCTTACAGACAGAATATTTTTCAAAAAGTGTGTTTAAACTCAAGAGACTCAATTTAACTGGATGCCAAAAATTAACAACAAAAAGACATTTTCTTAAGTTTCCAAAGACCACATTTCTATTGGAGTCCAAGTGATTAATGCCTGTAAGAGCCTCACAAATCTATGAAGTGCTGACCAGCAGAAAGTCTCATGTTTGGGAATGACAAGGTCCACGTGTGCATTCCAGGGACGCTTACAAATTTTACAGTACTCAGAGGAAGACAGAGTGGGAGGGAAACAATGTGACAAATAGGCAAGAAGTATTTATAAAGGCATGATATGATTAGAGACAGATGGTGCAGCTGTTCTCGGCCCCCAACACATAGACGACGAGAAGCCCCGTGCACACGGCCACCTAGGAAAGCTGATGAGCAAGTCAAATCATGGGGGTCACAAATCATTGGAAAACCTCCAGCTTTCCAGGTTATTTTCCAAATCACCCTACTCCATGTAAGACATATCACATCTCTTGCGGAGCAGAAACCACCTATGTCATGGTTCTTTCTTTGGGTTATTTTTGTCCTTTCTGCCCTGCCTTGATCATAGACTGTACCTTTCAAGCAAATGTTTCCAAAACAGGATGAATAGGTAAAAGATAATTAAGAGGTCCCTCCAATTTAAAAAAAAAATGTGGGGGTGGAGAGGCCCAAGTCTGCTGGAAGTTTCTTTCTCAACTTTTTATGTACTTCTCATATTCACACATCAATGCCTGGTGCTTCCTGTTCGAGAAATACTGAGGCTTACTTCATATACTTCAATTCAAACAAATGTAGTAATCAGCAAATAATGATCTACGGATGGGGCACTTCCTTCTCCGTGCCACCATTTCTATCACTGGATATGAATTAGCTACTTCCTTTTTGAAAAAATGCCATTTATTTCTGTCCCTTTCTGACAAGGCAGGGATTCTTGGTTACAGTAATAGTCACATAAGAGTAGCCTCTGAGACTCAAGGGCCGAATGGTTTCTCTCATCTGTGGAAGCTAGAATACATGGGGAAGCAGTATGTTAGACGGCTAAGCTAATAATAACTTCAAATTGTATGATTCTTAACGCAACAGGGAGATGACTCCCTAGGATACTTGGAGTCCTAGGGTGGGGGACAGGGTAGGGGGAGGGCTTAGGAAGAACTCCTAGAAGACTGGAGGGTGGGAATATGGGGGAATCATCTCAGAAGGAGATCTCTGCCCTTCATGAGATATCCATTTAACTTAGGGGTTCTTCTGGGGTAGGCAGCAACATGGGGAACCCCATGACATGGCATTAGCCCTGGATAACTAAGTATATATACGTTTGTTCTTGAATGTTTGATAATGTTTCCCCCTCAATTGTAACTCTATATTCATCTAATTAAAAAAAAAAAGTAGCCTCTGAGAAGAAAAAATAATCCCAGTCAGAGCTAATGCAGTCATGAACAAAACACCAGGGCTATATTCCTCAGTCGCAACCTGGTCACTCTCTGCCCACGAGCCATGTTTGGTTCCTAAGCCAGACTGACTTACAACTTCTCCAAGCCCAGCAATGCATTTCCATACCTGAAACTTAAGACAATACCTAAAATGACCAAAATCACAGTAAATATGCTCTACGAAAATATACAAGTTAACCAGTGGCCTTGTTCTGCAAACATTATTAAACAATATGGCCCAAATTCTCAAGTCTTTCTAAGAGTTGCATTGTGTCTTAATGTTAGCCCTGGATGAAACATTATCAGCGAAGAACAGAGGTCATTCACATAAATGTGGGGTGTGTGTGAGTTTCTTATTGACATGTAATAAATTATCATAAACTTAACGCCTCGAAACAGTGCTCAGTTTCACAGGGCACAAGACTTAGTATGGCAGGCCTGCGTTCTTTGCTTAGGATACCACAAAGATGAGATCGAGGCTGAGTTCTGAGTTGCCATTCAGAGGCTCCAGAGATTAAGTCCACAGGTAAATTCATTCAGGTTGTGGGCAGATTCAATTCCTTGCAGCTATAGAACAGCCTCCTCTCCTTGTAGCTGGCAGAGGCTGTGCTCAGTTCCAAAGTTATTGCCAGCTACCAGCCTTGTGGTCCCCTCCATATTCAAAAACAGCAATGCAAAATCTTCCTGTGTCCCTTTCTCATTTGGAATCTTCTTTCCCTGGATCACCACTGTCCCTATTAAGGAACCACGTGATTAGGTCAAAGCCAGCAAGATAATCTCCATTCATTTCTAAAAGTGAACTGTGACATGACCTGCTCCAAGTGGCTATCCCATGATGTCCACAAGCTCTGAGGATATATAGACTGTGTACATCAGACAGCAGGAACCATGGGGCCATCTTCAGAGTCTGCCTACCAGAGTGTGTGAACGAACTGTAACCTTCTAATTTCTTTAAGATAGGCTCTAATAGCAAATATTAGCATTTCCCTATCTCACAACAGAATACAACTAAGTTTCTAATGGAAAAAAGACAGAAATTAGTAACAGCAAAGGGAACTACCAAAGTAGGTTACCAAAGTGGTTCCTCTGTGTGTTTACACTGAATTTGATAAGGGCAGATAACCACTGACTGGCTAGAGTCCCTATGTCTTTAGAGGAAGTCTTCCAATAGTGAAAGTGAAATGCAAACAGATAGGTGCCAAGTATGTGACAAGAACTCTAGGAAATACAAAGATTCTTAAGGAACTTAACATGTAATTAGAGAGATAAGTCATTGAGATAAAACGGACTTTGAAATGTTTCATGATGAATAAAGCACCAAGGTTATGGAGTTAGACAACAGATGTCAACACCGGTCAGGGCAAAGAAGGAGGTTTCTTAGCAGAGGGCAGATTTGATCTGGGTCTGGGTAAGCTGAAATAAATCTGGACAGTTTGCAGAAAAGGAATGGAGATAGCAGGAGAGAAAGCAGTGGAACATGTCAAAGAAGACAGCAAGAAAAGAAAGAGGATCAAAACACAAGAAATCAGTGAACTGGAAAAACTGAAGAATAATTAAGAGTTGAGGTTATCAGGCTTTAAAATTAATTCATATTTCAGTTTGCTGGGAAAATATTCCTTAAAGTAAAATATTACAAAGATGCACACAAGCAGTACATAAATATTTATATGCCTAGGATCTGTCACTGAGTGTTCAAGCTTTGAGTGAGGGAGGAATCTGGGGAAAAAAATCACTAAGCAGCCCATCATTAAAGATTTTTCTGTCTACTATCACCCAGCGTACTTATGAACATATCTTCCCACCAGACCCAGGGATCCTGAGTACAGAACTGCCTTCTAGCCAAGGTGCTAACCCCGATTACTAGGCGGGCAACTGTCCAAATGGTAAGCTACTTGATACAAGCTTCTGTCAGAGCATTGTAAAAAAAATGCATATTTTACAGAGGACCTAAGAGATTAACTTCATTAGTTATGCCTACAAATTCTGCCATTCTAAACAAGCTAAGTCTTTCTTCTTTATTCCTTACTCTCTTCTCCTTCTCAAAAAACAGGTCCAATTAACCCCAACAAAATAAATACTCCCACTAGGAAAAGAGACAACTTTCTGCTTTACTGAGGTTAATTGCACATCAGGGAAGCATCCACCTAACTGCAAGAGAAAGCTGGCTGAGGGATTTTCTCATACATATTGGTTCCTTGGAAAGCAGACCCAAGAGGTTATATTACAATTTTCCTCTTCTCTCAAAAAGTATCCTATTGATGGATGATTTTAGCTGCTGGCTTTTTTGCCTTGATCAGCTAATGCAAAACAAACCTTCTTTTCACATGCTGCCTGCTCCCAAGAATGTTCCCACAGTCCTCTCCACCCCCTCCATTGTCCACTAAGAATGTCTCTTAAAGAGGCATTTCCATTATCATTATTATCAGGTTGATATGTCTGAATAATCAAGGAGGGCCCATGCAGAACACTGGGAAAACTCTATTCATACCATGCTCTGTTATAAAATCCCATCAGTTCTAAAAAGGATAAAAATAAAAAGAATTAAGGAGAGAACTCAATAGTAAAGCACTCCTGGGTTCAAGCCCCAGTACCAAAAAAGTAAATTAAAAATAAAAAGTAAAATCCTATCAGCTCTTAACAGCTGATGCTCAAAATCTTGTGGTAGCAGAGGCTCCGTTTTTATGCACACTATCATCACAGAGCACTAAGTTTGGTTCAGCAGTCCAGACACCTCATAGAGATGGAGTTCTGTTTCCACCTCAATGCTCTAGATTAATAGATTAAGGGTTATGAGATAGGGAACGGGAATACATTTCTGACAGTCTCTGATACCATGAATACAGGGAAACATTAAGCTGAAATCAAAACCTGAAAGCTTTGCAGGAAGGCAATCCTTGCTATAATCCATATATTCTGTAGGAAGGAGAAACTGAGAAAGTTAAATGAGACCCAGAGTGAAAGAAAGACCAGAATTAGCAAAAGTCTTAGGCACTGTTCCAAGTAGCTGCCATTAAACTCTTCCAAAGTAGAAAGGGGTTCATTTGAATAATTATTATTCAAGTAGTGAAAAATGGAAGGCAGGCAAGGGTAAATAAGTGATAATTAACACTGGCAAAAATAAGAATTACTCTGGCCATCTGAATTTGAGAAAAATCCAAGCCTCAAATCCCTGCCCACAGAGCGAGGGTCAAACCATGTATCCTACTGTAATCATGGCTACACAGAGTTAAACCCCTTCTGCCACAATTGCACCAAATGTACACACTTGGGTTAGTTATTACCAGGAGTAGGTTTAGTGCAATGTGGCAGCTCCAACCACCAGTGCAAGGAAATCAGGCTTGGCAGCCATCCCCCAGAATTCCTTCCCAGCCCAACTTCCTACCCACTCCTCAGCCAGATGTTCCTCACTCAGAACCGGTGTGACAGCCATGTGTCACATGCACCTAAGGACCGCTGTAAAACCAGATATATCTGGACAGAGAAACTGATGAAGCTTCAGTCCCCATGGAGGGTACAGTGCTAGTAAATACAACTCATATTCTGCCTCCCATTCTGGCAATTTCGGTGGAAAAGCAGACAGAAATCTTGTTGAAAGTGTCAGTTCCCCCAGGCATGCTGGTGTGCAACTGTAATCCAAACAACTCAGGGGACTGAGGCAGGAGGATCGCAAGTTCAAAGTCAGCCTCGGCAACTTGGCCAGGCCCTGAGCAACTTAGTGGGAACTTGTCTCAAAATAAAATATAAAAAAGGGCTGGGGGTGTGGCTCAGCGGTTAAGCACTACTTGGTTCAATCCCAGTGCTACCAAAAAAAATGTTAGTTCAAATAAGGAAAAAGAGAGGATGGGTTCTACTGTTTTACCTAGAAAATCAAAAAGGGGGATCAAACATTTTTCTTCATCAAAGACTATTGAACATTTATATAAAGACCATAGTGTTAAGAAGAATGAACAAAAATGAACAAAATACTCCAAGCCTGCCATGCTTGTTCCACCCTTTGAGTTCCTCAACACATTCCTCCTTCCACCACAGTCATCAGGAAGTTGAGTGGGTGACTATCCCTTTAAAAATCTTCCCACTTAATCCTCATAACCCTGTGAAGTAGATATAATTGCCCCCATTTTACAGATGAGGAAATCAAAGCTCAGTTAAATAGCAGAACCAGTGTTCAAACCAGTTTTGCCAGATTCCAAGTCCACCACGACTGTGCCTTACCCTGGACAACTGAATCTTTTCAGAGCACACCCACCCCCTTTGCACAGAGAACACCTCCACTCTCACCCCTACATATCCTCAAAATTGCAGGCAAAATGCCACCCTCTCCAATGAGACTTCCCTGATTCCTTGAATTAGACACTGCTCTATTTTACAACTGCCCACTGTATTTGGGTCATTCATCCCATCTTGCACAGAGTAAGTACACTTAGTTTTTTCACTTGTGAGGCTCCCAGAAGAAAGTAAAGCTTGAGGACAGAAACTTTGCCTTGCTTGTCCTACTTTGAACTTCACTTACTACAATATCACGTGGAGCCAGGGCTGCACACAAAGTTGCTAATGTCTATGACCCACCTTTTCCAGCCAAAAACAAATGCCATTGAGCAGCAGGGTAGAGACAGTGAACTCAGAGAAGCATTTGGTATGGGCTGAAAAGCCCAGGGTATGTTTGATAAAGAAGGTGAAGTTTGCAGGGCCCCAGAACATGGAGAACATAGATGTCAATGCTCCAATCACTTGCTTCAGTGTGGACCTTTCCCAGCACTTAGCTCTTAACTTCACACATATACGATGGGCACCATCCCAGAACTTTACATGGACCATGTTTATTTCTCACAATCACTTCTAGACATGTACCATTATTATCTTACAGTTGAGGAAATTGAAGCTCAAAGAAGTTAAACTCCTCATGGTCACAGCAATTAAGTGTTGGGCCAAGATTCAAAGCCAAGCAGGCTGTTTTCAAACTTCTTGACACTGTGTTAGTAAAGACTGTGAGCCTAGAAAAGTTACTTCTGGTCAACCTTTCACTAACCAGGGAGTAAAGGTGTGTTTTGACCATCATGGGACACCCACAGTCCCCCCTATCCCAAGCATCTGAGATCAGACAGGAGGTACCGTGTCACAGTACACAGGCCCTATGGCACCATATGGGAACTTTTAAGGAAAGTAAAGTGAAAGCTGAGGGGTGGGATGGGGGACAACAGGAAGCAAACAGAAGAAGAACCTGTGAAGACTTCCACACAAACTGCTGCACTGGATTTCTTGTACTTCTTATGTAAAAGGAGCAGAATAAGCCTAACCTAAAGGCAATAGATGAAGGCTGAACAGCCTAACCACTCTTTCTCTCTCACTCATCTACCAAAAAGACAATCAAGTCCCCTTTCTCACTTTTCTCTAGCAAAGTTGTAAGAACCAGTGGCAGAGCAGAGCATGGTAGTGCACATCAGTAATCCCAAAGACTGGGGCAGGAGGATCACAAGTTCAAAGCCACCCTCAGCAACTTAGGGAGAACCTGTCTCAAAATAAAGAAGTAAGAATGGGTTGGGGATGTTATTCACTAGTAGAGCACCCCTGGGATCAATCCCTGGTATGAAAAATAAAAATAATGATGACGAGGAGGAGGAGGATAGAAAAGAATAAGTGGCAAAGAAAAACCAACCAATGCTAACACAAAAGCAACCAAGAGAATAAAAGACAGACAGGATGCAATTGGCAGTCCTGACCCATTGAAACCACATGCCTAACATACAGAAATTCCCATCACTTCCTCCTCAGCTTCTTATAGACCACCGAAGAGCAAACATACATATGGTTTTATGGTCCCCCCCAAAAAAAACCTCTTGATAGTAAGGGCTAGAAAACAGGAAATATTTTCCATGCCACCTACTGTATGCAAAGGAACTAGTAAACCATTTTATAAACTAATTATCTTTTTAAAAAATTGTACCTTTTGGAATGAGAAGGCTTTCCAGATTCATCTCATATCCTGTCTAGCAGAGAAGACCAAAAATGCTTATTATTTGGGTATTTAAGATTAGACTTAGATAAACGCTGGGCGTGGTGGCACACACCTGTAATCCCAGCTACTCAGGAGGCTGGATAGTAGGATCACAAATTCAAAGCCAGCTTCAGCAACTTAGGCCCTAAGCAACTTATTGAGATCCTGTCTCAAATATAAAAAATAAAAAAGGACTGGGGCTGTAGCTCAGTGGCAAAGAGCCTCTGGGTTCATTCGCTGGTACCAAAAAATAAAGAATAAAAAAAAAATCAAGCAGATGATAGAACTTAATAACAGAATGAACAAAGAGATTAAATAGGAAATGAGAGCCAATGAGGAAAGACAGTTTTGGTGACTGGTTTGATTATCAATTGAGTTAGGAGAAGGAATAGATTAGGGAGGAGGCAGTGTTCCAAATTAAGAAAAAAAAAATGATTCGACTAAAGAAAAAAAACTATTGACTTACTGATGGAATACCATTATTCACTTCTGAGTTCATATTAAAAAATAAGCTTTTAACAAGAATCAAAAGTTCAAGGCCAGCCTGGGTAATTTAGCAAGACCCTGTCCTCAAAATTTAAACATAGAGTCTGGTGAGGTGGCTCAGCAGTAGAACACTTGCCTAGCATGCACATGTACCCAGGTTTGAACCCCAGGACCACATACACAATTAAGTAACAGGGGAAAAAATTAAAAATAAAAGGGTTCAGAATGGAGCAAGGTCCTGAGTTTCATTCCCAGAACCACAAAGAAAAATAATAGCCTGTAAAAACTAGTAATATTTTAAACCTCGGTAAACTAACATTATGATTTTAAAGCCTACTGAGCTCAGCATTAGTTGGCAATTTCACTACACTGTTTCACTTAATAAATATAATATTTACTTAGACTCCCATCTCTGAAGGCATTTAAATTACATTCACATTCCTTTACATTCACTTCTCTGCAGCTTGCAATTTGGAACAAATGTTCAAACCACCAGCCACTATGGCACCAACACAAAATGCCTAGTGTGGTGATTTTCTAATAATCCACGAGGTAATTACAAATAGTTTACGCAGGCCCTTGGAATCTATATTTAGATGTTATCTACTTAGGCAATAATATATTCTATACATGCAACAAATTGAAAAGCATTCTAAAATGCAACTTTAATAAATTTAAAGTCACATATTATTTAATACTGTATTCTCTTTCCAATAAAATCTGGTAGTAAGACTTTTCCAATGGTCTACAATTCTCTTCCACAAAACAGGCTTTCTTTAGAATACTATATATATACTCCTCTCCCACCATTTCATCCACATTACATTGTATAGTTGAGTTTAAACACAGGTAAGCACACACTCACACAAAGCTACTGTACCCATTACACTCAGTTAAAAATTCTCCAAGCCTTCCAATCCTATTTCAGGTAGGGTCTGCATTTAATATTATTGTTATTACGTATCTGTGCGTGTGCAATGCTAGAGATTGAACCCAGGACTTCATGCATGCTAGCCAAGCACTCTGCCACTGAGCTGCACCCCAGCTAGGTCTGCTTTCAATGATGTGGATCACTGCCTCTCTGGCTTCAGTTTCATCACCTGTAATATGGATGGGAGGAGAAGGGTCACTGAGAAAGGGTACACAAAACAATCTCTAGTTCTCAAATTATGGAATTCTATCATTCACTATGGGAGAAGAGATGAAAGGTTGTTAAGAGCCTAGGCTTAAAAAAAAAAAAAGACACCTTACTGGAAGTATTTGGTTATCAAGACAAAAGGTTAAGCTACTAAAGCCAAATGAGAGAACAAGACAGAGTGAGATAGATCCAAATGAAAGTCAAATAGTGAGTTACAGTCACTAGCAAATGTAGAACAGTTAGGACCACAAAATTCAGCTATTATCCAGAAGAAAACAAAACAACCAATTCTTAAGGGCCAGGATCAATGGGTACAGAAGGCTCAGACCAGTATGAAGCCATCACCACCTGAGTTTTCCACCAAGAGTTCTCACAAATTGAGCCCCATATCTGAGCTTGGGAGACTCTAACACAAATACTAGAAGTGAAAAACTGAGTACTTTTTAAAATTAGGTCTGGAAAGATTCAAGAGATCCAAGCTGAAAAGACACAGGAGATTGAATGAAGAGACATATTCATTGTTTCCCAAAGTACTCAAATCCAGAACTCTCTTTAAATATGAATAAACACTCATATTTAAAACCTTTTATAACATCTTTACTGTGTAAATAAAATAAAACAAACACCACATATCCAATGCCCAGCCCAAGAAACACATTTCCAAACGCTCTGAAGCCCCAGAGCATTCTACATAATGGCAGCCTTCTCCCTCCATGGCCCCCAAGAGGTAAACACTATCCTGAATTTGCATTAAATCGTGTTTTTTCTTTTCTTCATAGTGTTACATTACATACCACTATCAGTACACAGTACTACAAGTCCTAACTTGGAAATAATAGGAGCCCACTTCCCTCTCTATCAGGAAATGTAGGGCTCCTCCTTAGAGGAGCCCGAGTGGTTCTCAAAATGTGGTCAGAAGATCCCTGGAGAACTTTTCAAGGGTGTCCAAGTTCCTCCTTTTCTAACCATATACCCATGTGAGGCTGAATCTTTTTCACATACTTTAGCTGGAAAAATGTATTGCATCAGAGAGAACGAAAAGTAGAGCTGAAGACCCAACTGTCTTCCATTAAGTCAGGTAGTGAAGAGATTTGCAAAAAATGCTAAGATGCATTTCATCTCACTAAGTGTTTGGTTTGAAAAATGTAGTAATTGTTCATAAAATGATGTTATTTATGTTAATAAGTGTATTATTTAATAAGTATATTATTGTTACTTTAAACAAATTAATAAGCAAATTAAAAGTTTATAAAGTTTTAAAAACTTAATAATAATAAAAGAGGGTTAAAGTTGCAAAAAAAAAAAAAAACCCATAGGAATGCCTAGGAGAAGTACTCTGTTTTAGTACAATGTATACCAACTAACCAAAAGTGCCCCAACCTGACACTGTTATAGTAAACATTTTGGACAGTAGAGTTTTCAAACTCTGTGTTCCCTGTAAGGCATTTATTATTCTTTACTTCATTGGTTAGGGGTATAAACAAGCAGCACTAACAGTAACCCAAGTTGCATTACATAAGCCTTTCACAAAGGATCATATTTTTTCCAAAGGTTGGCTCATCATAAATATTCAACCACATTGAGGATTTAAGTTAAATTTGATTCATTCCATCTGCAACTGCATACAAAACTGTAAGTCTCTTCATCACAAATTAGGCAACACAGCATCAGTGACTAAAAGGGAATTTGGGTTTTCCCCACTGAGAACTAGGAAACCATCGAAGAATCTGCCTCTTAACCACCCATCTAGAACACCTTAGTGCTACCGTCCTTGGATCTGTATTAGAAGCAAAAGTCAGGGATTTTGGCTCCAATTCTGGGTCTGTAGGCCTTAAGCAGGTCATTTTCTCTCCTGGGTGTTGGCTTCCTTCTCTGAATATAAAAGAGCTAGCTGATTTTTTAAAAAGTCCTTCCTATGCTAACACTATGAAATCCCAAGCAAGAAAACCCTACAGGGGTATTTACTTTGCCTCCACGGCATCTCATTCAGGGACTGGAAGAGTGTCAATGCTCGATGTGAGTTCCTGACCTTTAAACAGTCCATGTGATCCACAATACCATAACTAAGGGGTAATTTTAAGAAGGAAGAACCAACAGGAAGAGGAAGTAGGGAGAGTCAGCACTCAGGATATACAGGATGTTTTCATCCAGATTCCAGCTGCTAGAGGTAGAACTTATGAATACCAAGCACAGAGGGGAAAGGACCCAATCCTTTATGCTAAAATGAGGGGGATCACATTTGAGTGACCAAAAGATGAACCTTACATCTCTAGAGACCACAAAGATACTTTGATCTACAAGGGGAAGTAAAGTGCTATCAATTCACCAAAAATATCAGAGATAAGAAAATGAACATGTCCATGAAGTACACTGAAATAGTACCAGAACCACCAATTTGGACACAAGGGTTTACTACTTTCAATCTATAAAGATAGCTAACATTCATAAGGTGATATTTACATGCCAGGAACTGGTCTCAGTACTTTATATGCATTAAAGTTGATATCTTCACAAGACTGTAAGATAGATATTATTACCCTCATTTTATAGATATGGAAACTAAATCGCAGAGCTATGAAGAAACTTGCCCAAGGTCTCAGAGCAATTTAAGTAACAAAGCCTGGATTTTAATCCACACTAACACTGTGAAACATACCAGTAATTCACCTCAAAATTTTTCCATATAAATAAATTTTAGTCTCTGTTCTGTTTGCTTGGTATGTGTCTCCAACAAAGTGGAAGGTTATGTTTGGGATGGTCTCATGAATACACACTGAGTTGTTTGCAGAACTGAACTGCTGATGGAGGAGAACCAGGGGGATGGTGACTCTCTAAGCATCAGTCACTGAGCTACTTCACTTGTGCGTGCTCTTCATGGCTGCTCCACAAGTGTGGGAGTATCATCTACACACACACTGGCAAGCTCCATCCAATCCCCTCGCGCCACATTGACAAGTAAGGCCAGGGCTCAGAGACTGGTCCATTTGTCAGCCTGCAAAGCCAAGCCAAGGTAGAGCTAGGCTTTCCAGGAAATTAGGGCTTTGCTTTCTTTTTTATTTTTTTTCTCCTTTTTAAATATTTTTTTAAGGGTCCAAGTGGTAAAGTCTTGCAAGAATTTCTCACTTCCACTAAGAGCAACTGTCTCAGGGAATGCCTGCAGACAAGAGCCTGATTTAAAGCCATCGACTTCAAGGACCCATCAGTCAGTGTCTTCACATACCATCAGTCCATCATATCCACAGTTTACACATCCTTGAACTTGACCATCTGTGGATCGAAAATATTTGGGGAAGGGGCTAGAGTGGTAGCTCAGCTGTACAGTACTCGCCTGAAATGCACAAGGACCTGGGTTTGAACCCCGGCACCATGTACTAAACTAAGGGTCAGAAAAACAAAAACCAGATGAAACAATAAATAAAATTGATTCTTTCCCTCTTTTTTAATATATATAGGAAAAATGTGTTTTTAGTGAAATGCAGTCTTTTATCCAGCTATTCTTAAACAATATAAAATATGACAGCTACTTACATAGCACTTATATTGTATTAGGTAGTATAAGTAATTGGATATGATTTAAAGTATATGAGGATTTGCAAAGGTTATATGCAAATACTAAACTATTTTTAAAAAGGACTAAAGCAGTGCAGATTTTGGTATCTCCTCCATGGATACCAAAGGATGACTGTTCTTTTTATTTTTAAAAACATATACCAATCACATTTGGGCACCTCTGAAATCAGAAAAAAATGAGTCCAAATCCTGGTGACTGAGCAGTCATTCAGCCAGGTACCAGCTATCGATGCTTAGCAAGTTATTTAATGTTTTTTGAGCCTTTTCTCTTCTGTAAAATGGCATAATAATGGCACCCACTCAGAATACTACTGACTAAATGAGACAGGCACATAACGGATCAGACACAGTGCATGCCAGAATCAGCACCCATTATTAGTACTTATTAATGTTGTTAATAAGAAACTTTGAACTATAAACCAACCAGAAAGAGTGTTAAAATGAGGTCTCTACCCCAGAACAAGCAAACTTCAATAATCTTATATCTCCTCTCACTAACCTAAGGGCTTCTTCACTTACCTTCCAGTTAGCACAGTTTATACTCAACTACTAATTACAAGTTAGGTGTTAATTATCTCATTAAAAAAGTTTCTTCAAATCCCAGAGCATTAAATGACTGCCCCCATTTAAGAAGGCTGGAACCTTTCCCTTTTCATGTCCTGGGTTCCAAGCTCTTGACTTTCTGTGGTCTCTTTGAGTTGTTTCTAATTTATTAGTTCAAGACATCTCCCAGATAAATGAACTCTTGTTTCTTCACAGTCACTACATTCTTGTTTCCCCTGAACCACTGAGCAAAGGACAAAACAATAGTGAAATATATCTAAATGAACTTCATTGAAAAGTGAACTCAATTTCTAAAACAAGACAGCAGAAGAACAAGCCAAAGAGAAAAGATACACACTTAAAGCTTTTGTATAAAGAGACACCAAAAACCAAAGTAAAGATACATGGCTGACTGGAAGACAGTTGCACACTTAAACAATGATAAATGTCAACAAGGTAAAGAAATAGCCAACAGAAAGAGAAAGAAGATAAAGGTAAGGATGCAAATAGGTTATTCAGATTCTTAAACAATATAATGCGACAACTATTTACATTGCACTTACATTGTATTAGGTAGTATAAGTAATTAGATATGATTTAATTGCCAATAATCATACAAAAAGATGTCCAACCTCACGCTAGTGGGACCATTGACCATCTTCACATTTACTTTAGAAAAATAAGTTACATTGTGTGTGTGTGTTGGGGTGGGGGGGGCTGGGGAGTGAACCCAGGGGTGTTTTACCGTTGACCTGTATCTCTAGCTCTTCCTATTTTTTATTTTGAGATAGGGTCTCACTAAGGTGCTGAGTCGGGCCTTAAACTTGGCCATCTTCCTGCCTCAACTTCCCAAGTAGAGAGGATTACAGATGTGCACCACCAGGCCCACCCACATCTTTATATTCTAAAAGGCCTATTTCTTCAAAGATCACACAGTACTGGTCAGAGCAGAGGCACTATAAAAATTACATGTGGACCTGGACTTACAAGGTTCCACTTAAGATTTTTCAACTTTACAATAATGCAAAACGATACATACTCAGTACAAACTATACTTCAAATTGTGAATTTTTATCTTTTCCCAGGCTAGTGACATACAGTATGATATCTCTTGGGACGCTGGGCAGGGGCAACAAGCCACAGCTCCCAGTCACACAATCATGAAGATAAACAACAGATGGGCTAGGGTATACTGTGCTGCTAAGTTACAATGTTCAGTAGGTTAAGAGTATTAAATGCATTTTCAACTTACAGTGTTTTCAACTTAACAATGGGTTTATTGGGACATAACCCCACTGTAAGGCAAGAAGCATCTGTACTCGCATTTCACAACTGGATTTTCGTTGGCTTATTCTGGCCTTCTTTTAAAATAAGCATTGTATTCTGAAGAATGCCAAAGTTGTGCCCCATTTCATTTTTTTTCCCTTCCTACTTTCCTAGGTGAATACTACCCTTTTAAGAAGCCATACGTCTTGGCATATTCCTTAAGTGTTGTGTTACAACCATATAAGATTCAAAGGTCATAATGAAGAAGAACTTAGCTAAAACAACCATCTCAACATTCTGTTCCAGAACAACACATAAAATCATTTAATTTTAAAAATAAGTAATGTTTCCTTTTATCAATATAAATCCAGGCAGGTCTGCATGAAGCCCATATGCTATCCTTCAATTTACGATTCAAATCTCAGTATCTTAATTGAAAGACTTGAAAACAAAAATCTCTGTAATTAATATTTAAAAACCTAGAATGATCAGGGGAAGGAGAAGAGAAGGAAATGGGAGGTACTGGGAAATCAAACTGACAAAATTATGTTATGTGCATATTCAAATATGTAACAACTGATCCCAGTATTATGTTTAATTATAAGACATCATAGGTTTGCTATAGTTTCAATAGAGATAATATAATTCATCCAGTAGTGTTACCCACATTAAGCAATTCCATAGTAGATAATATTTACAATGTTCTTTTTTATCAATTATCAGTTCAATGTCAATTCTGCTAGACAGTTATTTATATAAGATATACACATAGATATCATACATAAACTTTTAAAATATGAATACTCATTCATCTTATAGATCCTACTAATCCCACTCCCAGGACAGAGACACCTATGAATAACCACCTCTCGCACTATTATTTCTAGAACTTTCACAAGCATGTTGGTAGTTCTCTGGAAAGTAAGCAATGAAAGTAAAAATCCTGAAAGAAACCCTTTAATTTTCATACAAAACTGCTTCAGGGCTCATTGCTATACATATAATTTCAATTATTAGGAAACATAAGCCCAGGGGAAGGCCTTAAATATGGCATCAAAGAGAATACCTATGCCATTTGCCAAGGCTACCCTACCTACTCCCTGTAATATGTTCTGGTTAACAGGAGTAAATTATATTACATTGTGAACTCCAAGAGTTAAGGTTTGAGCAATCCAGGACTGAGAAAAATTAGACTGAGACTACAAACAAAAGAAATGAAAATTGAATCTTGAGCCCACTGCATGTGCTTTCTCAGTCCTCCAAAGGCCCTTGATGTCAATCACTAAATACTGATAACTGTGAGAGTTCCTGGGGAAAATTTAGCAGATCATTAAATTCTTCGTTCTGTAATCTTCATCTAGGATGCTACGCCACAGTAATTCTTACTGATTAGTTTCCTCCACACAGGAAGACACCTAAGCCTGTACTACACAAGTTACTTTTACAGCATTTTAAAAATAACCCCTTTGTGCCGGGCCCTGGATGCTGGTTTTTTTGTTTTGTTTTGTTTGTTTTTTTAAGAGAGAGGGACAGTGGGAGAGACAGAGAAAGAAACATCTTTTATTTAGTTTTTCATGTGTCTTTTGTTGCTCCAAACTTCTTTGGGTACGTGGTGCTGGGGTTTGAACTCACGCACTTGAACAGGCCGGGCAAGCACCTAGGCAAGCACCTAGGCAAGCGCCGTAACCACTGAGCCACCACTCCAGCCCCAGGATGCTGTTTTTAAAAGGCAAAATTGAGCTGGGCAAAGTGGTATACACCTGTAATCCCAGCAGCTCAGAAGGCTGAGGCAGGAGAATCGCAAGTTCAAAACCAGCCTCAGCAACTTAGCAAGACCCTGTCTCAAAATAAAAAATTTTAAAAAGGTGAGGCCTGGGGTTGTGACTCAGTGATTAAACACCACTGGTTCAATCCTTGGTACAGGGAAGAAGAAAAAAAAAGGATCTGGGCATGGTGGCACTTGCCTGGAATCCCAATGACTCTGTCTGGGACTCTGTCCCAAAATAAAAAATAAAAAGAAATTTAAAAAGGGGGACCCTGTCTCAAAATAAAAAGGACTGGGGATGTAGCATAGTGGTAAAGCACCCCTGGAATCAATGCCTGGCACCAATTAAAAAAAAAAGGCAAAGATGAATAAATAAGGTAGGAAAACATTATAGTCCAATAAGTTGTCTACTTAGCCTAGGAGCCTAAGATAAATGGGAGTTCAGAAAACTGGTCCTCCTAACTCTGCCTCAGTGAGGGAGATAGCAAAGAAGCCTGAGAGTCTTGAAGAATGAGGAGGTGTAAGAGGGTGGGAAGAGGCCAGGAGAAAGACGTTGAGCAAAAAGAGCTCCAGAGAAGGGGCCACAAACAGGGCCGCAAGTAGCCACTTTGGAGTTATGAAAAGTAAGGCAAGGAGTCACAGAAAGGCATGTGTGTCACCCCTGGAAACCGAGGCTTTCCGTATGCTAAAGGACACATGTTATGCAAGGGCATTTTTACAAAAATAAATAAACTAAGAGGGGAACTGGGCACAATGAGGTCCACCAGGGTATTCAGGAAGCTGAGGCAGGAGGACTGAGGGTTTAGAGTCCAGACTGAAAAACTTAGCAAGACTGTCTAAAATCAAATACAAAAAGGAATGCAGACTTAACTTAGTGGTAGAGCACTTGCTTAGCATGTGTGAGGCCTGAACCCCCATACCACAAAAAAAAAGAAAAAAGAAAACCAGAGAGGATAGACTGCCTCTTCAATAACTTTCTCCTTCAGAAAACCTTTCATCCTAACAAAAGTGCCATTTAGTTCTACAGCTTGAATGAAAGTATCATAAAATATTCAAGAACTAGAGTAAATAATCTGATATTTTAATTAATAATCAAAAAGGGCCCCAAAAATGTCAGAACTAAATTTTTAGCTAACCCTCTGGTTTAAAGTTGAAAAGCAAAATCCCATATCCAAGTTGCCCTCTGTTCAGGTTCTTTAGTTGTGTTTATTCAGCTGTGGTACACCCTGATCTTTATGGAACTGTGAAGTTGGTAGTTTGGCTTACTCTTTTTCTTCTCTTTTTTTTGTTTTTCTTTCTCCCAAAGATTATATCTTTAACCATTTTCTTTTTAAGAGAAGGAGGGAGAGAATGGGGGAGAGAGGGAGAATCATTTTATTTATTTTCTGATCTGGCCTTTGTTTCTCTGACACTCAGTTGTGTATGTGGTGCTGGTGTTCAAACCTGGGTCCTGGCACATGCCAAGTGCTCCAACCACTGAGCCACCACTCTAGCCCCTTGGCTTACTCTTAGTGATTGGATTTTAGGTAGATTTCTAATTTCTGGAGAAAAAGAAGCTTATGTACATTTATTAATTCTCATGATACCTAAAGTCAAAGATTTATTTCATTTATTTAAGGGCCTGAAATGTGATTCAGAGGTTGCAACATCTCAAAATTTTCCTATAACTTACAAAGTTAAACTCAAATTTCTCTTATTTCATGATTTTTATTTTCATAATCACTAAAACACTAGTGCTTTTACAAAAGTTGATTTGATCAAGAAAATAAGTCATGCAGTGGACTTGACTTCAAAAATTAGCAGAAGAAAAGGTCTAAAATTTGATATTACTTTCTGTGGGCCCGTTCACCCCTCCCCAAATCAGAACCAAAAGGATATGGTTACAATAACAAGGCAATGTTTTCAAGAATCTGAGATCCTCAGTACAAACTGTAATGTCAATAACTACATATCGAATCATGGTGCTCTTGACCAAGGCTAAGCATGAAGAGCACTTCTTTTCCCAACTTGCTTCTGTTGGCCTGAAAAATTAGAAACCAATCCAGCCGGGGAGTCTTTTCTTCAAGGCAAGGGTGTTTCAAGCCAAGCATAACATATGAGAGGAAGACTGCTCCATGTGCACTTGAAACCCTTAACTTTCAATCCACATTTCTCAATAAAAGCACTCCAGTGTAACAGTATTTGAGCAGGATAAAACGGGAGGCTCAGCAGTCAACGGTCCCGTAAAACACCAAGGATATCTTTAAGTAGAAAGATACCCCAATATTCCTTATTGCCCTGTTGCTTAAGCTTCTATCTTGATTCATATGAAAATACCACTTCTGTGGTTGAGAAGTGGCTAAACATCAACTCTTTCAACCCACTACTAGGAAATTCTGCAAAATTAAGGGCAATTTTGTCACCTTCTTTAACTGGTAACAGTCTAACTGGGTTCTTTGTTTAGAAACATTATGAAAGAATAGACTTCTGGAAAAAAGTATCAAAACTCATGCAAAAATAACAATGGAAATTTTATCAATAAAAATGTCCTAAAGAGGGGCTGAAACGGTGGCTTGGCAATTACGGTGCTTGCCTCACATGCGTGAGTACACGAGTTCGAACCCCAGCACTGCGTACACAACGAGTTGTCAGAGGAATGATAGTGACATGAAAAACTAAATAAAAATTGCTTCTCTCTTTCCCTCTCTTTCTCTCTCTCACTGCCCCCTCTTTCTTTAAGAAAAAGAATGTCCTAAAGATTAAAAAAACAGGATAAACCAAACTCCTTAGGAGGATGTTTTCTAAACACTCTCTTTTTGGTTTTTGTAATAATTGCTAATTGTCATCTATAGTTCCTGGAAAATACTTTTCCACCCCCCACCTCTGAGACAAAATAGCAATTTTATTTTGGAAGATACATTTTTCTACAGGCAAAAGACAGGAAAAGAAAGAAGTGTGAAGTTCTTGCTGGATGAGAAAGAGTTAATGAGAAACGGAAGGCTCAGCTTACCTCCCAGACTTCAGATTCTTCATCTTAAATGAAGGCCCTGGATTAGGTGACCTCTAAGGGCCCTTCTGGCTCTAGCACTAACAATTTACTGGAATTTGGTAACAGACCTTATTCTACCTATATCCACTTGCATTTTATGGGATCATGCTGCCAAATTCATAAATAATTTACAATCTGTAGGAACAGCCATTAACTGTCATTGGACCTCAACCAAAAATTAAAAATCCAACCCTTTGACTACATATAGCACATGTTTTTGCCGAGGCACCTTTGCTTGCCCACCACATACTCCTAACCCCACCCTCAACTCTCTGCTGCAGGTCCTACTCACCCACATGCCAACCTAGGTTCCACTTACCCCAATTTGATCTTCTATAGCCCAAACCTGTTCATAGAGATCCTGTTAAGGAGACAACATAAAGGTTTCTATTGCCTTGAACAACCTATATATACTTTCAAATTAGAGCTCAAGTACTTGCTTTACTTCTAATTTTAAAAACAAGTGCATTTTTCACACATGCACATATTCTTGTTCAAATTTTAAAGCATTCTAAAAAGCATACCAGAAATGTTTAATGGTTTATTCATTTCTAATACAAGAAAAACAAATGACTTTTTCCAATGGAAATCAGATTACAAACTGGCAGAATAAGTTCACAAACATGTTTATATGACCCACACAGTATTTTTTAAATATTTGATTTAATGTTGCCAAAATTTTCAGATGGGAAAATTTCCCTTCAAACTCTAAATGTGGGGCTGGAGCAGTGGCTCAGTGGTTTCGGTGCTTGCCTGGCAAGCATGAGGACCCGGGTTCAAACCCCAGCAACACATACACAACTAAGCGTTGGAGCAACTAAAGCCATGTGAAAAACTAGATAAAGTTGTTTCTCTCTTTCTCTGTCTCTCTCACTGTCCCTCTCTCTTAAAAAAAAAAAAAAGAACAATTAAAAAAAAAACAATAAATGTCCATCTTTTCTCGAAAAAAAATTAAAAACCATGGTACCAATAGGCCTTCATTTCTCTAGCCAGCACCAAGAGGTGGTGAGTACTTGCACAGTTATAGCAGTCTAACTAAAGAATCTGAGTGTAGTCCTTTTTGGTACTTTATCTCCTTCAAAAAAAAGCACCTAAATAATGAGGCTCACTTTGGTCAAAAGATGGTTTATGAATTTGACACATTCACTATCTTACCATACCATTAATAATTTAATTCAGAACCAAGTTTAAGTCTACCAAAATCTGAGGAACCATTGAACATTAACTATTTTAAGAAAATATATAAGGTAAATTTCTATATTTAATGTTATGGTAACATCAAATTAAGCATATTTTTAATAAACTATAAGCCTTACTATGGAAGAAATCATGCTGAGTGAAGTCAGCCTAACCCAGAGAACCAAGGGTCGAATGTCTTCACTCATCTTTGGAGGCTGGAGCTAGACCGTGGCCAGTGTGAAAGGTGGTCAACTCTCATGTATTAAACCCAGAAAAGGTGTAGTGACACACACCCTAAGGCATTCATAGAGATGTATTGGGAAGGAGGGAGGAGGGGAAGAAGGATAAGGGTGGGAAATTAGGGGGTGCTTAGGGGGTAGATCTAATTTTCAGAATATATATATATATATATATATATATATATATATACACACATATATATATCATATTGTTTCACTGGAAGCATTTTTGATTGTTCAACAAATAAATTTCTTAATAAAAAATAAAGTATAAGCTTTAATTGAGGTCTAGATTACATATATTTTCTTTTTCATGATGTTATTACTAGATTTAAATTTGATCTATTATAAAAGTATTTCAAAACCTATAAACTTAATACATTTTTTTAAGAAAATTACTACTTGTGCCCTCTTTGCTCAAAATAGTTGCATAGACCATGCCTAATCAGGTCATGGTCATTTTAAAAGTCTTAATAGTTTCTTTTGTCTAACCCTGCATGGAAAGGACAGCATGACTACTGATTTGACAAAACATCTTCCTACATTTTGTTCTTAGCCCTACTAATGATTCAAATGTTTCTTGTCATTTCTCCAGGTGTCCACTGAATCCCAGTCCACTGAATTCAGTGTTCCACTGAATCCCAGTGATTCAGGAGGCTAAGGCAGGAGGCTCATATATTCAAGGTGAAGAAAAACCTGTCTCTAAAAAAAACCAAGGCTGTAACTGAGTGGTAAAGTACCCCTGGGTTCAATCTTCACACTGCCAAAAAAGAAAAAGAAAAAAAAAGATTCATTTCATAGGCGTAATACTCGCAAAGATGGCATACAACTTTGGCATGTGGAATGGGGGAGGGCAGGGTGGTACTGGGGACGGAAACAAGGGCCACCCTACCACTAAGCTACATTTCCAGTCCTTACTTTTTTTTTTTTTTTATTTTGAGAAAGGTTTGCACTAAGTTATTCAGGCTCTCAGACTTGTGATCCTCCTGCTTTAGCCTCCTGAGTCACTGGGATTATAGGTGTGCACCAAAAAAATCCCCAGCACAAAAAAGGCATAGATCTTGATTAATGTGGTAACAGGAACACAGGAGACATGTGATAGCTTGAACCTTAAAGAACTGGAAGGTCCTTGTGTTAAAGGCTTAGTCCTCAGCCTTGCACCATTGGGATGCAAACTTCTGTGGGAGAAACATTTTAAAAGGTGGAGCCTAGTGTAAGATCTTTTATCATCGGTGCTTGAAGGGGATAGGGGGACCCTAGTCACATTCCTTTTCCTCTCTTTCATACCCCTGCCATGAACTAAGTAGTTTTGCTCCACTATGCACTCCCATCATGATAAACCGCCTCGTTACAGGTCCAAAAACAACAGAGGCCAATCAATCACATATGGAACCTGCAAAACTGTGAGTTAAAATAAACTTTTTCTTTTTATAAATTGATTATTTCAGGTATTTGTTAAACAGAAAGCTGAGTAACACAGGTTGGTTTCTAAAATTCACTATCTCCACTGACACTGGAATAAATTAAATTGGACTAAACTGTAACACAGATGATGCAATTAGACACAGACTGGCCCTGTCACCAGAAACATCATTAACAAAAGGTGAAAAGAACCCAAAAGGTACAATCTGCTGGAGATGTGACCATGTTTTAAAAAAAAATTAATTAATTAAAAATAAAACAGCATCCTGTTGCAGCTGAAGGCTTGTAGTGATCCAGAATATTGCTGAAAATTTCAATTTAGCTCTTCTTCTAAAGCATATTATCTTTTTACTATCAATAGGACAGCTTAGCCAAAAACTGATGATCTAAGATCCTTTAACCATCACATATTCACTCCACTTCAATTCAGAGATTCCACGTGTAGGGTTTTGTATTAGAATATACATATTCTGCACTCTATCATAAGGAAGAAAAATCATTATTAGCTTCTAAATTCAATGTTAAAAGCACAGTGATGGTTCTTGATTTATGTTGTGAGGAGAAATGAACTTTTAAATATAATCAGTACAAGCATTATTTCCTTCAGTGTGTCCCCCATGTGACTAAAAAGGGATATATATAAATACACACACACATACACAGAGAGAGAGAGAGAGAGAGAGAGAAAATAAACAGACATTTCCTATAATAACCTCTATCAGTAACAGGCATAAATTTTCAGCCCAACAGACAAAATTTCATAAATGATTCCTTTGTACTGTCAATGACAAAAGTTATTTCTCTCCAACTAGAGTATCTACAACACCACAAGTAGACATCACTGTTCTCAAGAGGTCATAAAAATCTGCCTTTCTAACTAAGTAGGAGGAACTCAGTGCTCCAAGTTTTAAACCAACAAATCAGCTGGGCTAGCAAGTATGCATATCAGGAAGCCCCTGAGGACCTGCCACAAGGTCAAATCATGCTGCCTCTCCCTGGGCTAAAAAAAAAAAAAAAAAAAAAAAAATGGTCCTCAGCTTTCTTTCTACCTTTTCAAGTTTCCATGATGCTACAGCATTGCTGGCATTCAATAAAGCTCAATGATAAATATTGCATATAAATGATGTTTAAGTGTTTTAAATTATGCATAAGACCGAAATTCAATATAAGCACAGGTAAAGAAGCCTGGCACAGTAGCCATTTCATCTGAGCCAAACTTAGCTTTTTATTATTATGATATGGTGATGAAATAGTTTAAGCATATAGACCATCACATGTCTATCTCTGTCATACCTATCTTCTGCCAATTATAACTTTCACTATCTATACTTTATCTTTTTTTTTTTCTTTAATCACATACATTTGAAGGTCCTAGAAACCCTCTTCCTAATGCTATTCACTCCCCTCTTTCCTCCAGGTCACCATCTTGGCTCTTAAAAAGAGATGGACTCCAAAACAATCTGAGAAGGAAGAGAGGAAAGAGGCTAGAGGCACTGGGAAATAGACAACATAAGGAATTGATAACTGGCCCGGCTGATAGGATGAAAGTCTTCATTATACCCTTCTCTCCACTCTAGTATATGTTATGAATTTTCATTAATAAAAGAGAGACAGAGAAAGAGAGCATGTGCGCACGCACTGAGTACAATGATGCAGCCTATAATCCCAGCAATTCAGGAGGCTAAGGCAGGAGGACTGCAAATTCAAAGCCAGCCTCAGCAACTTATTGAGACCCTAAGCAACTTATCAAGACACTGTCTCAAAATAAAATATAAAAAGAGCTGGGGATATGACTCAGTGGTTAAGCGCCCCCAGGTTCATTCAATGCCTGGTACCAAAAAAAAAAAAATCCTGATCTGTCAAATAGGGGCTGAAGGTATCAAGAATAATATCTAATCAAACTACTCACAAAGTTGTTATGAAGGTAAACTTCTACCCCCTGAAATTGAATGCCAAGAAAAAATATGTAGAATTGCACAGTTTCAATTAGGAAATCACTGTGGTGTGTACAATGAGTTTAGTGGCAAAACCAATATGCAAGTTATAAATAACATTCCAGAAGCAGATTTTAAAAAAGAAAGAAAATGAAAAAAACCTGAAAATGACTCCAGTTTTAGTATGAGAAATGGAGAAATCACACGTTTCAACTTCCAATTTAAGTTTTCTCCTCCCACTCCCCTCATTTTGAAATGGAAAAATAACCTTCTACTTGCTTTTTTTAAACAATTCTCTCATTGTTAAGATTAAAAATTAAATGATGGAAAACTGACCAAGGTTAATAGCTGAAATGTACCATTTGGGCCAAAGAACCAAGGCACTTGAATAAATGCAAAAAACCAGGAAGGCTAACAAATAACTAAGTCTGTAGACCTACTTTTTTTTGTTTTAAGAGAGAGAAGGACAGAAAGAGAGAATCGATCATATTTATTTTTTCATCTGGTTTTCATTGCTCTGAAACTTAGTTGTGTATGTGGTGCTGGGGTTTGAACCCAGGTCCTTGTGCATACTACCCAAGTGCTATAACTGCTGAGCCACAGCTCCAGCCCCAGTAGTCCTACTTTTCATCTATAGATAAAAGTGAATACAGAGAATCTCAAAGAAAGAATTCTTTTTCTTTTTTCAAGAGAGAGGGACAGTGAGAGAGAGAGAGAAAGAGAGAAACAATTTTTATGTAGTTTTTCATGTGGCCTTTGTTGCTCCGAGGGTTTGTTGTGTATATGGTGCTGGGGTTTGAACCCACATACTTGTGCATGCCGGGCAGCCGTAACCACCGAGCCACTGCTCCAGCCCCAAAGAAATAATTCTTAAAGACCATAAGCTTACCATTCGAAAATGAGATTTTTTTTTTTGCATCCAGAATCATATTTTCCTTTATTGGACTAATCTAAGAGAAACAGATTAAACAATACTTCTAGCATCCTTTTATTTCTAAACCTGGTACCAGAAAACAAACAAAAGGCCCTGACAATCATTTGTATCAGGGTGCAAGAAATGTTAAATAAGCCAAGAGAGATATTTTCATCTGAACCCGGGGCAAAACAAGTAATTCTCCACTATTTTTGCCCATTTACCCATGAGGGGATAATTTCGTATACACAACGCTCTTCAACCAGAGGGTACAAGTATTAGAATATGAGAATGGGGAAGCACAGGCTGGGAGAGATGGCTGTTCTGTTAAGTACAAGTCCCTTTACCCCATTGCTGGGAATTCAGCAATTTATCTTGAAAGGTATTTGAAGACTGAGATTTAAAAAACAACAATCTTAAAAGCATTTGATATCATCATAGAAACTCTAAATGTGCATCCATTCACCAATTTTTGGACAAGGGGCTTTTTCATTATAATGGGTTTCCAGCACAAACCCAAAGGTACAATCTATGATTTCCAGTTTGTTACTTTAAAGTGAAGAATTTTAAAATCTTTTCATCAAAGCAATCCAAGTGCCAACTCTTTTGAGATCCCTACAATTTTTTTCAATTTTTATACTTATTTTATCTATATTAAGTGCACAACAGTTTTATTTCAGCAAAATTTTCACCTTTACCAAATCTTTCCAAAGCATCTGTATTTAACAGCAACTCGATATTCGTACTTATTTCATAGAGTTACAGAACATTAAATTAAATTATGTGACTATGATAATTTCTACAACTGGCACAAGCGGGTTTGAAAGCAGACAAGTGATGCAGTCAAACATGAAATTCTGTTGGTGGGTTTTGTGCCACAGAATAAAATACTAGTCTACTAGTCAAAAGTATTTGACATGCTGTGGGCAGTCAGAGTGTTTTGTAGAGGGAATGAACAGTGCAAATTAATCTGGCAGAGTTTGAAAACATTCCCTTCAGATTCTGATACAATTTTCCAATTCCCTTTGGTGTTCCCTTTTTAATCCCTGCTTTAAACCAAAAGAATAAATTTCTAATAGTAGCCTGGGAGGAAGGAAGGCTGAAGATTTCCTTTCAAGTGCTCCTCAAATTACATTATAAAAGGGGACTGGAAGGAAAATAAAATGAGACCCACTCTTTTTGAATGCTAAAAAAGTTCTGAGGCAAGGACTGAACACTGGTTCTGAAATCCTGCCAAGACCGGCCCACCCATCATGGAAGCTGAACTAATTCTCAGCTTTTGATCACCAAATCAACTGGAAGCTTCCCAAGAACATGAAAGGCTAAAAACACTGAAGGTCCTCAAATAAACTGGGCATGGTGTCGCACACCTGTAATCCAGAAGGATGGCAAGTTTGAGGACAGCCAGGCAACCTAAGGAGGCACTGTCTCAAAAAATAAAAAGGCTGGGGATGGAACAGTGGCTCAGAGGATGGAGCACCTACCTGGCAAGAATGAGGACCCATGTTCAAATCTTAGCATCACATACACAACTAAGTATCAGAAAAACAAAAAGCAGATGAAAAAATAAATAAAATTGATCCTTTTTCTCTTGCTTGCTCTCTCTCTTTAATAAAAAATAAATAACTAAAAAGGCTGAAGATGTAACTCAGTGGTAGAGTACTTGCCTAGCATGTGCAAGGTGGTGCATTTGATCTCTATTACTCTGGGGTGATGGGGAAAAAGTCCTTCAATACCAGATTGGTTGATGAAACACAATAATGAATGAAGTAAGACATGAAGTAGGAATGACAAACAAGTCTGAAAACTCACCCCTGAACTGAAGCTCTACTCTAAGACTTTGAATCTCAGTGACAGGGAGATCCATTTGCCAAAGATAGATTTTGGTTATAGTTTGGGGTGGTAGGAGAATAAGAGGAAAAACAGTTTTGACATCTTCACCCATGCAAGGTGCTGGCTGGGGCTCAATGTTTATTGATGATGAACAAGAAATAGAAAAGCCACTAAGAGATAGCAACACAAAATTCTTCAAGAAAAAGTCTTGGCAATATTTTAGCAGCATCCCAGCTCCCCAATATGCCTACCTAAATCTTTACTCTATAAAGACAATGAGAGCCGGGTTGTGGTGCAGGCCTGAGGACTGCAAATTCAAAGTCAGCCTCAGCAATTTAGGGAGATCCTAAGCAACTTAGCAAGACCCTGTCTTAAAAAAATAATAAATTAATAAGGGCTGGGGGTGTGGTTCAGCGGTTAAACACTGCTGGATTCAATCCCCAATACCAAAAAAAATTATAAAGACAATAGTCATCACCACTCCTAGCTTTGACAGGATATAAAACCCAACTTAGAAGCAGCTTGAAAGTCAGTTTTGGAACTATGCTAGTGGCAGCAAATTAATTATTAGTAATTTAAATGACTAAGATATCTATCTTAATTTCCTACTTTAAGTCCATAAAATGCCTAAGAACTTTGGTTTCAGAATGGGTCAAATTTGATTACCAAGAACTAAAACCTTCTTTATAGAGTGTTCAAAGATAAAACTGCTTCAAATGCAGACCACCCAACATTCCCTTGGGGAGAAGTGATTAAGATGTTGACTTAAGGATGGGGAAAGACTTTGAAACAAAGAGGTATGTAACACATCAACAATCAAAGCATTGCAACCTCCAAAGGACTAGTCTTAGACTGCTTGTCCACACAAAAGAATTCAAACCAAGCATCTCAAAGATTGAGAGGATAGGATAAATTTCAGAAGATTTTGAGAATGAGTCAGCTTGGTTAATGTCATTTCTGAGGATCTACATTCTCAGAAACTGCCTCTGGGCTAGGCCCTACAAAGAGGAGAGATCTCTAGGCTTAGTAGCGCACACCGGTAATCCCAGCTAACCTGCATTCCCAGTTATTTGGGAGGCTGAGGCAGAAGGATGACAAATTTGAGGCCAGTCCCAGCAATTTAGTGAGACTATGTCTCAAAATAAAAAGTAAAAGGGGTTGGCAATGTAGATTAGTGGCAAAGAGCCCCTGGGTTCAATCCCCAGTATCAAATGAGAAAAAAAGAAAAGAAAAAGAAAAAGAAAAGACAAGGAGACAGAGACAAAAGATAAAGAGAAAAGATCATTTCAAAAAGCATCCTAAAAACTCTTGGGTAGCCACTTAAATTAATCCAGATCCTTAAAACTGCCCAATATTAGGTAATTAAGACTGCCTCAAAAATTACCTCATTTTCCCAGTCTGTGTATGAAATATAAACTAGAAAAAAAAATCTTATTTTTTTCAAGACAGTTCCAAGCTTTGGCCCAAATTCATAGATTATGTATCAAAACCACATTTCCCCCATTAACTCTGTATCTAATTCTTAGAATGTAAAAATGTAACTGACTTGCAATAGATACATTAAACAAGTTACAAAGTACACACCATGCACTCGGGGCCTGCATTTCTATCCTGAGAAAGTACACTCCAAAGAAACTAGAAATGAAAATCAGAGTTTAGGTGAGGCCTCCAACTTTTTTCTTTTCCTAATCCACCCTGTACAAAAGTTTGAAGTCTGACCTCCAATGAACAGAACTGAAAACCTAGTAAAAGATCAGTTTGTCTTGAACATTTTTAAAAACACGCAGAGTAGCTTATATGTTATAAAATATTATTTATATAAGGTGAAAAAAAAAAGAGCCCCAAACTAGGAAACAAGGGATTTTCTTTTAGGTTTCTCCAAAATACAAGGACTTAGGACAAGGGCTTACATTCATGCAGTTATCTGGGGAAAGAACTCGGAAGAACAAGAATGGGGACTGGGAAGAATCAAATAGGCAAAAAGGGAATGCCATTCTAAGGGGATTGTAGAGGCTCAGGGCCTCCATGCTGGCTAAGTCCAAGGCCCATATGGGCCCTTAGAAGCCACATGCCCTATACCTCAGAATTGTCCAACTTACTGCAAAAGTGAAGGAGTTATTTACTCACTAGTTTCCATGTCCCATCAATCAAGATTTGCCCCATGGGACAGCTAATTCCTGTGGACATTCAGATATGCACATAGATCAGAACAACTAAGCAGAACCAAGGGCTACAGCAAAGAAGCCTGAGGTAGAAAGTGGAGCTGGGAGGCCTACAACTACCTGAGTCCACACAGCAGCATCCGGAATAAAAAGATGAACGGTGAGGATGTGGGGCCCACACAAATTGCATCCAATTGATGTCAAGGTTGAATTTTCACTTTAGTCAACTGTTTATAGCAGGGTACACAATGCAGTACCTTCCTTTACATCTGTGAACATAGACTAAGAATGCATGAATGTGGCCAAAGGTAATAGAATATACTGCTTATGGAAATGAGTTTGCTTTTTAATGTCCATAACTATACTTGATAATTCCTCTTTATTTACAAAAGATAACTTCAAAAAGTGGGCGGTGGGGTTCCAGAGCCTTGTGTGTGTGACATAAAAGTGTGGCAACCACTGCTGTAGAAATTCAAAGAAAGAAAAATTAGCAAAGCCCAGAATGAGGGTGGGGCTTCAGGGCAGGAATGCCTGATGTATGTCTCAATGGTGCTCTGACTAGAAAAAACTAGAGGTGCATGTTCCAGCATTCAGGAGGAGGGGAACACTGGCTCCCTCCACGGGTGGGTGGGTGGCAGTTTGGGTTTGAACGTAGTCTTCAGTATAAATCAGTTATTATTTCAGCATTTGTTTCCCCTGGATAACTTTCATGGCAGACCAATGTTCTAGGTATCTGTGTAAGCACTTTGTGTGTACTAACCCATTTAATCGCTACCTCTTTTGAAGAAGGTAGAAGGTGCTGTTATTATTATTATTATTTTTTAACAGATGAGATAAGTAACTTGCCTAAGGTCACAGAGCTTGGCCCATATCCTGGAACTCAAGCAGCCTGGTTCCATAACCTACATTCTTGACCAAAATGCTGTATACCACTGCCTCTCAGCAGAGAGGAAACAGCACTAGAAGGAAAGGAGCCATCTGAGGCATCTGCACTTAGAACAGCCAGGCTGGGAAAGGTCTGATTTGGAAGCATCCCAAGGGAAATAATTCTGTCAAGCAGCTGGAAGTCCTAATGGCCTCACAACCATTTCCCAGAGAGTACAGTCCCAAGCTGGAGCCACCAGGGAGCAGGGAACAGGAGCGGTACAGAAGGTCTTTCAGAAGGTCACCCCATCACTTACTTGGTGGTGATGCCACAGGAAGCTCATCAACAGTGAACAATAGGAGCAATCACTCTCAGACTTCATTCATTCTGGCTGCTCATCTCTCCTTAACTCCTTTATCTCTGTCTCCGTCATACACACACACACACACACACACTCTCTCTCTCTCTCTCTCTCACACACTCTCTCTCACACACACACACACATACACACATCATTCTACCATGTCCACTGAAACTAAAATAAGACAGAGTGAGAAAAATCATTACAAACAGAAAAAAAAATTTTTTTTAACAGGGCTGAGGAAATGGTTCAGTGGTAGAGTGCTTACCTGTCACACTCAAGGCCCTGGGTTCAATTCCCAGCAACATTAAATAAATAAATAACATGGTTTCATTATTAGATTCCTTGACTAGGATGCCATAGATTACAGATTATCATTCAAAACGCCTCTCCCTAGAAGAGGACTTACTTCCTTATCACATCGCGTTTCTCAAGCTTGCTGCTCTTTGCAGGAAGTTTACCCAGCCCCATTCTCTTAAACTTCGGAGTAACCATTTACTTCAGCCAATGCAATTCGCGTGGAAGTGAACCACTGAAGTCAGTTCAAGGTCCAGCATGCCTCTGTATCCTCTGCCATCGGACTGGCTGTATGCACACGGAGAATGTTCTCTGAGCATAGGCCCACAGGCCCTGGGGTTAACACAGTATGGAATAGACTTCAGAGGATAGAACAAACAAGAAGCTTGAATGACAAACAAACCTTTGGTGTGTAAGCCACCAAACCTCAAGGCCAACTTGTTACCTCAACCTAATTTAGCTTAACTGACTGATACAGATGATAGGTCTGTGTGCATGTTGGAAAGAGCATTGGGTTCCAAAGTCAAGCTGCCCCACCAACCGGCTGAACCAGATTAGATAAGTAACGACTTCTCCATGCCTCAATTTTCTTGTCTATATTACCTTGCAGGTATTTTGAGAGGATACAGAGACATGATTGTCTTGACAGCAATTTGAATAAACTTTAAAAAATCAAAGTGCTAAATAGGCTTCCTGTACACAAAGGCTTTGGGTCAAGCCCTCTCCCCTTCCTTTTTTTAATTTCAAAAACAAATCTGAGTAAATTGAATAGGCATCTTTAAAGAGAGTCACTAATTTTATAAGGTACAAAAAGAGCACACGATGAGATGAAATGAACGAAAAGGCAGTAAGTCTTAAGGAAACACTGGCTTTCAACACATTTTTCCCACAGGGTCCAATGTTTTTCTGTTTGTTTTTTGCAGTGGTAGGGGTTGAATCCAGGGCCTCATGTACGCTAGGCAGGTGTTCTAACAAGCTATGCCCAGGCTTTTAATTCCATTGTGGATTGCCACTTGAAATTCAAGGTGCTACCAAGGCGAGTCCTGTCATTCTCCACCAGCTTCACCCTTCAGACTCATTGCTTTTGAGTCTGGAAAGTAAGAATTTCTACTTCTACATCTTAAGGGATCAATGCATTCAGACAGGAGAGATACTATCATACACTATCACTAGATTCTTCTTCCTTCTCTGTGTCCTTCCTCAGACTTCATTTCTCTATTTTTTTGAGGGCTCAGTTTAGACATGAAAGCCATCTATTCCCCTGATCCTTTCTCATTCCCCCCCCCCACAGTAGTGAATCCTGAAGAATAAGTAAGTACTCCATAGATTTTCAATGTCTTCCATCAACCAATTCTAAGAATCAGATACTGGGGATGGAGTGGATAGGATATAAACTACTTGAAGAGTAATATTGTGAATATGGATCTATACAGAACATACTACATGATCTAGTCTTTTACATATCCCCAGCATCATGTCTGCCTACCCTCCTTATCCTATCCTGAATGCTGATGTCCCAGCTCACTTTCAGAGCTTTTTGCACACGGTGGTCCCTTAGCTTGGAACACTTTTCTACAGCCTCTCTATCTTGCTTTCCTCATTTAGTCTGACTGCTTTCTCATCCTTCAAAGAGATTTCACGAGAGCAGCAGGGACATAACCTCAGAAACTGCACATAAAACATTAAGCAAGCAACATCTGATAAAAACAGATGCTTTCAAAATAAGCCAGACTCAGAAGGTTAAGGGTCATATGTTTTCTCTCAAACGTGGAAGTTAGAGAGGAAAAAGGGAAAAAAAAGAAAAGTTGGGACAGATCACAAAAATCAGGGGGAGATCAGCAGAGAAAAGAGACCAAGGGATAGGAGGTAGGGAGAATAGGGGGAAGTGCTGGGGCGTGATATTGGCCTAATTATATTGTAATATTGTGTGCATGTATGAATATGTAACAAATCCCATTATTATATTCAACTATATGCCACCAATAAAAAAGTGGGGAAAGGGGGGGGGGGAACAGATGCTTTCAAAAGCCAAGAATGGTTTTTTCCGAATTTCTAATCTATTTATATTATTGTGATTCTAATTCTATAAGAAAAAAATGAATATTATAAATTCTTCCCAGAGGAATGTTACTTACTAAAAATAAGAAGGTAAATTTTCAGTTATTTAGTTTTATTTCCTTCTGCACAATTAGAAAAGGTTAAAAAAAAAAGATGGGGCAAAACAAAGTCCCACTTGTTGTATGCCAGTTATTCTTTTTTCCCCCTTCTCCTGGTACTGGGCACTCTACCTAAAGCTATACCCCAGATCTTTGTTCTTTTTGAGACAGGGTCTCTCTAAATTGCTGAGGCTGTCCTCCAACAAGCAATCCTGCCGCCTCAGCCTTGGGAGTGCAATTATAGGTGTGTGCCATCACCACACCTGGCTCCAAAATTGTTCTCTTTGGAGCATGACATATTTCCTACCTCTCCACCTCAGCCTGAATCCCCTCTGAACACATCACACTCCATCCCATAGGGTCACAGTTCAACACATGGAAAACATGAGTCTGCTGGACTTCCTGCATTGTGTGACTTGAGCAATGTGCTCACACTCTGGCGCTGATCCTTAAAAAAAAAAAAAATGTGGCTGGGGTTCCATGGCCTTAGTCATATCAGGGAACAAATTTCTGATTTCTAACTCAGGCCAGAACTGAGACAATGCAAATTTACTTTTATATATCACCCAGCAAATTCTTTTTTAGAAGTCTGCCTGAATCACCTTTGTACAAGTATTGTTTTTATGTTCAACAGCAACTGTATTGATGGGCTGCCAGCAAGGCCTGAGTGGATCAGGAGATATTGTTTAGTTGGAAGGGAGTTTTCTGTCAATCTAGATTTTAAAAAACAGGGGGAGGGGAAGCATCAATTATATTGTAAAGTAGGTTTCCTTGGGGAAAAGAACAGAAGTTTTAGTTCATCTGGGTTTTTGTTTAAATCATGGTACAGCTTTGGTGACCCCAGCTGAGACAGGTCTAGCCAAGACTATGAAAGACAGATCTCAATAAAACAACAAAATGCAAAAGTGACCTCTATGTCAATTAAGCTTAATGTCCCATAAAGAGAAAAATCAGGCATAGAAAATCCTATAGACAGCTCCATACTCCAAACCCCATGATCACTATCAGTGTGGCATCAAGTAGCCTTTTAGCAATCAAATTAGGCCATCCAAATCATGGAAATTGCAGAGTTCCACACTCATTCATTCCTTTGTCTGGACAGACACAGGGTGGCCCAGGTCCAACAGTAAGCATCCATTTCCTCCTCTATGAGAGTGTTCAAATGGTCACATAGGGTCCATCCAGCACATAGTTTGGTTTCTAAGAAGCAGTTCACACAAGATGGGTTATTCTTGATGAAGCAAACTTCAAAATGCTGATAGAAATATACCAGCAAACTAAGGGTTGTTATATTAGGATGGCGGGACGTGGATAGTTTCATTTTTTTAACCAATTCTTTGGTATGTTTTGAATTGTAGGATAAACATATCATTTCTTAATATAAAAAATTGTAAGAAAGACAAAAAATTAATCTACAGCTTTCAAAAGATTTAAAAGGGACAACTACACTTGAACTTCTCCTTGCATTCCTTAATAATTGCCTAAAGTCCTCCATGTGTATAATTTATATCACTGACTAAAGAATTTTAATTTTTAAAAGCCACCACCCCCCCATGTCAGCCCGTTTTACTGTACAGATGGCCCTTCCCTAGACCTTTTTCAGCTCTATCCATCTGGGGCTGCATCCTGAAGCCATAGAAATGTCAATTTTATAATAAGGAAAAATAACTTTTTTTCAGTACTTCCTCATACATAGCCCTCCCCCAACCTTTCCCATTCATGACAGACCACATCTTTAGGAGCTGTCTACAATGAATCCCAGCCAGATAAGACCCTTTAACTGAGCCATAATTATTGACTTGGCAATATGTGCATAATTTCCTCTCTCTTTTGTTTATAAACACTGTGTTTTGTCACTTTAATAGCTGGGACACTAAATATCTCAGAAAATAAAAGGTCTTGATAAGAAGGAAATTTCTTTTTTCTCCACTGCAGCGTCCCCAACACCTAAAACAGCATCTGATACACAGTAGATGCTCAATAAATGGTGTTAATGAGCAAATGGTGAACTTGGTTTTCCACTTCTTTTGGCTTAATATATAAAAGGGCAATTAAACAAATGTCCTGAAGGGTATTATAGAGAAATTTCTGCTACTGGAGAACTTTAAGTAAACTTTTTATTAGGAATAAAGTAAGAAACACTTCTGCATTGAGAAGACTGAAACAAATGACCTTTAAGGTTCTTTTCACTTGTAGAATCTATAACTTGATGAATACCAAACCCTGATTCCCTCGTAAAGTAATTACCATGTTCTGTTTAAAATAAAGATAATTGCTGCCCTGGGATGCACATGCAAAAATGCTAATTCATCCAAAATATAGACACACCTCTAGGAGGGAAATGCTCTTGCTAACTATTAATTATTAGTTACACTCTGGAAACAGCACATGCGTTTCAGGGTCTTCTCAGGACCAAGCCCTGAAACCATCAGTGGAGACACAAAGAAGCTAGGGATGGAGATTTCAAATAAACAGTATCACATTAAACTGAAGCTTTTGTTTTGCAGACCACAACAAATTCACTTAAAGAAACATTTGAATTTAGCCTTGAGATTTAACTGATTGTAACCAAATATAATCACTTCATAGTGTAGAAAACACTACATTTGACATATAAACATTTTTCCCCATGAAAATGTATTTACTTTGATATCACACTAGCATGTCTAAAACTGAGGATCAACTATTCCAATTGAATTTTTCTTTAGTATGGATAGGAGAGGTTACTTGTAGGAAAAGGAGATAACTTGTGTTTTTCTTAAACAACTTTTTTAAAAATGTTATTAATTCAGGCTGGAGCAGTGGCTCAGCAGTTTCAACACCTGCCTGGCATGCATTCAGACCACATACACAATGAAGTGTTGGAGCAACAAAATGCCACATGAAAAACTAAATAAAATTGATTCTCTCTCTCTTTCTCTCTCACTGTCCCTCTCTCTTTAAAATATATAATATATATATATATTAATTAATTCTAAAGGAGTAACCATGCAATTCCATTCACATATAAATTAACTTTGGAGTGATTCTTCTCCCTCAAAAACTTTTCCTTTTGTTCAAATCATAGAATAGACAAGGGAATTGGAGCAGCAGAGAATTCTAACATTAAAGATACGGTGCAGATCCCTTGGAACTGGGTTTAGAGAATCTTCTGCACTCATTCTGAGACACAACTAGAAACCACACTTAAAAGAGTAATCCAATGAACAAAGTGAATCAATTCAAGGATTCCTTAGAAATGGGATCATACAATGTACTAAGAGACCTTTCAAACTTATAGTCCATTCCTGATTACTCATACAAGTGAGAGGGGGGAAAAGTCTTCTGTTTCTAAATTATAAGTAATTTAATTTTAATTCCAATGATAACAGGGAATGTGCAGAAGGCACTAAAGGAATTCCTCTGTACACATATACTTTTAAAAATCTCCTCTATTATCTGAGAGAGATCTTACACAAGAATTCTGTGGGGCTCCAGCTCACATATGGTAGGCAGACCTGGTGTTGGATATTATTAAGGCCACACAACTAAATCTTAAATCCACATGTTGTTCCTATTTAACTGACATATATGAACTAACTAATTTATGGAAAAATGTGCAGCAAATTATTTTTGTACCTCCCCCAGCCCTCAAGAATGTACAGCAATAGGTATTACTGAAAAAGACACCCCCTACACAATATATTTGCATTCCAAGAGCTTACCAATTTATCTAAAGCAGATATTATTTTAGTTCTCTGAATCCGCTCCCTGATAATAAGTAGAATCTGTGGGGTGCAGGGGAGGGGAGATATTTAACCAGATAAACTATGGACCTCAATTTCCTCACCAGAAAGAGAGTAGCCCAGAGACGATGCAAATTCCTTCAGTGACAACAACCTATGATCACTAATTAGAAAGCCCACGATTTGTGTGCAAGAGGAAGCCAGAATTCTTAAGAGCATATCATTTAATAGTAGAGTTTAAAAGGCCTAAAATACCCACAGTTGTACTTTGGTATGAACACCGCACATTTTCTGACCATGGGAAAATTCTTTGAAAATGCCCCAACTAAACACCTAGGTAGAACTCACAGAGGGGAACTCCTCCAACTTCCTCCTGGGCCGAGGCTGGGGGTGGAAAAGGCAAGTGTCTCAGGGAGGAGTAAGGGGGAAGAGCCTTGAGTATGAAAGCACAGCCTTGCATTTCTGGGGTTTCAGAGCTTCCAGTATCTCCATGAGACTTTTGTCTATCCTCCGAAATCTCTCAAGCCACCACCTGCAGCTGCAGTCGAGCGAAGGGAAAGAGAAAAGGAAGAGGAGGTAGCTACCAGGAAGGACCTCCCCCGAGGCGCCCGCAAAGCCGGCGAGGCAAAAGTGGTCTTTGAAAATTGACAAAGAAAAATGGGAAAGAGAAAGAGGACTCCGCCTTTTCCACCCGACTCGGCTCCTTTCAACAGAAAGGAAAGGCCGCTACCGCCTCTTCCCTCCGCCTTTGACGCGGGGATGTAAGGCAGCCTCTGCCCGCAACCTCCAAGTCCCACTCCCCTGGGGCTGGGTCCCGAGTTCCCAACCACTCTTTCACTCTAAGAGGCGTGGCCCCTGCCTGGCCCCCCGGCCCCCAAACTCGGGGCAGGAGCATCCCCTTTCCCTCCCTTCGGCCCGTGGGGCACCCGATTCTCCACGCTCCCGCCCTCCCTTCCAATTCCTCGCGTCCCCGCCTCCTCGACCCGCCGCCCCGGCCTTCCAGCCGCAGAGCATTTGAGTACTTCCACCCAACCCAACAAGGGAGCCTTTTGAAAACTTTGTGTGTATATCCAGGGCTTTGTCCACATCCTGGGCAGGGCCGGGTTACCCGGGTGGGTGCCTGAGGGTGTCCGGGATCTCACAATGCACGGGGAAAGCCACCACGGAAATCCCACCCCTTTAACCCGCTCCCACAACCGTGTGACACAGCGCTGCGGTCCACAATTCCCAAGCCTTGATCGCCCCTGGGTGCGGGGGAGCCGAGAGGAAACCCCCGGCACCCGACGCCTTTCTCGACTGTCACAAGGGAAACGGTGTGCGCGGGGAGAGGGAGGCAGCTGAGAAACGCCGCCGCTAAACGAACCCTTTAAAAGGGAACACAGAGGGGTCCTTTTTCTTCCATCTCCAGAATAGGGTCGCGACGAGGAGATACACCGTTGCACCAGGTAGGCTCTGAACCTCTGGGCTTCTCAACCTCTCCACAGACCCAGACGCGCGCCCAAATTCATGCACACACCCACAGTCAGAGCCCCGGCCCGGCTCTCCGGTAGTCCCCACCCGCGCCCGCCCAAAAGCCGAGACCACCCGGCGCTGGAGAAGCAGTGGCAAGGGAAGGGAGGCCCCAGCACTCACAGATTGTCTCCCCACCGCCACGGCCATCCCGGCTGCGGCTCCGGCTGCGCCTGGGTGCTCTCGACCGACACTGACGGCTGCTGCTAGCGCTAGGGCTCGGGCTCGCCTCCCCCGCGCCTCCCTCGCGGCTGCGCTCTGCTCGCACTCTGCTCCCGCTCGCAGCCAGCGGCATCTGCTCCCCCCCACGCCGCCGCCCCTCCCGCTTTATTAGAGCAACATGGCCACCCGCCTGGAAGGGACCATTTGCTTCCCCAGGAAGGGGTGTGAGCTAGCGCGCCCAGCCTCGGACGGCGAGAGGGAGGCTTTTGCGCGGGCTTGGAGCCGGGGTCCTCCCGCCCTGGGCACAGGTCTGGCCTTGCCTGTATTTAGTGGCTCGCTGGTGCGCGATCCTCTCGCTTGCCACTAAGATACCACTTGTCTATGCACTGATTGCCATCCCCCTGCTCCATCACGTGTTGTGATCCAAGTAAAAGCCGGGGCACCCAGGTTCCAGCCCCAGGTCCCGCCGAGCGCGTAGGGAAGCCGGCAGCTGGGGCGGCTGCAGCGAGGGGAAAGGGAGACTAGAGGAAGACAGGTAACAGGAATTGCATCTCACGGAAAGTTAGTCCTGGACACGCACGCCCCACCTGGAGTTACAGGTTTGGAATGGGCTGTGGCCACTAAGGAGAGCGGTGGGCGACCGAGTTGGGATTGGGCGGGCCAAGGGAAAAATTGGCCCTTCGCAAATTTTCCTTGAATTTTAGTCTCTCAAAAGGGAGAGACTAAAAGGCAGCTGGAAGCTGTCACTGTAATATGCCGGGTAAGGGACCCCACTAGAGAGGAAGTGGCTGTAGTAGTTGTTGCCGCAGACGACCCAACCACCGCCTGCTTGAGAAAAAGAAGAGAAAAACGCCCCCGCTGGAGAATTGAGGCATCTGTCGGCGGCTTCAGGGCTTTGGGGCCGGGGCCTCCCACAGGTGTGACTGGAGGCCGCACGTGGGGGCTCCACTGACTTTATTCGGTCGCTGGAAACAGACCGGAGCACTCAGGCGTGCGCTCCGGGTCTGCGTCCCCGGGTAGTGGTGACGGCTCCAGGCGGGTGACCGAAGTGGAGGCGACTCCTGGCGCGTGGGACCGAGGAACTCCTCCGCCGTGGGGAAGGATTTTTTTCAGCAGATGTTGGAGCGTTACTGCGCGTCTGTGTGGTGGGCAGAATGGCGGCCTGGGGGTAGGGGGCGGTCCCGGTGCTTGCGGGGTTGTGTGGCACCAGCACAGGCTGGGCATCAAGGTGTGTCAAGTGCATTAGATTCTCGTGGGCCAGAGAAGGGGACCCACAACACGATAACTGAAGATAGCTATCGGACAGGGTGGGGAACCAGTTGGAATAAAGCACAGGGAAAGTGTGGTGAGGCACTGAAGGTTGGTGATCAACCCACAGGACTTGCCCTCAGGGAAAACCGGGCCTGTTGAATTAGGTAAGAGATAAATCTCCTGTATGGACCAGGTGCCTCAGTGTCTGACCTGAGACTTCAAAACAGCCAGCTTTCTAGGGACCTTGAGTTTGCCCCTCCATCTGCCCCTGCCTCCAGTGGGCAGCAGAATTCCAATGCATCCCACAGCTTTTGGGTAAGGAGAGTGGTCTTCCTGGGCTGGTTCAGCTGTGGGGAGCAGAGGGTGGGTTGCTCTGATAGGGAAGTGAGGGGCGACTGATTTCCACGGGCAGGACAACAGTGAAACAGCCAGAGAGGAGAGAACAGTGGTGAAAGAAAGGCGAGGGGCACTGACTGGAAAACTCTAACATTTGATCAATAATATATGCCATAGACTTCAAATCTTTTGAAGATAGGGACCACCATTTTAAGCCAGACAGTGGGCACTCAATAAATGCTGAATTAAGATTGGTGTGGATGAGTGCTGTGCAGAGGGAAGGGGAAGGGGAACACAAATACTTTCATCTGCAACTCAGATGTATGACTATTTTGTTCTTTCTCCCATAAGAAGGGTGGGACAGTGCACTGCCAGTGGACAAGAAATCTCAGGTATGCCCTGTGAAAAAAGGGTTCCACACAGTACCCATGGATATAAGGGCAATTACAAAGGAACTCTCCATTTTGTGTTATGCTAACCTGACAAGACTGCAGATTTTATATTTTATTTTTAGAGAGAGAGAGAGAGCTAATTTAATTTTTTTCATCTGATTTTTGGTTTTCCTCCACTTAGTTGTGTGTGTGGTCCTGGGGATGGAACCTGAGTCTTCACTAATGGCAAGCAAGCACTGTACCACTGAGCCATTGCTCCAGCCCTTAATTTTATTCTGAATTTAGTTTGTGAATGCTTATTTGTAAACTTAGCTAATTAGATTATAAGAACACGAATTTCCTACCTTGGTGGGTTAGTAAATCCATTCAAATTACAAAAGCTTAAAGTTACATTTTCGAACATTCTCATTTGATGTTTGAACAAACCTATTTAGGACAAAATCCTGAGTGCAGCATTGAATCCTTTCACTGACTAGGAACAATGCCTATTCCTCCTCTCCCACATTTTTGGAGTTTTTATTTTGAAGGGGGTACAGCTGTAAACATAACTATATTTAAAAAAATATTTCAATCCCCAGCACTGCAAATAATAATGACATAATAATAATACTTTCAGCTTATGGACACCATTTTAGTATGTCAGCTCTATGAAATTATTTTATTATTCTATAGTCAGACTGCCTAGGTTCAAAATCCTGACTTTACTGCTTCATAGCTGTGTGACTTTGGTAAATTACTTAATATTTTAGTGCATTAGTTTTCTCATCTTTAAAACCTGTTTTAAAATAGTTTCTCCCTAATAGAGTTGCTAGGGATTAGTTTAACTTTGCAAGTATATGCCTAGCACTATGCTAAAGACTAAGAATTTTAAAATGAGGATGCCTCTCTTAACCAGCACATAGTCTGCCAGGAGATAGGTATTTAAATAACTCAGATAAATATGCCAATACCTAATACAGATATATGAATAATGGGTGTAGCTCATTTGGTAGAGCACTTGTCTAGCATTTGCAAGGCCCTGGGTTTGCGCCCCGGAACTACTAAAAAAAAATATGTATATATGTATATGTATGTGTGTATATATATATATATATATATATATATATATATATATATATATATAATGGAATTTTAAAGCACAGTAGAAGGAGCTATTAACTCTGCATGTCAGAATAGAAAAGAGATGAACCAAGAGAAAGCAAAGAGGAAATTCCAGGCATGGGAACAGAATGAGCAAAGACTCTATGGATTAGGATGCTATAGGAAGAATAAAATTTCTGGTATTTCTGGAGTTTATGAATCTTAGAGGAATCACAGTAAAGTAGTAGCAAGAACACAGCATTTCAACTACAATGGTAACTTGTTAGCTTTGTGACATCATCTAGTTGGCCTTGATTCATCCCCTGCCCCCTCCTCATTTTTTTTTTTTTTCTATTGTAAAACAGGGTAATAAGAGTGAGTTCTGATGGAGGGCATCACCTAGTTGCCACACCCATTCTTCATCCTGTTCTCTGCCTCTAGGAGCCTGAACTCTAAGGGCTTTCATTCCTTTTACTTTCCCCTTGAGTTCTGGCTTGGAGAGCAACAGCAGAACTAAGAGGAGGGGTGTGGGTATTTATGCCTCCAGGCTCTCTTGCCAGGGCTCCATCCTTCAACTAAAGGTCACTTACTTCCCCACAATGACCGGGAGTAGATCTACTATGGTTTCGCTACATTTTGCCATCTTTGTAAGTAGTCTTTTTGTTGAACTCTGCCAAAGTTATCCAGTAGGATTGGATAACTCATTTCTCCTGGGACCTTAACAGATAACATTCCTTCATGAAATTGTCTTGAGAGTTCACAGAGAAAACATAGTTATAGTATTATTAAAACAATGTACAATTTATTGTCCAAACTTAAAAACTTTTGAGATAGAAAATGTGAGTTGGTGCTATTAGTAACTACACTAAGCAAAAACCATGTCTTATCTTATAGTCACCCCTACTTTTGACATGATAGGCATTGAGATGTGGTAGTATTAGCACACGTCTTTCGCTAGACTATGAGTTTTTTAAGGCAAGAGTAGTAATTTATCTTTTGACTTCTAGCACATAGCCAATATTCAATAAATGTTGAGTTGTATTTGAAGAGATGATAAGAACTAAGGCTATGAAGAACTTTTATTGCCTAGATAAAGATTTAGTACTTGATCCTATGAACAGTGAAGAGGCAGTCTTTAACCACAGAAATGCCATCAAATTTTCATTTTAGAAAAGAATATTTGAATATTTGACATTGTTAGTAATGTAGAATCTATTTCCTACTTTAATGTAGCCCAAATTTATTTGTAGAGATTTTCCAATGAGTGTTTCACCTTGGTGGAAAGCAAATGCCTCTTTTTTATTAAGAAATTTAGTTATTGTACAATCAAAAATGCATCCAAAGTAACAATATGATATACATATATTCTTAAATCAGATTTACTCCCTGGATACCTTCCTATTCTCCCTCCCTTCCCCCTTTCTCACCTTCCCCCTCTCCCCTCCTTCCTGATATATATCTATCAATTGCCCTAGATTGTGTGTTACTATGCCTTTGCTGGTTCTAATACATGAGATTGACTACCTTTCACACAGGCCTGGGTTTAGCTCCAGCCTCCACAAATGAGTGAAGACATTCTACACTTGACTCTCTGGGTTTGGCTAACTTCACTCAGCATGATTTCTTCCATTACCATCCATTTACCTTCAAAGGCTGCCATATCATTATTTCTAATTGCTGAGTAGAACTCTATGGTATATGTATATATCACAATTTTTGGATCCATTCATCCAGTGAGGGGCATCTGGATTGGTGCCATAATTTAGCTATTGTAAATTGAGCAGCCATGAACATAGATTTTGCTGTGTTGCTATAATGTCCTGATTCTAACTCCACTGGAAAAATGTCCAGAAGAGGGAGGGCTGGATCATATGGTGTCCATCCCTAATTTTTTGAGGATTCTCCACACTGTTTTCCAGAGAGGCTGTACCAGTCTGCAGTTCCACCAACAGTGTGCTAATGTTCCTATCTCCCAGTAGCCCCTCCAGCATCTGTTATTGTTTATATTCTTCATTTAAGCAAATGCCCCTTGCTAAAGAGGTTGCTGAAGATACTTTCCATCAAATCCTTCCTTCACTCCCATAGTACACTCAAGTTTGGCCAATCAGACACTATTATGTTTGAATCTCGAGTCAAGGGACATGAAGACTGTACAAATTGATAGAACTTATGCATTCCATAATGTATGTTTTACTTTTTTCTTAAGTTATTGTTATTGTTTGGATGTGAGGTATCCCCCAAAAGCTCATATGTGAAATAATGCAAAAAGGCTTAGAGGTGAAATGATTGGGTTATGAAAGCCTTAACCCAATCAGTGAATTAATCCCCTAACAGGGATTAACTGAGTGGTAACTGTAGGCTAGTAGGGTATGGCTGGAGGGGACGTATCTTTGAGGTACATATTTTGTATCTGGTGAGTGGAATCTCCCTCCCTCTCTGCTTCCTGGTGTGATGCCTTGAGCTGTTTTCCTCCACCACACTTTTCCACCATGAAGTTCTGCCTTACCTTGAGCCCCAAGGAATGAAGCCAGCCTTCTGTCCTGAGACCTCTGATCTGTGAGCCCCTAAATAAACTCTTCTACCTCTAAAATTGTTCTTGCAGGTCTTTTAATTGTAGCAGCATAACAGGTGACTAAAACAATTACGTATGACTTCTTTCTGTGGTTTACAATAAAAATAAAAACCTTGGACTGAACATGTAGCTCAATGATAGAGTGTTGCCTAGCATGCACCAGGCTCGGGTTTAATCCCGAGTACTGCAAAAATAAAAACCCTGTCTAATACAAGATCATTCTGACTACAGTGAAAATTATGAATTGGAAAAGGATACAATAAGAAACAGGAACCAAGTTAGAAGATATTGCTACTTTTGATTTATGGAGTGTTACCTAACAGTAGGTCCTGAATCCTTTCTGGTATATAATATGTAAAAATGTTCAATGAAACACTTCAAAAACTCATCCAAATTGGACAGGAAAAACAAACTATCTATATTCAAATATGACATGAATTTATAGCTGGAAATCCTTAGGAATCCAGTAAAAATAAATAAATAAAAAATTTGAAAAAATATTAAAACTAGTTGGGCATGGTAGTGCATGACTGAAATCCCAGAGGCTCAGGAGGCTGCAAGTTCAAGGCTCGCCTGGGCAACTTTGCAAGATCTCTGTCTCAAACTTCCAAAATAAAAAGGGCTGAGAGATTTTACTTAGTGGTGGAGCACCCCATGTTTCTCTAATAACACACACACAGATGTTTTTAATTCTTAGTTGAAATTTGCTAGACTTTGTTAAATTTACCAATAATTCTTAGGCTATGCTCCTACCACTTTTTGTTCTTTTTGAAAATGCAGACAATAGTTGCCCCTTCTTTAGTCCTTTGGGATTTATTATTTTTTCTGTTCCTTGCCAAAGCTGACTAATATTGATTCTACAATCACTTACACCATCTTTCATGGATAATTCATTTAGGCCTAGAAAGTTTAACTCATTTAAAACAATTGGTTACTTATTTACCATCTTGAGCATTAGCAATTTTTTTAGTCATGTTTATTTAACTATTTTGCATGAAAACATTCTTCTTGGAAAAGGAGACAAAAGGTGAGGAATTTTAACTTCTCCCTATCATCTGAGCATTATATCACCAGCACCAGTTCTTTTTGTTCACCTTTCTGTGGCAGGAATTCCTGGAAAACCAAAATGCTTATTTTACACACTTCCTGGTGTTCTTTTTAAAGGCAAAAATTATCTAAGCCTATAAGAAAGCATCATTTCTTACAGGTTTGTGCTGCTCTTTAATTAATGCTCTGTTAACATTAGGTCTCAAACACATGAATGTTCCATGCAACACCACCATAATCCCTGGAGTCTGAAGTCTTGGCCTGCTGGCCACCTCCTCGGCAGCTGGTCCTGGAGCTGGGTCAGGCCCTCTTAGCTCCAGCATCACTCATTCTCAGATAATTCCTTTCTCACTGTGGCCAGTCATTGTGGGGCCATTATTATTCCTTTTCATGAGCCTAGAAAATATATATATAGTTGAAGTCCCTCTAAATACTAGATATTGACACTAGATTAGAAGAGACTAATACCTGTATATTTTGACAGCAGTTTTATCTGCCTTCTCACCTTTTATCTCAACCTACTCATTATTCACCATTCTGCCATCATCATTTCCACCAGCTGAATAACTGTAATGCATGGGTCACCCTGCATCCTCCTCTTTCTTATTGTAGACTCAGTCCTTTTGAGTGAGGCAAAAATAACTTTACTTATTTTAATCATAAATTCCTTGCTTCCTCATCTATTAATATCTACTGGACTATATTATTTTAATTTTTCCAAGTTCATTTTTTTTTGGCACTAAGTCTCCCTTTCCAGCCTTAAATTTTAAAGATCATCAGCACTGTATTTCAAGTTTCTTCTGTTTGTTTCAATTAGTCCTTCCTGGATCAGCAGAAGTGGATATTGGTTGGTTGGTGCAATGAATTTTGGCATATTTGCTTCATGCCTTATCATTATACCCTTTAGGAAGATAACAGAATCAGCCATTACGAGACTACCTCCTTATCATCAGCAGTGAGAAACATAGGCTTGGGACTCAAGACCCTTGGGTTCATGTTCCTGCACTGTTAAATATCATAAGCTATGCAAATTTTAAATTGATGTATTTGGGTACAGACTAGTTTGCTATAATAAAGACACCTCCACTAAAAAGAGATACTCCAAAACTCATTGGCTCAAAAAAGATGGATTGGAGTAGTGGTTAAAGTGCTCGCCTGGCATGCTCAAGGACCCGGGTTCAAATCCCAGCACCACATACACAACTAAGTGTCCGAGGAATGAAAGCCACATGAAAAACTAAATAAAAAATTGATTCTCTCTTCAAAAAAAAAAAAAAAAGGTAGATATTTACTTCTCTCTCATGAAACAGACCAGGGTTTGACACGCAGTCCAGAAAACCCTGACAGCTATGATCTTTTTTTTTTTTTTTTTTCAGGGCTGAGGACCGAACTCGGGGCCTTGCGCATGCTAGGCAAGCGCTCTGCCACTGAGCTAAATCCCCAACCCTGACAGCTATGATCTTGAGATCATCAAGGAGTCCATGTTCCTTGTTGCTACCTTTGTAACTCAGTCACATGCAGGTAGTTAGCTGCAGGGAAGGCTAGGATATATAATCTCTTATTTGGCACCAATATGCCTTACTAAAATTTGGGGGCGGAAGGAGAAATAAAAAATGATTAATGGGAGTTTGGGGAATTCAGAAGTAGTATATTTACATGATTAAAAATTAACATAAAAGGTTATAGAATGAAGTGTCTTACCTTATTCACTATCTGTCCAGCAGTTTTCATAGGCAACTTCAAGAAAAGATAAATCTAGATTTTCTTTGAAAGAGGACAGTGAGAGAGAGAATCAATTTTATTGAGTTTTTCACATGGCTTTTGTTGCTCTGACACTTAGTTGTGTGTGTGGGTGCTGGCATGAACCTGTGTACTCGCACATGCCAGGCAAGCATCGTAACCACTAAGCCACCACTGCAGTCCCATAAATGTAGATTCTTGTATCCTAACCTATGTTTTATATAAAAGAAAAATATGCTAGTATATCCACTGTACCTTTTAACAACATATTTTATATCAGTACAGAGTAATTTTCTTCATTCTTTTATACAGCAACCTAGTATTTCTGAGTATAAATTATCAATAAATTCCCATTATTTAAGACCCATTGATAATTCAAGGTTGTGTCTGATCTTTTACCCAACATAATGTTGCAGTAAGAACCTTGTGCTTGTCATTTTAGACATGTGAAAGTTCATCTACAAGATGCATTTCCAGAGTTGGGATTAATCAATCCTAAGATATTGAGCCAATCTTTTCATCTTTTTGGACTTTTTTTTTTTTTTGCCGAATTGAAATTAGGGCCTTATACATGTTAAGTAAATATTCTACCAATGAGTTACAGCCCCAGCCTCACAGAGTCATTGTGATAAGGAATTAACTATATATAAAATTATTGTATAACATTTAAAAATGTAAAATCACAAAAAATGTAAAATTGCTAGTAATAAATTTCTCAAAATATATGCAAGATCTGTGCTCTAATGTCTACTAAACTCTGCTGAGAGAAATTAAAGAAAATATATAATTTTGATTACATTATTTCAATCGAAATTATATTATTTCAATCATGGGCTCCTTGATAATCTCAAGAACATAGCTGTCAGGGTTTTCTTGACTGCTTGTCAAACCCTGGTCTGTTTCATGAAAGAGAAATATATTATTTCAATATAATTCCAATTGAAATCCTATCAATGTACCTTTTATAGAAATTGACTTGATTTTAAAATTTATGCAAAAAACAGGAAAGACCTAGGATGCCAAAACAATTTGGAAAAAGAACAACAAAGCCAGAGAACTTACACTACCTGACTTCAAGGTTTACCAAAAAGCCACAGTAATTAAGATTTTGTGGAATTAGCCAAAGTACAATCATATAATACAATGGAAGAATAACAAGTCTCGATATAGACACTCTATATTGTCTTTGATGTTTCCTTGGCACTGGGGATTGAACCCAGGAACTTGGGCAAGCTAAGCATATACCCTGCCACTGAGTTACATCCCCAGGTCCCTGGTCAATTGATTTTTGACAAAGGTGCTGAGGTAGCCCCATTGGAAAGGACAGCCTTTCCAACAAATTGTGCTAGAACTATTAAAGAGTCGTACAAAAGAAAAACCTCAATCCTTATTTCACCTAATCACAAAGACTGAATCCATATGGACCAAAAACCTAAATGTAAACACTAAAATAGCAAAAACTTTTCAAAGAAAGCAGGACAAGTTTTCATGACTTTGGGTTCAGCAAGGATTGCTTAGAGGGGCTATCAAAAGCACCAAATGATAACATCATTAAAATTCAAATTTTTGCTTCTTAAAAGACACCATTAAGAAACTAAAGAGGGTTGGGGATGTAGCCCAGTGGTAGAGTATTTGCATGTGTGAAGTCCTGGGTTCAATTCCCAGAACTATGAAAAGGGAAAGATGGAAAGAAGGGAAGGAAAAGAAACTAAAAAGGCAAGTTACAGACTGGGAAAATATATCTACACTACTTAGAAAATAATTTTGTAATTGGCAAAATATGTGAACATACACATCACAAAAGAAGATACATATGTTTGGCCAAACGTACATGAAATGAATCTCATTAGTCCTGAAGAAAATAAAAATTGTCACAATTATATACTACCTATCTGAATGGTGAAAATCACAAAGACTAACAATACCAGTTGTTGGGGAAGATGTGGAATAGTGGGACTCTTACATTGTTGATGAGAATGCAAAATGTACAGGTACTTTGGAAAACAAGTTGGCAGTTTCTTATAAAGTTAAACATATATTTACCATTTGACTCCATAACTGGACTCAAAGGTATTTATATAACAGAAATAACGGGCTGGAGCAGTGGCTCAGCAGTTATGGCGCTTGCCTGGCATGCATAAGTACATGGGTTCAAATCCCAGCACCCATGTATGCATCTAAGTGTCAGAGCAATGAAAGCCATGTGAAAAACTCAATAAAATTTGATTCTCTCTCTTTCTCTCTCTCTCTCTCACTGTCTTTTAAAAAAGAGAAATAAAATGTTTCTACAAAAGACATGTCCATAAAAATCATAATTTGTTTTGTATATTCATAACAGCCAAAAAATGGAAATATCTCAAGAGTACCTTGACAGGTTAACAGATAAATTGTAGTATATCTACACAATCAGATACTAACTGCTCAGTGATGTACTTAGCTATGGATACATGCAGAAAAGTGGGCAGATTCCCAAAACATCCTGCTGAGTGAAAGAAGCCAGACAGAAAAGTACATACAGTATGGTTCTGTTTATATGAAATTCTAAACACACTATCCCACAGCATGGCCTTGGATCGCGGGTAGGAAGTCTGATGTGAGCTCTCAGAGGGACTTGTGCAGTGCTGACTGTGTTCTGTATCATGATTGTGGTGGAGTGACTTAACTTGTCAAACTCATTTGTCTGTATACCTAAAATGAGTATGTACTATTGTATACAAATTATACATCAATAAAAATTACCTTAAAAACTGTTATTTTGTTTTTATTTATTTTTCCCTCTACCCCAATACTGGGGATTAAACCCAGGGGCACTCTTACCACTGAGCTCTATTCCTGCTCTTTTTGTTTTTTACTTTGAGACAGCATTTTGCTCAATTTCCCAGCCCATCCTTGAACTTGCAATCCTCCTGTGTCAGCCTCCTGAGTATCTTTGATTACAGGCCCAGCTTGTCTTTGTCTTCAGAAATTATCAGATACCATCAACCTTGCTTATATTTGTCAAATGCTTATTCTGTGTCAGGCACAAATGCAAGGTACTTTTGCACTCATATTTCATTTAATCATTACAACAATCCTCTGATATTGTCCCCATTTTATGCTGAGAATACTGAACCACAGAGACATTAAGAAAATTGTGCAATGTTGCTGGGCCTGTACACACCTGTAACCCCAGCGACTCCATAGGCAGAGGCAAGAGGATTGAAAGTTCAAAGCCAGTGTGGGCAATGTAGAGATACCCAATCTCAGAATAAAAAGAATAAAAGTGTGGGGATGTAGCTCAGTGGTAAAATGTCCCTGGGTTCAATCCCCAGTACCCAAAAAAAAAAAAAATCAGAAACATAAAATTCCTCATTTAAAGAGGAATCAGGTGTGAAGAGAAAGCTAATCAAAACCTAACTTGGCTCTTACTGAGTATATGTTTACAACAACTATTGTTGTTATTTTATTTTACCTTCCCTTTGGGATTCTCTTCCTTCCTACTGCTATCACCGTATTGGCAGCCATCATCTACTGATCTACTCTAATGCTCATCCTCTATTCCAGACAAAAACCTGTCCCTATGTTCCCTTTAGCCCAACTAATATTGTTGAAACTAAACAAAAAGAAAAAAACAACAGCCACAATAAAAAGACTTTAGTGCTAGTGAAGCACCAAAAGCAAATAATCAAAATGTATGTCTTCAGAAGGATGCACAGGAAACGGGAAACTCCACCGGTCACACAGGCAGGCGTGGGTCTAGGCAGTAGATACTGTGGGTGGTTCCACCATCTGCGTTTTACACAAATGTACTTGGAAAATTGGTCTTTTGCTCCAGGGATGATTCTGATGGGTGTAAGTATGGCTCTGTCCCCTTGACTGTGATTTGTTAGTGAATGTGTGTTACGGTTTGGATATGAGGTGTCCCCCAAAAGCTCCTGTGTTAATGCCGGAATGTCCAGAGGTGAAATGGTTGGATTGTTAGAGCTGTTATGGTTCATCTTCCCTGTGGTCCCTTCCCCTCCCTGAGCTTTCCTGAGCAGCTTCCCTCTACCATCCCCTTCCTCAGGCCCAGAGCAATGGAATTGGCACCTGTGGACTGAGAACTCTGAGACGGTGAACTCCAAATAAACTTCCTTCTCTAAGTCGTTCTGATCAAATGCTTTGGTCACAGCAGTGAAAAGCTGACTAACACAATGGGTATGTTAGTTCATAAGTGTCAGAGCAATAAAAGCCATGTGAAAAACTCAATAAAATTTGATTCTCTTTCTCTCTGTATGTAACCCAATTCTGTCCAGTAAGAACAGAAGAGAGGTTTGCTAGAAGGTTCTAGGATATTTTTTCACTGTTAACAGAAATTCATAGGAAGTCACCTTTTCTACTGTGAGACACAAAAAGGAAGCATGAAGCCCAACTGTTTCCTTGAAAAAAAAAACTAATCTTAGACTGAAGCTCATGCACTAGAGAGCAGAGTGAAATAGGACCTAGACGCCAATGATATAGTTAAACCTCTAAACCAGTAGCTGGGAGCCTATCTCCTATCTCTTTGAAAAGTGAATGAATACATTTTCCTATCACTTATCTCAGTTTTAGTTAGGTGTCAAGTTTCTGTTATTTACAGCTAAAATTGCTGAAACTAAAAGAAGAAAAAGAAAGGGGGGAAACTAAAAAAACTGCAAATTCTAAAAGTGTACTGTGTTTCAGACACTGGGGTAATAGAGAGTATTCAAAAGAAATCACCTTTATTTGTGAGAGGTTTTTTCATTTTGCTTTGTTTTTTCTCAAGATGCAGTTTCTTGAGAGACTTGTTTCTTCACCTCAGTGCTCTTGGCCATTCCAGCCTCTACAAGGAGAATGTGGATTTTCCCTTAAGAAATTAATCTAACTTGAATTACATTAAACTGACGTCTTTTGATAGGTCAAAGTGGTCAGATACTGGCAATTTAATGATATAAAAATCACTAGCCAGTATTCACATAGAAGAAAGCACACATGTGTTACTACCAAGAACATCAGTCCTCCTGCCAATGCCATGCCCACTGAGGAACTTTTACATGGCCTTTCCTCAAATGCTGTCTAGTTTCATTATTTCTACCCTAGGTCACAGAGAATTGATACAGACAAGTGCCCTGAAGTTCAGATCACTATATATCACCATACATTCTGTCCTGTTTTGGTTTTTGTATTGCCTTTCATTCTCTCTAGCAGCTATTCCATGCTTCCTACTAACAAAATTAAAAAAAAAAAAATATATATATATATATACACACACATATAATTTTGTTAATAGGAAGATATAGATATATCTTCCCACCAGGAGCACCCTTATGCCATTCATGTACAAACTGATGCCTGTCTATAGCTTTGAGCTTTCCTCCTCCTTCTCCAAGATGCTGCCTCTAGACCTTGCCTTCTCAATCATCTGATGTTGGAGGAGCTAACAAATCATAATAGAGAGTATTGGTCAGCTAATGCTGCATAATAAATTACCCTAAAATGTAGTGGCTTAATATAATAACACAATAACTATCTCATAGTTTCTGTGCAGGAAATCAGAAGCTTTAACCAGGTGGTTCTGACTCAGGGTCACTTAGGATATAGCAGTCATGATGTTGTCTGGGACTGCAGTCAGTTGAAGGCTGGACAGCACCTGAAAATCTACTTCCAAGGTGGTTAACTCCATGCCTGGAAGTTGGCACTGGTTGTTACTGAGAGGATCCGTTTCTTAGCCATGTTGATTTCATCATGAGGCTAAGCCAGTGTACTTACAGCATAGTAGGCAACTTTCCCAAACAAGCGATCCAAGACAGCAAAGAGCAAGGTGGAAACTCAGTGGTCTTTAATGACCTAGCCTTAGAATATTACACCAAATAAATCACTTCTAGGATATTACATGCGCTCTGTTCTATCCAGAGGGTGACTACATAAGGATGTGGTTACTAAGAGGCAAGAATCACTAGAGACAGTCCTAGAGGGTGACCAACACAGATGACTATTCTTTTCTCCATTTTATAGATGAGAAGACTGATGTCTGTAGGGCCGATGACATACATCAAAGTCAGACCATCAGTAGGAAAGTGATAGAGGTTCACAGGAAGCCAGTGCAGTCTGACCACTTTGTTGTTGTTATATATAAATGTTTTTAGAGTGAGAGAAAAAGAAAGAATTCATTTTATTTATTTTTTTAATCTGACCTTTGTTTCCCCAACACTTAGTTGTACGTGTGGTGCTGGGTTTGAATTCAGGTCCTTGTGCGTACCAGGCAAGTGCTTCAAGCACTACAATCTCTTTTTTTTTTTTTCTTTTTCTTTTTCTTTTTTTTTTAAGAGAAAGCAACAGCGAGTTTCATTGCTGTGAGACTTGGTTGTGTACGTGGTGCTGGGGTTTGAACTCATGTGCTCCCACGTGCCAGGCAAGTGCTATAACCGCTGAGTCACCACTCCAGCCCCCACAGTCTGACTCTTAAGCCGATGCCCTTGGTACCATGCCATCCTACCTCTGGTGTGGCAGTATACTATCTAGGAATGACTGAATTGTTAGGTCACTGTTATTATTTAAATAACTTATTATTCAAATTTATTATTTAAAGTTTTTTACTTTATTTTATAAATTTTCATTTTTCTCATAAGGTTGCTAGAGTTTGGATCTGAAATGTCCCTCAAAGACCCATGTGTTGAAGGCTTGGTCCCTAGCTTGGTGCTAATGAGAGGTAGTGGAACCTTCAAAAGGTGAGATCATTGGGGTTGTGCCCTCAGAGGTGATCATGGGAACCCAGGCTCTTTTCCTTTCCTTTTGCTTTCCAGCCATGAAGAGAACACTTTTGCTCCGCTAGTCTCCCTGCTGTGAGGTACTGCCTCACCACAGGCCCAAAGGTGACAGGGCCAACCAACCATGGACTGAACCTCCACAGCTGTAAGCCAAAATAAAACTTTTCTACTTATAAGTTGGTTATCTCAGATATTTTTTTATAGAAGCAGAAACATGACAAAGACTGTGAATGTGTTAGACATTCAGTAAATAATTATTCCCATCTAATAAGTCAACTTAGAAAAATGGAAAGGCCAGCCCAACATGTGTTTGCATGCTCAAAAACACTGTGGATGTTCAATGGTGTCCTAGTTTCAGCAGAAGCAAATTATGTTAATAATAATAAGTAAGAGAGATGGAAGAATGATTGGATACGAATCAAACTGTTCCGAGCAGAAAGGGTCAGGGGAAAAAAACAGGCCAAAGCTAACACTGTTTCTTTTTTAGGATTAATCCCAAACTGGATCCCAAAATAGATCTGATCATCTCTCTCCCTCTCTCTCTCTGATTATTTTATCATCCTTTCTAATAGGATGAAATCCCCATGTCAGAAAAGGATCAAATTCAAGTGTGTAATGAACTCTTCTCTGGTCTGATGCAATAACATCAAGCCAAAAAGAATATCTGAATTTAAATTTTGTTTAGATAAACAATATATATGTATATGTTTGTGTGTACATATTTATTTGTAAGTCTTAAAATCTTTTTTTTTTCTTTTTGGGAATTGAACCCAGTGGTGCTTTACCACTGAGTCACATCCCCATCCCTTTTTATTTTTAATTTTGAGACAGGGTCTTACTAAGTTGCTTACAGCCTCACTAAGTTGCTGAGGCTGGTCTTGAACTTGAAATTCTCCTGCCTTAGCCTCCTGAGTCAATGGGATTAAAGGTATGCACCACTGCACCTGTGTGAGTCTTAGAATCTTTAATAACCTAAACTTTCAGAGAAAAGCTGGGCTGGAGTGGTAGCTTAGTGACAGATCACTTGCCTGACATGCATGAGGACCTGGGTTCAAACTCCAACACCACATACACAACTAAGTGGAGGAAAAACAAAAAACAGATGAAAAAACAAATAGAATTGATTCTTTCTTTCTCTCATTCTCTCTCTCTCTCCCCCTTTCTCTAAAAAAAGGAAAAGAAAAAAGAAAAGAAAATCAATATACTAGTGTATTGTCTTCTGAACACAGATTTTTGGCGGGGGGGCGGGGATTGAACCTAGACAAGTGCACTACCACTGAGCTACATCCATAGTCCTTTGTTTTATTATTATTATATTTTGAGACAGGGTTTTGCTACATTGCCCAGGCTGACCTTGAACTTGTGATCCTCTTGCCTCAGCCTACTCAGTAGCTGGGATTATAGGCACACACCACTGGACTGGCTTGAATACATTTAAGTAACTACAGTGATGCTAAAAATACCACTTTCTTCTTTTTATTCTACTTAATATTAATGTTATATTATTGAAAATCCTTCAAGAACTTTACTCTATAATAAATCATTGATTATTTCTGATTATAGATGAACTATCACCTCTTTGCAAGGAATTTAGAATTTTCTAAAAATTTTTAAGCAAAACACAAAAATCATGTAATCCTACTATTCAAATAGCAATTATCAGCATTCTGTATATTTATTTCCACAGTTTTCCTATGAATATATATAGAGAGATATGGACATTTGTAAAAATAAAAGTGGTATTGTTTTATATCATACTTTTACTTAAAAGTGTATCAGAATATCTTTCCATGTTAATACATACAAGTCTTCATTGTCTTTTAAATACAGCAACTACCCTTTGACATCTGTATTATTTTTATATATCATTTTTATAAATTGGTAAGGTCAATGACCTAGCAAGTATACCTTTCACTACGTGTTTAATTTCATTAAAATAAATTCCTAGAAGTGGGATTGGTGGACATTATGGAAATATGAGAAGAAAAATCCTATTTTTTGACAATCTCCAAAAACTGCTACCAGTATTTTGTAATAACTCTTCACTGTATTTCATAAATGTTGTAGAAATACTCCATTTATATGGATTACTATGTATAAATATTATAAATGAGAAACATATCTTTTAGGGCTCTTATCATTATTATTGTTTTGTTTGGGGGTCAACAAAGGTAGACACTGGCTAAAGCCAGCAAAAGAGAAAATCATTACAGGGATTTGGGCAGCTCATACAGCAAGAGTTGAAGTCATGCCATAGACAGGAGAGGAGCCATCTCTTAAGGCAGCATTCAGCTTCATTTTTCAATTTCTGTCACTCTGCTCATGACTGAGTAAAAATTTGGTTGACCTAACGTGCACTGTGGGCCCACTTCACCAGTGAGTGTGTGGGCATATGCACCTGAATCATTTCCACCAACATCCCAGGGCATATAACTAGTTCCTAAAAGAAGGTTTAGAGCTGCTAGACAGGTTTCTTAGCTAAGGTTGCTAAAACAAAATACTGTAAACTGGGTGACTTATAAACAACAAAAACGTATTTCTTATGGCTCTGGGGGCTGGAAGTTTGAGATCAAGGTTCTGAAATGGTTGGTTCTGCTGAGGTTCCTCTTCCAGAACAGACTGCCAACTTCTCATTGTGTTCTCTCATGAACAAAAGAGGGCTAACTAGATCTCTGGCCTCTTCTTCAAAGGTTCCGCCCTCATGACCTAATTACCTCCCAAAGGCCCCACTTCCAAGTATAGTCACATGGGAATTAGAGTTTCAATGTATGAATTTGGAAAGAACATGAACAGTCCATTGTGATGGGCCAATGCAACCGTACTACCAGGATTCTGTTCTTTTTTTTTTTTTTAAGAATATGTATATAAATAAGGACATAAGTTCATGTCTGTGAGCTTATTTAAATAACATCAGAGAAGGCATTTAGGTAAATGTTTTAACATTTAAGCATAAGTTGAGGACCTACCTAAGGCTCAGAGGGAAATTATCTTTAATAAGTAAAACTCTTCTGTTAAAATAGAGGGCACAGAACTTCCTGCTGCCAAGTTTCCTCATTAGTGCCATAGTCAATTAAGTAGATCAAAACCTTGAGTGAGCCAGGACAAGATGGCAATTTAGAGAACTCACCACTCTGGGACTCTCCATTCATTCAAAACTATTTCTACCTGTACCCATGATGACTCCTTCTTCATATGGTACTGGGGATTGAATCCAGGGGCACTCTAACACAGCTATACTCCAGCCCTTTTTAAACTTTTTTAAAATTATTTTTAAACAGAGTCTCACTAAATTGCTAAGGCTACCCTCAAACTTGTGATCCTCCTGCCTCAGCCTCCTGAGTCATTAGGATTACAGGTATGCACCACTGCACCCAGGTAGAAGCCTTTGTTCCATCACCACGCAGGGGCCAATATTCTCTTTCTTTTCTTCCCCTTCTTTTCTGTTTTAGGATCTGGAGGATAGAATGAGAGTTGCCTATAAATCCAGGTTATAGATTGAGTTGTTTGGGAGTTGATGCAAAAATAGAGTTTGGGGTACAAAATGTTTGTTAGGAATCAAATATGTGAAAGGCAGTGGGTGAAGGAGGATTGGACAGAGGGAGAATTTGAACCCTGATGCAGACCCAAAGAAGCTTGAACTAACTCACTGGGGGGCACTGGAGTGAATACTGTACATCAGAGTTATCCCTTTTTGGGCAGAAGTCATTACATCCCTACTCAGTCACTGGCTGTGGCTGCTTCTAAATGGTGTGACCAAACTCAAATGGCATCTCTCCATAGACATATCTGAAAGAGATATGTCTGCTGACTGCACTCCTAGAGGCTGAGTAGCAAATTCTTTGAAAGAGATTTGGGCTGTTATTTTCTGTTTATTATAAGCCAGAGGTACTATTTCTCTGTTTTTTCTGTTTCAAACTTTCTTTAAGTTAACTGTCATTTTTTTAAAAGAGAGAGGGACAGTGAGAGAGAGAGGAAAGAGAGAAAGAATTTTCTATTTAGTTTTTCATTTGGCTTTCATTGCTCCAAGACTTCCTTGTGTATGTGGTGCTGGGGTTTGAACTTGCGTACTCATGCATGCCAAGCAAGTGCCATAACTGCCAAGTCACCACTCCAGCCCTCTGTCATTTTTAATGATTTTTTTCATTTAAAAAATGATTTTAAATTTACAGAAAAGTTGTAAAGATGGTAGAGTTCCTACATAAACCACACTCAGCTTCCGCTGTGGTTAATGTCTTAAATTAGTACATTATAATTGATGAACCAAGGGCTGTGGATGCAGCCCAGTGGCAAAGCACCCACCTAGCACAGTGCAAGGTCCTGGGTTCAATGCCTGGCAATACACACACACACACACACACAAAATTTGATGAAGCAATATTGATTTTTTTTAATATACAGAGAGGGAGAGAGAGAATCAATTTTATTTATTTTTCATTTGATTTTTATTGTCTGATGCTTAGTTGTGTGTGTGGTGCTGGGGTTTGAATCCATGTCCTCATGCATGCCAGGCAAGCACTGTAATTACTGAGCCACTGCTCCAGCCCTGATGTATTATTATTAACTAAAGTTCATACTTTATTCAGTCTTCTTGATTTTCAAAATACTGCTCTTTTTTCTGTTGCAAGATTCCATACAGGATAGTCCATAATGTCCTTAGATGTCCTTGGGTTTGTCTTCCGCTGTGATAGCGTTTCAGATTTTTCCATGCTTTTGATAACCTTGACAGTTTGAAGAGTACTGATTGTTTTGAATAAGGTCCCTCAATTTGGATTTGTCTGATGTTTTCCTTATGATTGGACTGCAGTTGTATAGTCATGTTAGAAAAAGCATAGCGGTAACGTGCCATTTTCAGCAAATCATGTCAAGGACACATACTATCAACATGACTCATCATTGTTGATATTAACTTCGAAGATCTGATTCAGATAGTATTTGTCAGGTTTCTTCACTATAAAATCTAATTTCCATACTCTTCTCCTTGGAAGAAAGTCACTATGTGCAGCTCACACAAAATGGATAGGGAATTTCTACCTCCTAGAGAGTAGAGTATCTACAAAAAATATTTGATATTTTTTTGCATCATGGGAGATTTGGTCATTCTTCCCATTTATATATTCATTTGACCATTTGTATCAATACAGATTTCATTTATATCAATAGATTTATAGAAAACTATTTTATTCTTTGGGTTATAACTCAATGTTACATTATTTATTTTGTTGCTCAAATTGTTCCAGCTTTGGCCACTGGGAATGCGTTCATTTGGCTCCTGTGCCCTTTGACAAGCCCTCATCACTGTGGGTTGGTTGGTTTTGAGTGCTTACTTATGGGTACTTCAATATTCCAGGCTTATCTTGTATATGACTTGCTTCAGCATTTCTCTCTAGTTGGAGAATGATATGAAAACCAAGATCTGGACACTAGGTATGCTCATTGCTTCTGGGATATGGTTGCTTCTCAGCCCTCTCCGGCGTCAAACCAAGGATATGTGGGTGTATAAGAAATGATCAGGAAGAGCTGTGCATGCACACCTGTAATCCCAGTTACTTGGAAGGCTGAGACAAAAGAAGTTTAAGTTACTTGACAACTTTACCAAGAACCTGTCTCAAAATAAATAATACGGATTAGGAATGTGATTCAGTGGTAGAGTGCTTGCCTAACATGCATGAAACCCTAGGTTCCAAACCCAGCACCACAAAAATAAATAAATTAAAATAAAAAAGTCTGGAGGTATAGCTCAGTTGTAGAACACCCCTAGGTTCAAATTCTATACTGGGAGTGGGGGGAAGGGATAAGGAAGTTTTCTCTGTCACTGGAACATGATATCACCTGGATGCATTGATTTCCTGCTGATTCTGGGCTCTCTGAATTCCTGTGGCACCAGAAAAAGCAAAGAAGAGCAAGACTGGCCCAGAAGTGGCAGGTGACAGGCCATGGTAAATGTCCTTTGCAGCTGCCATGGGCTGAGGGGCTTGGAGCATCAATAGTAGTTGCTAATTAACCCTGCTTTCTTTGAATATCCTAGAATTCAGCAATGTGTCCAAGGTTACATTGCAAGTAAAAACTGGGTATCCATTGTGTATGACCACAATCCTGGGCTCATTACTCCTACTAAAACATATTAATGTTATGGGCATACTCTGAAGATTATGGAATTAATTACAGAAATTTGGAGCTGGGAAAAATATTAGAAATTCTGGAGCTTATCCCTAGGCTAGGAAACAAATCCAGAAATGCTACACCTACTTATATGTCTGAGATCACAGAGCTGAATGGTGTCAGAGGAAAACATAGAACCAGCATCCCAGGTTTCCATTCAGTTGAAGCTCTTCATTATATCCCATGGCCCTCCATGTAAATACCTTTAACCCACTAAGAAAAATTAAGACATATTAATTTTTTTTTACCAATTAGATACACATTACCTTGGAAAGTTAGTTACAAAAGGGTCTTATTCCTTCTAAATAGTATTATAAGCCCTATGCCTGATGGAATCTTAAGGATTATTATATGGTTATTATTTCTTTTCTTGCTGCTTAATGCTTTCTCGTATGAAGTAATTTTCTAAATACATATTTTACAGCTAAAATTAAACTAGCGATTAAAAATAAATGAACTACTTGTTATAGTGTCTAGGAACCACTTTGGATCAACTAAAGTATCATTTAATTAGCAAACTAAAAAATATCTGTATAATTTTATTCATGTTCAAAATTTCCTAAAGATGTTATGAACAGACTCATGTAAGTTTTAAAATATTAGAAAGGTAACAAGACATTTTCCCTAGCATAAAAGGCACTCTATAAAGACCCTTCATAAGACTATAATTGCCATCTTTTAAAAATGAGAAAAAAAGTCATTATACCTTTCCAATTATGATTTGGTGAACTAATTCAGTGAAGTACAGTTAAATATTCTCATTTGATTTTAATTTTTTTAAGAGAGAGAAGGATAGTGAGAGAGAGAGAGTGAATCAATTTTATTTAGGTTTTCATGTGGTTTTCATTGCTCCAACACTTCATTGTGTACCTGGTGCTGGGGGTTTGAACCCAGGTCCTCATGGTGCTGGGCAAGCACCATAACCATTGGGCCACTACTCCAGGCCTGAAATAGTCTCATTTGAAATAACACTAAAACCACTGCTTGCATCTAGGGGAGAAACAAGTAATTTACTAAAAATTTAACTTGCAAATTAATGCTATATGTGGGGATTTTTATTTAGTAAAATCAAGTCACAATATGATTATGATATTATTCCTCAAAAGAAAGAGTTTAGTTGCTGGAGCGGTGGTTCAGTGGTTGCAGCACTTGCCTTGCGTGAGTGAGTCCTTGGGTTCGAACCCCAGTACCATGTAAACAACAGAGTGTCAGCAATGAAGCCAACATGAAAAACTAAATAAAATTGATTCTTGCTTTCTCTCTCACTGTCCCTCTCTCTTAAAAAAAATGCAGAGCTGCCTTTAAAAAAAGGGAGGGGGTTTATATTCTTATGTTCACACACTGACCAGCTCTTTTCTTCATTATTTTTGTAGCTACTTTTTTAAAATCCGTCGTTACTATATTCATTTTGCAAGTATTTATATTATGCCAAATGAATTGCTTTGAAGTTTTGTTCTTGTATAAATCTAAAAGTATAATCCTTCTTTTGCCTGCTCACTGTCCCAAGAATCCCATCTTTCTGGAGTGATGAATTTTTTTTTCATAATGGACAATTTTTTGTCCCCTTAAAATCTCAAGTATCTCTGTCAATGTACATGTCAATATTTAAAATTACAACTGAGTTTAAAGGTCTTAATTGGCTTTATTTGCCATTCTAAAATCCAACAACAGTTCATTGCACAAAATACACCCAGCGTCCCATGAGGAGCTGGTTTCATAGAAAACTGCTGATGGAGCAGAAACAAGGAGCAAAAGGTAGACGGGTCATTTTCTTTCCTCTACATGTTTTTTATTGGTGCATTATAGTTGTACATAATGGTGAGATTTGTTTTACCTATTAGAACATGCACATAACAAATCAACAAAGAAAGAACATGCACATAGTATAACAATTTAATTTGATCAATATCCCTCCCCACATCTCCCCCTCCCCCCTTCTCTCACCCCCTTGGTCCCCTTCTTCTTTTCTACCGATCTCCCTTTGCTTTTCATGCAATCACCCTGCCCCCCAGCACATACCTTCCTTTTCCTTTGTCCTAATTTCCACACACAAGAGAAAACATATAACCCTTGACTTTCTGAGTTTGGCTTTTTTCACTTAACATAATAGTCTCAAGTTCCATCCATTTTACTGTAAATTATGTAATTTCATTTTTTATGACTGAATAAACTACATTGTGTATTTTTTCTTTTTAAAGAGAAGGACAGTGAGGGAGAGAGAGAGAGAGAATCAATTTTTATTGACTTTTTCACATGGCTTTCATTGCTCTGACACTTAGTTGTGTACGTGGGTGCTGGGGTTTGAACCTGTGTACTTGTGCATGCTGGGCAAGCACCGTAACTGCTGAACCACCACTCTAGCCCCCAGTGTTTTTTTTTTTTTTTAGTCCATTCACCTGTTGTTGGGCACCTGAGCTGGTTTCTTAACTTGGCTATTGTAATTGTGCTGCTATAAATAAGGATATGCATATATCACTATAGTATGATGACTTTAATTCTTTAGCATAAATACTGGGGAGTGTTTGGTCATATAGGGGTTCCATGCCTCGTCTTTCAAGGAAACTTCATACTGTTTTCCGTAGTGGTTATACTAATTTACAATCCCATCATCAGTGTAAAAGTGTTCCCTTTTCTCTACATCCTCTCTGGCATTTATTGTTTGTTTTCTTAGATGACTTCCATTCTAACTCTTGTGAGATGAAATCTCAGTGTAGTTTAGACTTGCATCTCTCTAATTGCTAATATTGAACATTTTTTCCATATACTTTGGGCCATTTGTATTTCTTCTTTGGAGAAGTGTCTACTCATTTGCCCACTTAGTAATTGGGTTATTTGATTTTTCTGATATAAAAGTTTTTGACTTCTTTATATATCCTAGATATTAATCCTGTCAGAATAGCTAGCAAAGATTTTTTTCTCATTCTGCAGGTTCTCTCCTTACAGTCTTAATTGTTTCTTTTGTTGTGCAGAAGTTTTTAAATTTGACATTATTTCCTGAGCTTTAGAGATCCTATTGAGAAAATCATTGCTTGTGCCTGCATGCTGGAATGTTGACCCTATGTTTTCTCCTAGAAGTTGCATAGTTTCTCATCTAATATATAGGTCTTGGATCCATTTTGAGTTGATTTTGTGCATGGTAAAAGATAAAGGTCTAGTTCTTCTACATGTAGACAACCAGTTTCCCCAGCACCATTTGTTAAAAAGGCTATCTTTTCACCAGTATATGTTTTTGGCACCTTTGTCAAAGATCAGATGACTACAGAGCTGTGTGTTTGTCTCTCTGTCTTCTATTTGGTATCATTGGTCTATATGTCTGTTTTTATGCCAGTACCATGCAGTTTTTGTTACTATAGCTCTATAGTATAATTTGAAATCAGATGTGATTTCTTAAGCGTTTCTTTTTTTACATAATGATTCTTCCAAATACATTTTAGGGCTATTTTTTTTTCTAGTTCTATGAAGAAAGTCATTGGTATTTTGAGGGAATTGCATTGAATCTGTATATTGCTTTTGGTAGAATAGCCATTTTAACAATATTAATTCTACCTATCCATGAACATGGGAGGTCTTTCCATCTTATGAGGTCTTCTTCAATTTCTTTCTTTAATGTTCTATAGTTTTTATTGTAGACGTCTTTCACCTCCTTGGTTAGATTTACTCCTAGGGTTTTTTATTTTTGTTTTTGTTTTTGTTTTTTTGAAGCTATTTGTGAATGGAATTGTTTTCCTGACTTCTTTCTCAGTAGATTCATTGTGGATATATAGGAAAGCTATTGATTTTTATATGTTGATTTTGTCACCTGTTATGTTGCCAAATTTATGTATTAGCTCTAACCATCTTTTGGTGGAGCTTTAGGATCTTCTAGGTATAGGATCATATCATGCAAACAGTAATAATTTGACTTCTTCCTTTCCTGTTTTTATCCTTTTATTTCCTTCTTTTGACTAATTGCTCTGGCTAGAATTTTGAGCACTATGTTTAACAGGAGTGCTGAGAGTGGACATCCTTGTCTTGTCACAGATTTTAAAGGAAATGCTTTCAGTTTTTTTTTTCCCATTTACTATGAGGTTGATTTTGAGTTTTTCATATCTTGCCTTTATGATGTTGAGGTAGGTCCCTTCTGTCCCTAGTTTCTTCAATGTTTTTACCATGAATAGGTGCCGAATTCTGTCAAGGATTTTCTTTGCAACTATTGAGATAACGAAGTGATTTTTGTTCTTCATTCTATTTAATGAATTTCACTTGTTGATTTGCATGTGTTAAACCATCCTTGCATCTTTGGGATAAAAACAATTTGGTCATGATGTACAATCTTTTTGATATGTTTTTGAACAGTTAACTAATATTTTATTAAGAATTTTTGCATCTAGGGCTGGAGCGGTGGTTCAGTGGTTACGGTGCTTGCCTGGCATGTGCAAGTATGTGAGTTTAAAATCCAGCACTATGTACACAATGATGTCTCAAGGCAATGAAAGCCACATGAAAAAATAATTCTTTCTCTCTCTCTCTCTCTCACTGTGCCTCTCTCTTAAAAAAAATGAATTTTTGCATCTAAGTTCATCATGGATATTGGTCTGCAGTTTTCTTTTCTTGATGTTGGACTGGTCATTTTATTTATTTTTATTTTTATTTTATTTTTTTTAAAGAGAGAAAGCAAGAAAGAATCAGTTTTATTTATTTTTCCATCTGGCCTTTGTTTCTCCGACACTTAGTTTGTATGTGGTGCTGGGGTTTGAACTCAGATCCTCATACTTGCCAGGCAAGTGCCATAACCACTGCCACCGCTTTAGCCCCTGGAATGGTCATATTTTTAAATTGAGGAGTTGTTTTGTTGTACAATCATAAATGCATATGTATAACAATATGATGTGCCCCTGATCCTAATCCAGAATCACTCCCACATTGCCCACAGCCAAGCCTCTTGACTCTTTTATATTTTGCCCCAATAACAGATATAAATGCATATATGATTGTACATTTTCCAGAATTAAATAACTGCATAAGTATTATTTGGCTTCTTCAGTGAAAAATAAGCTACACTGGTGATTCCCCCCCAGATGCCTCCCTATCCTCCCTCTCTCCCCCCTCCCTCCCACCACTTCCCTCTCCTCCCCACTCCCACGTTTCTATGGTTCCCCTAGATTATGTGTTGCTTCAACTTTGGTGAGAGTAATACATGAGCTTGACCTTTCACCCAAGCCTGGGTTGTGTTCTGTCCTCCACAAATGAGGGAAAACATTTGACCCTTGAGTCTCTGGGTTTGGCTAATTTTGCTCAGCATAATTTCTGATCCAGAAGAGGAATAGCTGGATCATACAGTGACTCCATCCCTAAATTTTGAGGCGTCTCCACACTGCTTTCTAGAGCGGCTGTACTAGTCTACAGTTCCACCAACAGTGTGCTAGTGTTCCTATCACCCCACAACCCCTCCAGCATTTGTTATTGTTTATATTCTTCATCTTTGCCAGTCTAATTGGATTTAGGTGAAATTTTAAGGTAGTTTTAATTTGCATTTCTCTGGTTACTACTGATTTAGAACACTTTCCTATGTATTCACTGGACTGGTCATTTTAAAGGCACTTTCCTTGTAAGTAGGAACGAAACAGAACAATAGAAAAATAACTGACTGGTTAACATCAGATCATTTCAAATTTCTTTATTCATCTATTTTTTAAGGATTAAAGCAAAGGTAACTTTATTATCATGCCAATGAAAACTGGACTATTAGTTATTCTCCCCCTTCCATCCCTTCCTCCATTTCCTCCTCCTCTTCCTCCTCCTCCTCCTCTTCCTCCTGCTTCTTTTCATCCTCCTTCTTTCCTGTCTTCCTTTTCCTCCTCCTCTTCTTCTTCTATCTTCTCTCTCTCCTGATTATCTCAGAAGACTAAATTGGTGACCAAATATTAGTATAAGTGACTCCATTTTTAATTTTAGTCCAGTCTGTTGGGGCTCAACTCAGGAGCCTCATCCAAAATAATTACCACTTATATTTTTTTGTTTAACAGGTAAAAAAAAAGAAAAGAGGGAGTCCAAAGAGGAATGGAGAGGGCAGAACAAGTATGGAAATAATTGGCTCTTCTAAAATAATCAATGTAATTTTTAAAAAATCTATTGAAGGAAAAATATTTTGTTACCACCATTCATACTTACTTGGATAATTTTGTTTCACGATTCATAGAAACTTTGTCCTGATACAATAACAATCCCAGTGACTCTCAGACTTGAACAGATTTATTACTAAGGCATTTGGGGTAAATGGAACTCTGTCTTTGAGAAGGTCTACAAGAGGAGAAAGTGGATTCAGTGGATGGGGAGCGTTGCTGTTTGCTTTGCTTCTTTGAAAAGTATGCCTAGTAAATATTTTCACTAAATTGTAGAAGATGACCTTGAATTTGTGATCCTTTTGCCTCAGTTTCTAAGTAGCTGGGATTAAGATGTATGTCCCTGTGCCTGGTTAAGAATGACTCAACACATTTATTGTGGGGAGCTGTGTTGCCCCCCTGGGGGCCGATCAGGACGGGGGTGAGTGCCGACGGCTGGAACCCCGGTCCCCCCTCGTCCGGGGACCCCTTCCCTCCCAGCCGGGGAAACGAGGCAACCACACGCAGCTGATGGCAGCTCAGAATCCGTTTATTACTAAGGCACACGGGTTTTTAGAGGAGGGGAGACAGCCAAGGAATCAATAATCCTTCTAAGGGAGTTGCCAGGTGTTATGTAGATTTCAGTACAGACAAAAGATAGGAACATTCTGTAGTTGATACATTCTGACCCACCCTGTTTGACCTTTTGTATAACAAAGCACGACCTAGCAGCCCCTCCTGAAGGAATTTATACAAATAGTAACAAGATCGCTCCAGGGCAGCTGATGAAACGGAGAGGAGGTCAGACAAAGGTCAGACCCCAACAATTCCCCCTTTTTATTTTATTTGAAAGCGTCCAGGATCTGTCTTAGGTTGTGGAATGCGATAACCCTCTTTACCCGTCATGGGGATGGGCAACAGCATGGTTGCTTCCCTGGCTTAGGTCAGCAAGGCATCCATTCCATCTTACCTGTCATTGATTCAAGGACTCATGTCTCCTTTAACATATGAAACCATATTTGGGGGGGGGTCTTGCCTTGCTGCTGTGCCAGCAGGATATTGTATGATTTTTAGTCTGTTGCTGCTGCCATCAGCTGTAAGAGCGATAAATGAGGAAAATTATACCTAAACTTAACACTCCAATCCAGGCGGCAATGCCAGATCAATTTTTTAAGGGCTTTTGACATCCTGATAACAAGCCAAATAAAGACATAGATGGAACTTGGGTCTCAATTAGAGCCTTAATTTCTCTAATTAACAAAGTGGTTAAATTCCTAAACTTGTTGTTCCAAAGGCCTCTCACCATCTCACTTAGTTGAGATACAGATGTAGACAAATTGTGCATAGTATAAGAAACAGGTGTTACACAAATATCTTTAACAGTGGGGAACAAGACATGTGAAATATCATACAGCAATTAACAGCATTAGGTCCACTTGCAAATGTTCATTAATTAGCTATTGAGTCCTTAGGGTAGTTGCAGTTTGGCTGAACAATCTATTTACCGCTGTCCCTGTGGCCACTGAATGGTACATAGTCAGTCCCTCAGCAGCAGCAGCTGCAGTTGCAGCCACAATGGCTGTCACAATAGCCGCTGTAAATCTGAAGTCCCTTCAGGTTTGATAGAGCTGAATGTTCTGAGCATTCACCTTTACTTTCACTGGAACAGAAATTGTTGCAGGGACACAGAGGAGGGAGGAGTCAGGAAATCCCTTCTAGCAGGAACAAAGCTCAGTAGGACTCCGTGTCAT
>PVKS010000275.1:0-219655 GCA_004027875.1 Aplodontia rufa
TGTGGCAGGAATGTATGTGTGTCTGTGTGGACAAAAAAATCTTTACACTTACCATTTGGAAATATTCAAGAGGAAATTTGGAAGCAGTTACACCAAGGACCGAGCAACCTCTGAATTCTAAATATCAAGATAGGAAGGGCTGTGCTTGAAGGCCCCATGACATCTATTAGGGCCTTGGTTCAATAAAGCACTGAGCAAATTAAAGTAGCACTGTGATCTTTGGGGTTCTTGCCAAGACCCCAGCAGACCCTAGTGGTGTGAACTGGGGCAAGGAGCAGGCCAGCAGAGGCTGGAAGGCTTCCTGGTAAAGGACCCTCAAATTCTCTTCCTCTATTGAAGTCTTTTTTTTTTTTTTTGGTATCACGACAGTCCTGCCAGGACTTTCCCCTTTCCCCACACCTTGCTACTCAAGCTGTTCTGAGTTCACCTTCCCTAAAACCTGCACCAAAAGGTAAGAGTGAGCGCAGTGGTACACACCTATGTTCCCAGCAAATCTGGGGGTGGAGGCAGGAGGATCACAAGCTCAAGGTCAGCCTTAGCAGTTTAGTGAGGCCCTGTCTCAAAAAGAGCTGCCAGGCGTGGTGACACACCTGTAATCCCAGAAACTTGAGAGGTTGAGGTGTAGGAGGATTGCAAGTTCAAGGCCAGCTTCAGCAACTGAACAAGGCCCTAAGCAATTTAGCAAGACCTTGTCTCTAAATATATAAAAACGTAAAAGGTGAGGAGGGATGGAGTGGTGGCTTGGCAGTTGTGGTGCTTGCCTGACATGCACAAGGACACAGTTTCGAACCTCAGCACCACGTACACAGCAAAGTCACTTGAAAAAATTGATTCTCATTGTCCCTCTCTTAAAAAAGGGGGGGGGGATGAGCTGTGGCTAAGTAGTAGAGCACTTGGCTGGCATGCACAAGGACCTTGGTTGAAACCCCAGCACCTCATACACAACCAAGTTTTGAAAAAACTAAAAACCAGATGAAAAAATATTGATTCACTGTCTTAAAAGGGGGTGCAGTGGCTGGGGATGTAGCTCAGTGGTAAAGCACCTCTGACTTCAGTTCTCAGTGACAAAGAAATTGTTAATGGGGCTAGGCACAGTGGCATGCGCTTGTAATCCCAGCGACTCCAGAGGTAGAGAGGAGGATTGCCAAATTCAAGGCCAGCCTGGGCGACTTAATGAGACCCTGTCTCAGTAAAAAGCTCAAACTCTGGGCATCATCATGCTGGCCCTTGTATACCCCACCCTCAGTATGCAGCTGGACACATTGAGGGGGTGTTCATTTGCCCCCAAGTCACACAGCAGACATAAGTCTGCTTAAGATTTCTACCCTTCATTTCCCAGCTTGGTCCCTTAGCAGCCAAGGGGGCTGGAGGGCTGACCTCTGTCACCTCATTTGTGATTGTCCTCTTCTACACTGTCCAGATCAGGACATCTGGACAAGAAGAAACATGGGCCCAGTATTTACAACACCCTGGCTTGTGCCAGGTTCTGATGTCCATGGCCACATTGTCCCTATCATAAGCCATGATCAGAGTCACAGCTGCTGTCATGAGACGTATGCTGCAAGCATTTTTAGACATGGCCTCTTCAACTCCCCAGGAGGACATTTACCTCATTTTGACAGAGAGGTGGGAGGTGGGCAGCAGAGGGGCACTTGGTCAAGTTGGGGGACAAAAGTTTTCCCAAAGAAGGCCAAGGGGGATGCTGGCATCCACCTTGGGGGAGGCAGGAGCCTGGGCAAGGGGTGCTGTGGGTTTGTCTCGACTTCTGACTCAGGCCAGGAATACTACCTGTGGAAACTTCAGGGCATGGGGGCAGAGATACTCCATCTCCCTTCCCCCACCTGGGAAGTTTTAACTTTCTTCCTTGATGCACTTAAAGAGAAGGAGATCAGATCGTTTAAAATCCTGGGCTGCCAGCCAGTTTTGAAGATTGTTTTGCTGGGGCCAGGGTGGGGCAGGAATTCCAGCTGGAGCCCAGCCATGTGCTGTGCACTCACGCTCACGTGGTTGAAGAAAGACTGGGCTGGGCACTAGCTCCCTGTGCTGGCCTAGGCAGCAGGCACCAGGCACTAATGGAGTCATGGGGAGAGAATCTTCATCTGATTCATAGTTGGAACTGCATACCCAGTAACTTTTGCAAAACAATGGTTTTGTTTTGTTTTAAGAAGGAATAGTGAGTGAGAGTGAAAGAAAGAATCAATTTTATTCAGTTTTTCACGTGGCTTTCATTGCTCAGACACTTTGTTGAGTACGTGGTGCTGGGCTTACGAACCCATGTACTAGCGCATGCCAGGTAAGCGCCGTAACCGTCAGGCCACTGCTCCAGGCCACTACTCCAGCCCCAATAACAATGTTTAAGAATGTTTTCCTTTTAGATGGAAGAGTGTTCAGCATTTCATCAAAGACACACATCATCAGCATAGACTCTAGACCTGCAGAACCATCATACAGGGTAATGCTATTTCTAGCATTTTAGGAGGCCTCTCATGTCCCTTCCCATTACCTCCAGAGGTAATCCCTATAAATCACAAAGTTAATACTCTTCTGCGTCTGACTTTTTTTATTTGGCATAATGATTTTGATGTTCATCCCATTCACATTTAGTAACAGTTTGTTCTTTTTTGGTGCTGGGTAAGTAGTCTTTGATATGGATATATATTCTTCAATTGAATTATTCATTCTACTTTTTTCTTTATTTGTGGTGCTGGGGATTGAGCCCAGGGCTTCACACATGCTAGGTAACTGCTCTACCAACTGACCTATACTCTGAGGCCTCTTCTGTTTTGGAAAAAAAAATTATTAAGGAGTTGTTATATAAACATAAATGCATATAAAGTAACAATATGATATGCATTTGATCCTAATCCAGAGACATCCCTACATAGCCCACCCCCCAGTCTCTTTATTCTTCTATATTTTTGCTATAACAGTTATAAATGTCCATATATGTATGGACATTTATATATACATGATTGTGAATTGTTCAGAATTAAATGACTGCATAAGGTTGGAGCGGTGGCTCAGCAGTTACAGCGCTTGCTTGGCACGTGGGAGTATATGGGTTCAAACCCCAGCACCACATACGAAAAGAAGTCTTGGAGCAACAAAAGCAGGATGAGAAACTAAATAAAATTGATTCTCTCTCACAGTCCCTCTCTCTCTTAAAAAAAAAAAATGATCCCATAAGTATTATTTGGCTTTTTTTTTTTTTTTTAAGAGAGGGACAGTGAGAGAGACAGAGAAAGAGAGAAACAACTTTATTTAGTTTTTCACACAGCCTTAGTTGCTCCAACACTCAGTTGTGTAAGCGGTGCTGGGGGTTTGAACCCGGGTCCTCGTGCTTGCCAGGCAAGCACCGAAACCACTGAGCCACCACTCCAGTCCCCTTATTTGGCTTTTTTGGGTTAAAGAGTTACATTGTTGATTGTCTTGGTAGATCCCTATCCTCCCTCCCTCCCCTCCCTTCTACTTCTCCCTTCCCTCCCTCCCTCCCTAACTTTGTTAGATCTAGTACAAGAACTTCATTACCTTTCACCCAAGCCTGGTTTTGTTCTAGCCTCCACAAATGAGGGAAAACACTTGACCCTTGAGTCTCTGACTTTGGCTAATTTCACTTAGCATGATTTCTTCCATTGCCATCCGTTTACCTTCAAAGGCTGTAATAGCATTGTTTCTAATAGATGAGTAGAACTCCACTCTGTGTGTGTGTGTGTGCGCGCGCATCAGAGTTTTTGGATCCATTCATGCAGTGAAGGGCATCTGGGTTGATTCCATAATTTAGCTATTAAATTGAGCTACTATGAACATTGATCTTTTTTCTTTTTTAAAATTTGTTCCACATAGTCTTATATATTGGAGAGAATTGTTACATATTCATGCATATATGGGATATTGACATAGTGAGATAACAAGGCTGATCCTAGACCAGGATCTATCCCACTTCATCCATTCCCCAAGCTCATCTCTCCTCTGTAATCCCACCATGCTATAGTTTGAAATGAACATATACATGTAAATAATTGTTGACATTTCTGAGTTCCTCTGCCTGCCTGTGTATAGTTAGGCTTCTATGAACACTGATTTTAATTAAAAAAAAAAATTAAAGTATAGCTGGATGCAGTGGTGCACACCTGTAATTCCAGCTGCTTGGGAGGCTGAGGCAGGAGGATTGCAAGTTCAAAGCCAGCTTCAGCAACTTAGCGAGGCCCTAAGAAACTTAGTGAGACTCTGTCTCAAAATAAAAAAGGGGGGTGGGGGATAGGGATGTTGCTCAGTGGTTAAGCGCCCTGGTTTCAATGGTACAAAAAAAAAATTGTATAGTTGGGTGCAGTGGCATGGTCCTGTAGTCCCAGCTACTCAGGAGGCTGAGGTGGAAGAATTGCTTGAGCCCAGTGTTTCAAGGCTGGCCTGGGCAACATAGTTAGACCCCATCTCAAACAAACAAAATGAAGCACACACAAAGAAGATGAAGAAAGAAAACTTTTATACACTGGCACATGCATATGCTCTGTCTTTTACCATGTGATGCCCTGCACTGCCTCAGGACTCTGCAACAAGAAGGCCATTAACAGATGTGGCCATTGACCTTGGACCAGAACCATGAACCAAAATAAACCTTGTGTGTGTGTGTGGATTTGTGTGTGTGCGCGCGCGTATTGCTGGGGACTGAACCCAGGTCCTTGCATATGCTAAGCAAGCACTCTACTGCTGAGTCACATTCACAAACTCAAAATAAATCTTTTTCAAAAAATTAGCTGGCCAGGCACTGTGGTGCACGCCTGTAATCCCAGTGACACAGGAAGCTGAGGCAGGAGGATTGCAAGTTCAAAGCCAGCCTCGGCAATTTAGCGAGGCCCTACGAAACTTAGGGAGACCCTGTCTCAAAATTTAAAAAGCTGGGGATGTGGCTCAGTGGTTAAGTACCTCTGGGTTCAATCTCCAGTACAAAAAAAAAAAAAAAAAATTAGCTGGGCACAGTGGCTTCAGCAACTTGACAAAACTCTATCTCAAAATAAAAAATAAAAAGGACTGGGGATGTAGCTTAGTGGTAGAGCACCCCTGGGTTCAATCCCCAGTACTGAGAGAGAGAAAAAAAAAATCAGTGATTCTCTAGAGTTATTTAGCTCTGGTTAATGGGCTTGAGTCCCCTGTTGACAATCGCCCACAACTATCTAGAAAACATGATTTCTATAAAGTCTTCATCACTAAAATTGAAGAGAGGGACACTCTTCTTTCCACAGGCAATAAAACTGTTGGTGCAGAAAGAAGTTGAAATGGGGAGGTCCATGGCCACATGGAAATAATCAGGAGGGGACAATTGAGCTCTGCAGCTGTGAAAGTCCTGCCTGGAGAGAATGTTGGATGATGTGAGAATATTCACAATCTATTGTTCCAAGAAGAGAGTTATGGGACAGAAGGTAAGAAGTGTTCCCACCCTCTCCACACACAAAAGTCAGTGTGGCCACCAACGAATGTGGGAAGGGTGGCCTCAGCCCCACCCAACCTGCACTGGCATGCACCCTGGAGGGGGGTAACCACAGCTGCCAGGCTCTGAGTCAGCAGGGCCTGGGGCAGTAGGGAGGGGAAGGAACCTCACGCGGCAGGGACTACACTGCCCCGTGGAGCCTCTGGCTCTCAGCCCTGCAGGAAGCCGTGACTGTTTGAAAGGACGAATCACACATGGCCTAGTCCTCCTGGGGCCCAGCCAAGACCACTTCCCTGAAAGGAGGGATGCAGGAGGGGGGACTCCTGGGTTGAAAAGGAAGCCATCCAATCCTGGGGTGGGAAGGCAGCTCCTATGGTTGGGTTGTACAGGGTAAGCAGTGGTAGGGTTGGGGAAGGGTTCAGGGCCTTCCAGAGATCTCATAAAAGAGGGGCTGAGTCAGATCCTTGAGTGCCTATGACCAGACGTGGGAGGAGACACACAAAGGAAGTGCAAGCTGCAGGCTGAAATCTGTTGGCATGCACACGTCCCACAACACACGTGTAATATCAGGAAAGTTATATCATCCCACTGGGCCTCTACTTCCTCATCTGTAAAATGGGGATTATAAAGCCTGTATTCCTAAAGGACTGCAAATTGGTTCAAATGATTTGGTGTAAGTAAAGCACTCTGAAGAGACTGCTATGGTTATTACTGCACAGGGCCAGTATAGGAACTGAAAGGAGATCAGGAGGGTTAAAAGGAACAGTCTAGGGGCTGGAGTGGTGGCTCAGTGGCTCAGCGGTTACGGCACCTGCCTGGCATGCACAAGGATGTGAGTTCGAACCCCAGCACCATGTATACAACGAAGTGTCAGAGCAACGAAAACCACATGAAAAACTAAAATTGATTCTATCTCTCTCTCTTCCTCTCTCTCTTAAAAAAAAAAAAAAAGAATAGTCTAAAAAAGTTTAATTAAAGGGGCCAGTGTGGAGGGTTCCTCCCCTTTCTGCACATGAACAAGTCCCTGGGTGATGGGTTACAGGAGAAAGGCCACCCACAGTGTGCAGGAGGCAGGCGACACAGGCTGCAGTCTAGGTAGCAGTTAGAAAGCAATGGATGGATGTTTCGGGGAGACAGAGGATGGGAAAGCTGTCTGAGAGACCCACAGGATGCCCCAGCACAGGGTAATGCCAAGGAAGGTGGGATGGAGGGAAGGACAGGATTGCCTGACTTTTGTCTCCTTTATTTAGGGCAGCCATAATCCACCCAATTTCAACCTGCCTTGATTCTCAAAAAAGCACATCCTCTTAGTTCCTCCCTTGCTTTTGAGAAATGGTTAGTCTCCCTTATCAGGAAGGCAGTCAAAATGTCTACTGCCAGGACTGGAGCCATGGTTCAGCAGTTACAGAGCTTGCCTGGCATGTGCAAGGACGTAGGTTGAAACCCCAGCACCACGTACACATTGAAGTCTTAGAGCAATGAAAAACAAAATTGTTTCTCTCTTTTTTTTCTCTCTCTCTCTCTCACTGTCCCTCTCTCTTAGAGAGAGAGAGAATGAGAGAGAAAGAATTAATTTTATTTAATTTTTCATCTGGTTTATGTTTTTCCTCCACTTAGTTGTGAATGTGGCACTGCTGAGCCACCGCTCCAGCCCCTCACTGTCTCTCTTAAAAAAAAAAAATTCATGTCTAAAAAAAAAAAAACTAATGGGGCTGCCAGGTGTGGGGGCTTACACCTATAATGCCAGCAACTCTGGTGGCTGAAGCAGGCGGATCACAAATTTGAGACCAGTGCAGCAACTTAATGAGGGCCTAGGCAAAAGAGAGAAACGCTAACTCAAAAAAAAAAAAAAAAAAAAAAAAGGGCTGGGAATGTGGCTCAGTGGTTAAACACTCCTGAATTCAATCCCTGGTACCACAACAAAACAAAACAAAAAGTCAAAATAAAAGATAAAAAGTTAGGGGAATGTAGCTCAGTGGTAAAAGCAACCCTGGGTTCAATTCCCAGTACCAAAAACTAACCAATAAACAAACACCTAATGGGGCTCTCCAGAGAGGGAGCACCCTGTCCCCAGAGGTGCTCTGGAACTGCACCTGGAAGTTGGTCCTGATGTTTGGGAAAAGCAGCGGAGTTTATCAAGTATCACGGTCCATCGGTGAGTCAGGACCCAGTCTGAACAGTGCAGAGTGGAATCCGCTTTCCCAGCTGAGTCAAGTCAGGCCCTGAAGCAGCATCCCAGCAATGGGCACCAAGTAGGATCCAAACAGGGAAGCCAGAGGCCACCTGCTCTGGGGACACAGGTCTCACAGGAGGGCGGTGGAAGGTGGGGATATGAGAAAGGGGCTGGTGGGGGAAGCTGTGACTTCAGTCGATCCCCCAACTCAGAGAATCCCTTGAGAGAGCAGGGCTGGGTAAGGGGCTGCTTAGAGGTGGGTACCTCTGCCCAAAGTCAGAGGGAAGGGCCCCAGGTAGGCAGGTGGGTTGGGTCACAAATCCAGCCTGTGACAGGCTCCTCTTGGTTTCCACAGCACTTTTATTAAATTTCGCTTTTGTTCCTTCTCACCCTGTCTCCCCCAATCCCACATCTGTACCTACTGTGTGTCTACCTTTGCCTCAGTCACTGGGCTAACCACTACTAAAGCCTCACACAGGGAATACACAACACACTGTCTACCCTCAGACTCTACTGTGTTGCCTTCAGGGTGTGTCTTGCAAGCCCAGTATCCCTAGCTTGTTCCCTGCCCTTGCCTCCCTGCCTCTGGGCTGCTACCAGACCCGGAAAAACCCACCTGTCTTTCCAGTGCTAATCTGTGCCTCCCTGATAACCTTCCCTTATCTGCCTCTGGATTAAGGACTGTCAATATTTTTTGATTTATTGAGTACCCATTAAGACCAATGGCTTCATCCCATAAATATGCCTGCCCCTCACTCAGCAAGACTGTGGCCCCACTCAGCAAGTAGACTATGGCCCCACTGGGACCCAGGCTCCATCCTGCTTCAATATCCTCAGCGCAGGGTTTTTGACCCCAGGGGCCACAAGTTGACTGAGTGCTACAAACTGTCAGAGAATGGTACCAAATGATCTGGGTGCCGGGGCGCACACCTGTAATCCCAGCTACTCAGGAGGCTGAGGCAGGAAGAGCACAAGTTCAAAGCCAGCAACTTATGGAGACCCTATCTTAAAAACAAAAACAAACAAAAAAGGCTGGGGCTGCAGTTCAGTGTTAGAGAGTCCCTAGGTTCAAACCCTAGTATGACCAAAAACCAACCAACCAACCAAAAACCACAACCCACCCATCCACTCACTCAAAACCTCCTCATCTGGACAATTGTGACTTTTCTAAAGCCCACCCAGGTGACTCCCACAGTGCTCCAATCCTAAGAGGCTTATCTGACTGGACTCTGGTCCTCTACACAACAAAGTTATGTACATGAGACCCTGAGTCCAGGAAGGATGACTTCTTTCCACTTTGTGTTTGATCTGACCTAGTCCTCAGGTCCAGAATGCCCTTCCTGCCAGGCACGGCACCTGAACTGTAGCTTTCCCAACAGCCCAGTTCAGATGTTACCTCTGAATATTCATCCCAGACTCCTCCTCCAGGTTCCTTCCACTCTTGAATCTTTGTTCCACCTGTCTGTCCAGAGCTTGTCCAGGGAATTCTTGAGTACCCAGAGGATGGACCCAGCAGAATGAGCAAATGAGCACATAAATGAATGAAAAGTATTTCTTTCTTCTATGTCAAGTCATAACTGTCTTTTGCAGTCTTGGTCAATTTGTTCCTCTCTTGGGTTGGAGCACTGGCTCAGTGGTTACAGCACTTGCCTGGCATGTGCAAAGACCCAGATTCAAACCCAAGCACCACACACACAAGGAAGTGTCAGAGGAACGAAAGCCACATGAAAAACTAAATAAAGTTGATATTCTCTCTCCCCCTTTCTCTCTCTCTAAGGAGGTGTATCTCAGTGGTAAAGCATTTGCCTAGCATTTCCCTAGCAGGCCCTGGGTTCTATTCCCTGTACAGGAAAAAAAAGTTTCATGTTTTAAATTTCTACCACACCTAACTCAAGCTTTGCATTCTTCTAGTGCAGAGAAAGGATTCTATCACATTCTTAGGTCAGGTTAAAACTAGACTTCAAAGGAAATATTTTAGTGGAATTTCACCATCTATGTGTCACATAAGCTGGAGCAGTGGCTCAGCAGTTATAGCACTTGCTTGGCATGTGCAAGTATAAGAGTTCAAACCCCAGCACCATGTACGCAACAAAGTCTTGGAGCAACGAAAGCCACATGAAAAACTAAATAAAAATTAAATAAAAACTAAATAAAACTGATTCTTTCTCTATCCCTCTCTCTTTAAAAAAAAATGAGGACTATATGAGGGGTGTGGATCTGCATCTCCAAACTGGCTAATGGTTTTCATTTTTATTGAAGTTTCTGTGGAATTAAATATCTTAAACTTGAGAAGTGGATGTGCCCATATAATCACCAACCAGATTGAGGTGCAGAATGTAACTGTCCCCAAAGCTCCCCCACCTCCCTCCAGTCATTATCTCCTAAGGATAACCACCGTTCAAACTGCAGAACAACTTGCCTAGATTTATACCCTTTCTTATCTTTCTCTGCTTTCTTCTGTGTGTGTTACTTGGGATTGAACCCAGGGGTACTGTGCCACTGAATTACATCCCATCCCAGCCTTTTTTTTTTTTTTGGTCTTTTTAAATTTTACTTTGAGACAAGTCCTACTAAGTTGCCAAGGCTAACCTCAATCTTGCCATCCTCCTCCCTCAGTCTCCCAAATCACTGAGATTACAGGCATGTGTCATCATGCCTGGCCAACCACATGGTGTCTACATTTTTGTGACTAGTTTCTTTCACTCAACATTATGTCTGTGAGGTTTATCGGTATGTGTATCAGTAGTTCTTTTTCACTGTCATATAATATTCTACCAAATAAGTATACACCTTTATTTATCCATTCCATAACTGATGAGTATTTGGGGTAGTTCCCAGATTGGAACAATTAAAAATAAAGCTACTCAGAACATTTCACATGTCTTTTGGTGATTATTGACCCTCATTTCACCCAGGTATATATCAGGAGCAGAACTGCTGGATTACAGAGGAATATGATTGGCTGATTTTGTATGGCTGGGTTGGCTAGGTAGATCTTTCCATGGTGCCCAACAGAGTCCCTAAGTGTGTACTGGATCTAGAAGAGCCTAATGGCCAAAAATGGATCTCTAGTAAGCAGCCTCAGCAAAACCAGCAAGTAAGATTTTCACTGTTTTCCCCAACCTCCACTCCCCACCAAGCTGAGGAATCCCTCTGAGTCCTCCATGGTCCTCCAGGGTAATGGTTCAGGCCAGCCTGTTACTACTATCTCCTCCATGCACCTCACACAAGGTTAGCCCTCCGAGGCTCTGCAACTTGATGGGGTCTAACGGGTGGACAGAGGTCAGAAACCTGTTCCAATGCCCAGTGGGCCCCAAAACTAAAACCCTCTGCTAGTTCTCTGCTGTTATCAGTTGGAAGACATGAGGCCTGCCTAAAAGTGATAGGAACTGAGGACTGAGAACTGTTCCTGGGAGCTCAGCCAACATCACTCCCCAGCCTTGTCTCTGGGACCATCCCTTTATGTATAAACATACTTAAGTGTTTCACCTGTGGTCAAAATGCTCACATGCTTTGGCCAGACCCCTCCCCAAGGGCCTATGCCCAAGAGACCCAGACTGCACTTTCTCAGGGGCTTTTGTCTCCAGGATCCCTGCTTGGGGCCACCCTGCCCTGTCTTTTTCATTTCTTGTCACAAGAAGTGTGTTCAGGTTCCTTCAGTCCTCCATTGTGCCTGACCCTGGACAGTGAAGATGGAAGCCACAACCCAGGTGTACCCATGAAGACACCACCATTGCTGGGAGACCTTCATAATGGTGCCCTCCCAAGGCAGGCAGACTTCATGGGACCCAAATATTTCTGGGCCATGTTTTTTTTTTTTTAAGAGAGAGGGGCAGTGAGAGAGAGAGAGAATGAATAAATTTTATTTAGTTTTTCTTGTGGCTTTTGTCCATCTGACATTTGTTGTGCATGTGGTGCTGGGGTTTGAACCTGTGTCCTCACATGCCAGGAAAGCGCCGTAACCGCTGAGACACGGCTCCAGCCCCCTAGGTTCCACTCTTAACAAGGCTCTGGAGGTTAGTACCTGGTAGTGCCCATTTCAAGTTTAATTTTAAAAAAATATCTTCAATGTATATTTGATGGACTCCTTCCACGGAGTAAAGCGGGGATCTTGCTGGAGGTGGGCCGTGGAAAGGAAAAAATGGTCAGCTCTACAAAGCTCGGGCCCCAGTTGTCACTCTGTTTGGGATTTTACTGGGGCCCAACCGAAGTTGACCTGCCAGGAACACACAGTTGTAACAGGGCTAGGATCAGAGTTCAAATCTTTCTATGTCAAACTCAGTCCCAGAATTCACAGGCTGAAAGGAACCCTCAACCCAGAATCTGCGCAAAACTGCTTACATACACCTTTTTCCCCAGCAAAGCCATAACTTTCAGACCCAATAATCCTCACACAGTGTCCGGTCTACGAAGTCAAACCAGCACCCTCGGGAGCCCAGCGCAGCCACCCCGCAGTACAAGGCTGGCAGTCGGCGGAAGGGGTCTGCACGCCCGCGCTCGGGCGGCACAGGACCTCTTGGGAAAGCACGCGCGCTGAGGACCGTCGGGGCACGGCGGTCGGGGTCAGTGGCCAAGGCGGGGCTGGGTCAGGACTCCGAGCCGGGCCCGGCGTACCCGGAGCAGGGGCTCTTTGGGAGGGCAGCGACGCCTCCCTGCAACCCGGACTCGAGCCTCGAAAGGTAACGCGGATCTCAGCGCAACGTACGCCACGCCGGGACTCCGCCCACTCCGGGCCGCGGCGCTCTCGCGCGCGCCAGCCACCAGCGTGCGCAGGCGCCCACGGATCCCGCAGCCGCCATTGCACGCCCTCCGCCGCGTTGGGCTCCGGTTTAGAAATTCTCCGACCCACGGGGAAGGCCGAATGTGACGCCTCGACGACAGCGTCCTAGAGCTGCAAGGGCAGCACACTCAGTGCTGAATGCCCACCGACGCCGGGCTGATTGGAGTAAGGAACTACACCTCCCAAAGTGCATTGCGCCGCAAGATTGCGGGCAGCAGTGACGTAAGGGGTCTTAGCCGCTACCATTTCTCTGGTCGGGGCGGGGGACGCGTTGGCTCCGGCTGATGACGCGCTCGCCGTGCAGCTGTAGCGTCGACGGAGGTCAGCGCCGGGAAACCGGGGTTCGGTTCTCCAAGCGCTTTCGCAGTCTTTCCTGTTCGATCAATTTAAACTGACTTTCTGTTTAGTATGAAGTATGGCTACGCCTTGCCTTTCCACCTGGGGCCGGCCGCTGAGCTAGCTAATACCATTTTTACTCAGTCTTTACTTTGAAATCTACTCCCGTAAACTTTTTTTTTTTTTTTTTTTTGGTACTAGACACTGTACCCAGTGACTCTCTGTCACCGAGCTACATCATATATATATATATATATATATATATATATATATATATATATATATATATCTATAATAATTATTATTTTTTTTTAAACAGGATCTGGCTGAATTGCTTAGGGCCTGGCTAAGTTGGCTTTGAGAGTTGCTGGGATGATAGGTGTATGCCGCCTCACCCGTATATTCTTTGATAAGACTTGCCAGTCGTTACCATCTTTTGTCCCATTCGCTTTATCATTTTCTCTTTTCTCTCTTTCTTAGACCACTCCCTGTCCCCCTGCAGGACTATTTGATTTATATACTCTTTACCTCTGTATTTAAAATCAGGTAACATTAACCAAGACTATTTCTTAACCCATAGTCCATATTTAAATGTTTCCAGTTGTCCTAGTGAATGAGATTAGAACAGAGAGGAAAATTGGCCAGAAAATTGGCACCGAGTTACTGAGGTTTGCTGCACACCAAGAGCTGCAATGCACTGCGCAACTGTAAGAATGGGGGACACACCCAGCTTTAACTGGGAATAGATGCAAACACCAACGTGGGCTATTTCTGCAGCAGAGATCTGTACCCAGCCCAATGGGGGACACACCCAGCTTTAACTGGGAATAGATGTAAACACCAACGTGGGCTATTTCTGCAGCAGAGATCTGTACCCAGCCCAAAATCCATTCACCAGCAGAAGCAGAAAATAGGGTTTCATCTCAAAACTAGTGCTTCACTAATAAAGCCCTTTATGGAAATTGCCTTTTCTTGGTCCAGGAGCACATGTTGCATGTAGCTGTCAGGTTTCATTAGTTTCCTTCAGTCTAGAGTGGCTCCTCAGGTTTTTCTGGAAGTTCAAGGCCTTGACTCTTTTCGAGATTTCTGGCCAGGTTAAGAACTAGGTTTAGGGCTGTCTGATTTCTTCACCACTAGACCTTTGTGATGCTGACCTGGGTGGATAATAGGCACTATTATTCAGAGGCTGAGATGGGTGTTGATTGGGTGACCAGCCCCTGGGATCCATTCACAAATGCTTCTGGGCTACACCCGTGTGTATCTCCTAAGCTAGGGTGTCATTCTCACCCAGGTCTTTGGCTTCCTTGTAGCACCCACCACAGAGCCATGGTCCATGCCTTCCTCATCCATACCTTGAGGGCCCCAAACGTGGAGGATACAGGCCTTTGTCGAGTGCTCTACTCCTGTGTCTTTGGTGCTGAGAAGTCACCCGATGATCCTCGACCACATGGTGCAGAGAGGGACAGGCTTCTCCGCAAGGAGCAGATTTTGGCAGTGGCCAGGTAACCACGTAGCCCAGCCCCAGGCTTCATTGAATGCATGGCTGATTGTGATAGGCACCCTGGGGGTGTGCACCAAAACAGTATGACTGAGAAATAGTGAGACTATTTGGGAGTGGTTTTTTCCCACAGAGTATCCCTCAGTTGTTCGTATTGTTAAAATGAAAATGGGTTAAAGAAGGTCTGGGGTTGTAGCTCAGTGATAGAGCATTTGCCTAGGATGCTCGAGGCCCTGACTTCAAGTCCCATCACTACAAAAAAAGAGAAGGTGCTTAAAGAAATAATAATAATGCTATTATAACATTATTATAGTTAGCATTTATTGAGCCTATATGTACCAAGCATTTATATTCTGACCATTTCACATATATTATTAATTTGTTTAATCATCATAACAGTCTTTTGAGATATCTATAGTTATTTCCCACACTTTATAAATGAGTCACACCTGAGGTACAGAATGTCTAAGGAACTTAACCTGCCCAAGATTATATAGCTAAAAAGTGCACAGCTGAGATTTGAGTGCAGATAAGCAAACCACAGTGCAGATTCAACTTACTTTGTAGTCCAGGATTTCTCGGGGCCTTCAGTGTACCTGTGGACTTTATGCTTTTCTAAGGAAGAAAGAATATGGTACATGGGAATTGTTTATACTCAAGTCCTCCTGAATGTCTGGGACTCAGAGCACAGTTTGGAAAACACTGTTTCAGATTGAGGTGGTTATCCTTGGACCTACCCATCCCAGACCCAGACAGTTACCAGAGTTTCTTGCCCCCTTTGCATTCAGGATAGGGGATTGATTGCCATTCTAGGCGACCTTTTTGCTGACTCCTGCCATCCCCTTATTCTTGACCTTCTCCCTGTAGCATAGAAAACCAAACAATGCCTTTACTATTTTATTATTTTGGTGCTGGGAGTTGAACCTGGGGTCTTCCCATGCTAAGTACATACTCTGCCACTGAACTATACCTCCTCCCCAAGAAATGCCTTTAAAACCAGCCTTTGTGTGCCAAACTGGAAGGCAATTCAGGAAGGATCACAGAGAGTTTTCAAAAACCTGGACCTCAAGTGGAAGGCTTTTCGTATTTGGCACCATTGTGAGATGGGATGATGATGGAGTAGGTGATGGCATTTCTTTTCCCTATCAGGGCCTCTGTGAAGCAGGTAGGGCAATCTCTTCTTTCCCTGGCCCTTTTCCAGCCAGAGAAGCTGTATTTAGAATCAGCCTTCCCTTGGCCACATGGAGTAAAGTGGTTCAGGGTTGGGGCCTGGATTCCCACATGAAGATACTTCCTGGGAAGGTCATTTGTTCTCTTTGAGCCTCAGTTTCCTCACCTGAGATATAGGGGACAGTGACTGCTTCCAGGTCTAGGTTAGTCATGAGGATGATAGAAGTTTGTGCATGGGTTGCCTTGGCGTCGCCAGACCTGTCACCCACCAGCTTGACCTGTGTCTTCTCCCCAGGCAGGTGGAGTCAATGTTGCAGCTGCAGCAGCAGGCATCTGGCCGACCCCCAACAGAGCTGCAGTCTCAATCCTCAGATGAGCCTATGCCCCTGCAGGATGCCCCACGAGGGGTCTTCCGCTTGGCAGCAGGGGACCCTTTCCAGGAGCCAAGAACAGTGGTGTGGCTGGGTGTGGTCTCTTTAGGCTTCGCTGTGGTGCTAGATGCCCATGAGAACCTGCTGCTGGCTGAGAATACCCTTCGGCTTCTGGCCCGCCTCCTCCTTGACCACCTCCGGCTGCTGGCCCCTGGCACCAACCTCATGCTGCGGGCTGATCGCATTGAGGGCATCCTTACCCGCTTCCTGCCCCATGGCCAGCTGCTTTTCCTCAATGACCAGTTTGTCCAGGGTCTGGAGAAGGAATTCAGTGCTTCTTGGCCCCGCTGACCCTTGCTGGAATGGAGCTCCCTGAGAGATCAGTGAGGGAGTACAGAGGTTCCACACAGCCAGAGGAAGCTTGGTATCTGCCCCTGCCTGGTGTATTCTTGCCCTGATATGCTGCCACACCCAGGACACATGGGACAAACTGGCAGAAAGGGGGCCAGTCCGAGGGTAGAAATGGGGCTGCGCCTATTTGCTGGAACTTGGCACACCTTTTCCTTCCAAAAAGTGCAAAGGGGGTCTCTTGAGACTCCCCTCATGGTGGGGAAGCTGGGCCCACACCCTGGCCCCCACCTTTGCACCCACTTAGGCAACATCATTGGAGATTTTGTCAGCGAGGACCGGCTCGGCATCCAGCTCCACCTCAGTTCAGAAATGCTGTTCCGCAGGGGCATTCTGCAGCTGCCTATCGGACCTTGTCAAGATTAATCAAGGGCTCTCTCATCTGCCAGCATTTGGAATGTCTGGCCTGGTTGACCTTTGTCTTTCTCATTTTGCATTAAAAGTGCTGGCTTTGTGACCTCACCCTTTCTCTGAGTTTAATGGACACATTCTGTTCCTAAAAGTGAGCACCCCTCTAGATGGCTGGTGAGCAGGGGGGCTACACTTACTGCTCAAGATCTCCCCAGAGACTTCTTGGCAGGCCACCTGTGCCTCCTTGGGATGATGGCATTTGCTTCCTCTGCCAAAATGTGCTTCACTAGTGGCAGGTCTCACATAAGCCTACTTGTGTAGGTGCAAGTGGCTTACGTGAGAGGTGATCCAGGAAACAGGAAGGGGAAGCAGCCTGTCAGGGTGTTATCAGTCCTGGTATGACCATGGGTGGGGAGTTTAGTGCTTAGTCTGGGGGCCAATGTGCAACAGGCACCTCTGAATTACCTTACCTGAGGGGCAGGGTCCATTTACTCTGTGTTTGTCAACCCAGGGTGCATAAATTCCTTGGCTCTTTCTGCCCTCAGAAAAAGCTCTCAAATAGTGGAGTTGAGCCTGCCTGAACTATGAGAAGGCCCAAAAGTATATGGATGGGCTGCCATATAGCTTGAATAGCTTAAGGTCGTTAGGAGGTCTTTAATACCTTAAAATTATTCAGTTGAAAAAATTGTTTATATCTGCTTTCATGATCTGCTTATTGCCATGAAGACAAGGCTTTCTTGGCGTGGGCAGAATTGGCCTCCTAAGTGGTTAGGGTGCCCATGACAGCCCCATCTCACGCATGCCATGCATAGTTGCCTTTGGTCACCCAGGATGAACTCGCCCACATCCATTTAGGAGGCAGCACCCTGATCAGACCTTCCATGTTGCAGCCAAGGCCACCAACCATACTATGCCTTCTGTCACCACTGTTGTGATAATCCTGGTGAGATGGCCCTGTTCTCACACGAACAGGCCCTCTGGCCTGAGTGGAAGAGCCCAAGCTTGCCTGGTCTAAATTCTGTTTTTCAAACTGCACTTGAAAGAGATTGGGACACTTCTTCCATGGAAGTTGGGATTAGGAATGTTTGGTGGCCTTGGTTCCCATTTGGTGGAGGATACTGGTGCACAGAGGATGGCAGAGGCTGATGTCCTGGGGTTACTGAGCCCCTGGATCTTGTTCTGGCTGCCCAGTTACTGCCAGGATTTCCTTCACCCTTGGGTTTGCCCAGGGCCCTTTCTGTACTTTCCCACACTTGAGGGGTCAGGGAGAGGGTACTGGGGGTTGAACTCGGGGACTTCACCACTGAGCTATACCCCTGATCCTATTTATTTATGGAGGTAGGATCTCACCAAGTTGCTAACGCTAGCCTAGAATTTGGGATCCTCCTATCTCAGCCTCCTGAGTTGCTAGAATTACTGGCATATGCCATCATGCCCAGCTAAAATATTTATTTTTTGAAGGATCGAAACCCACACAGGCTAGCCATCGGAGACTTTATTGCAGGTGGGAGAGCAGCGGAGAGAGAGAGAGCTTGAGAGGCTGCAAGCACTTTTATAGGGATGGATGGGGAGTGGTCCATGGGGGTTAGGTGGCCTAGGACAGGGGGCAGGTACTGATTGACCAGTGGCCACGGAGATGGGTGTGTAGGGACACTACTGGGTGTATGTTTGCGCCTGCGGGAAGGTTAGGATCCGAAAGAGAAGGCCCTTAAGTGCCATCTTGAGAAAGGGGGTCCTTGTATCACCCAATATTTTTATTTATTTTTTATTTTTTAATTTTTAATTTTTATTTTTTTTAGGAAGAAAAGCTTTATTTGGGGCTCATGGTTTCAGAGATCTTAGTCCATAGGTGGCCAGCTCTATTTCTTGGGGCTGGAAGTGAGGTTGAACATCATGCCAGAAGTGTGTGCAGAGGCATGGCTCCAGGAAGTAGAGAGAGAACTCTACAGCACATACAAAAGATATGCCCCAATAATAAGCCCCCAATGACACACTCCTCCAGTCATACCCTTCCTACCTACAGTTGCTAGTTAATCCCTATCAGGGGATTAACCCACTAATTGGGTTAAGGCTCTTTAAACCCAATCATTTCACCTTAGCCTTCTCAAATTGTCATGCATGTTAATTTGGAGAATACCTCACATTCAAACCATAACATTCCTCCCTAACACCCAAAAGCTTATCACAATCTGACAATGCAAAATACATCAGTCAGTTTTTCAAGAGTCCTTATAGTCTCAACCGTTCCAAGATTGCCCAAAAGTCCAAGTCCAAAGTCTCCTCTGAGACTCAAGGCAAACTCACATCACAAGTTCCTGTAAATAATCAAATCAAGTTATATATGTGCAACATATAAAGGCACATAGTAAATACCTCCATTCAGGAAAATAGGACCAAAGCAAGACCGAAATCCAGCTGGGCAAACAAGTCTTTTAGTTTCATGTCCAGCATCTGGAGCACAAGGCATTGTGATGTTCTGTCCAAAGGACTTGTGAAGCTCTACCCTTATGGCTTGCTGGTTGCAGTCCACATGGCCTCTCTCTTGACTTGTCTGCTCAGTTCCTGCAGCTTTCCCCGTGTTCATTCCACAGTGCTGCATCGCTTAATCCCAGGGGTCTCCATTGCAGCTTCATCTTTCTCCACATCCCCACGCATCACCCTCTCAGAGGCTGCCTGCAGGAACTTCCTTTGAAATCCTGGTGGAAGCCTCCCTGACCCCCTTACTCCAGCATCCTGCAATCCTGCAGAACCAGCACCATGTGGTTGCCGTCAAGGTCTCAAGCAGTAACCAAGACTCCAGGGACCACTGCTATAGCAGCCTGAGTGCCTGGATAGCTAAGCTCATTGGAAAAAAAAAAAAAATCCCTAGGCCCTTTTGTGTAAAAAGGGTGCACCACAGGTCTCTTCTTAAAGGAATTTTTACTCCATTGGCCTGAGATGGGTGTGCTCTTGCCAGTTCCTGATATGCCCTCAAGCAGTCTTCCTTTTTGCCTCTGGGAAAAGTCCTTAAAATTTCTTTAGTGGCAGTAACAACAAATGCAACTTCCTTAGCCCCAGTGTTACTCCCATCTTTCAAGTCCTAGTTTTTCAATCTTTCTGCTCTGCTTTCTTGTACTGAATATCACAAGAAGTTTGGCTAAAAGCCGCCAGCAATATCCATGCCACCACCTAAATACTAGGCTGCCTAGAAATGTCTTCTGCCAGATTAAGAAGTCCATCACTTTTAAAATCTGTTTCACAGAAGGTCTCAGGATATGGGCAAAATACAGACAACCTCTTAGCCAGAAAGTAACACCAATGGCCTTTAGTCCAGTGATCCAGAGTCCTCCTTTTCCTCTGAAACCTCTTGAGCCCTGTCTTTTAGCACAGTCCACAGTCCTATAGGCATTTTGGTCTTCTGAGTACCCACCAGAATCACCCATTAAGTTCTGCTTACAAGTAAAGCTTTTTCAGCATCGCTGAACTTTCCAGAATCCCTCCCATAAATTCCAATAAGCTCCAAAAGCTTCTAAACCACATGGGCAGGTTAGTCACAGCAGCAACCCCACTTCTCAGTACCAATTTCCATTTTAGACTGTTTTTTATGCTGGTGTGATCCAAGGACCTGACAAGAACAATTAAAGGAGGAAAAGTTTATTTAGGGGCTCACAGTTTCGGAGGTCTTAGTCCATTGAAGGTCAGCTTCATTCCTTGAGGCTTGAGGTGAGGATGAAGATCACAGTGGAAGGCATAGCTCCAGGGGGCAGAGAGAGAGAGAGCTATTTTTAATTTTTTTAAGAGAGAGGGACAGTGAGAGGGAGAGAAAGAGAATCAGTTTTATTTAGTTTTTCATGTGGCCTTCAGTTCTCCAAGACGTCACTGTGTACATAGTGCTGGACTTTGAACTTCTGTACTTGTGTATGCCAGATAAGCGCCGTAAATGCTGAGTCAATGCTCCAGCCCTATACTTTATTTTTTAAGAGCAATTTTACGTTCATGGCATTGAACAAGAGGTACAGAGTTTCCGTGTACTCTCTGCCCTCATTCATGCACAGCCTTCCATTGTCAAATCCTGCCTAGAGTGGGTACATTTTTTTTAACTGATGAGCCTGCATTGATCCATCAGCAGCACCCACGGTCCATAGTTTCCTTTGGGTTCACTCTTGATGTAGTGCATTCTATAAATTTTTCACATGTGTCTAGTGACACGTGTCCATCATTGTAGTATACAGAGTTGTTTCATTGTCCTAAAAATTTGCTCTGCCTATCCATCATCCATCCCTTCTACCCCACTAACTCCTGACAATCTCTGGTCTTTACCATCTCTGGTTTTATGTTTTTATTGTGTGTGCACCAGCGATGAACCCAGGGGCACTCAACCAAGCCCCTTTTATATTTTATATTGAGACAGGGTCTTGCTGAGTTGCTTAGGGCCTTACTAAGTTGCTGAGGCTGGCTTTGAACTCATGATGCTCCTGCCTCAGCCTCACGAACCACTGGAATCACAGGCATGCACCACCATGCCCAGATGGTTTTACCTTTTTCAAATGTTGTGGAGTTGGAATTGTTCTAGCCTTTTAACATTGAATTCTTCATCTTCTTTCATGTAGTAAATGTCTTCCCATGGCTTGATGGCTCTTTTTTTTTTTTTTTTCAAAAGAGAGGATCAGTTTTATTTATTTCTTCATCTGGTTTTTATTTTTCCAACACTTAGTTGTGTATGTGGTGCTGGGGTTCCAACCCAGGTCCTCACACATGCCAAGCAAGCGTTCTACTGCTGAGCTACTGCTCCAGCCCCAATAGCTCTTTTTTTTTAAATTGCTGACTATTAATATCCATTTCTATGGATGAGCCACAGTTTACTCGTTCACCCACCAGAGGGCTCTTTGTTGCTTTGAGTTTTGGCAGTTACAAATAAAGCTGCTCTAAGTACTCATTTTTGTGGGATATAAATTTTCAATTGAACTGGGAGAATATTCCACATCCTTGCCAGCATTTGGTGGTGTCATTGTCTGGACTTTGTTCTAATAGGTGTGCAATGATATCTCATTGTTTTTGTTTTTAAAGAGAGAGGGAAAAAATAGAATCAATTTTACTTAGTTTTGCATGGTTTTTGTTTTTCTGACTCTTAGTAGTGTAGGTGGTGCTGGAGTTTGAACTCAGGTCCTTGCACATGCCAGGCAAGCACTCCAACCACTGAGCCACCACTCCAATCTCAATGTCTTATTGTTTTGATTTGCAATTCTCCAATGATAATGTTGAACATCTTTTATGAGCTTGCTTGCCATCCTAATACCTTCTTTGGTGAGGAGTCTGTTCAGGTTTGTTTGTTTGTACCAGGGATTGAACTCAGGGACACTTAACCACTTGAGCTACATCCCCAGTCTTTTTAATTTTGAGGCAAGGTCTCACCAAATAGCTAAGGCTGACCCCAGACTTGGAATCCTGCTGCTTCAGCCTCCCATGTAGCTGGGATTACAGGCGTGCCCCACTACACCTAGCTGTTTTGCCTGTTTTTAAAGTGGGTTGCTTGTTTTCTTACCGTTGAGTTTTAGAGTTCTTTGTATAATTTTGATAATCCTTTATCAGATATGTCTTTTGCAAATTCTTCCCTGTTGTAATGAGAAATACCTTCATTATATAATGCACTATAATGCACTATAATGCACCAATAAACAAAAACATTTTTCCCCCAGTCTGGGGCTTGTCTTCTCATTCTCTTCACATTATCATTCACAAAGCAGAACTTTTTTTTTTAATACCAAGGCTGCTCATGTTTATTAACAAATGGGATACACAAACCCATACACAGGTACATTCCTTCCTCCCTGACCCCTTCTTCTTAAGCTCCCTCCTTACTTTGTTTGGGCTTTTCAACAAAGGGCTTCTAGAATTTTCTCACTGGAAACCTTGTGATGAATTGGCTGGGCTCCCATTGCTTCTCAAATCCACATCAACTTGTCCCTGTGGGTCTTGGACAAGAGGCTATGAGCCACTGCTTAGTCATTCAAATCCAGACCAAATTCTGGATACAACTCTTTGGTGGTGACCCCTCAGATCATGGCTAGCTTTCCCAGCAGCATTTGACCAACATCCTTGATGTCATTAAACTCATGGAGGTGGGAGATGCGGTTCTGCAGTTCATTCACTCTGTAGCCTTCAGACATTAAATGGTTGATCTTGTCCAGCACGTCTCTCTTCTCTTTCAGTTTCTGAATGTCAAGGTGCAAGGACTCCTCACTGGTCCCCTCAGCCGGGTCCGACTTGGGAGATGGCCTAGGGAATCGGAAGACTCCGATTCAGTCCTGGTTCAGCCCTCCTGAGACCCGGGGTCCCAGGCACCCGGGTCAGGAGGGTCTGCAACTCACCAGGGTCCAGGGCGTGGCCCAGAGAGTGGCTTCTCAGGTGCTCGGGACAGCGAGAGTTCTGCCACCAAAGCCAGGAACCGTCCACGGAAAGCTGGGCGCGCAACCGACCAGAACAGAACTTCTTAATGTCATTAAAGTCCTTCCTTCATGGACCATACCTTTAATATTTAGTGTCTAAAAAGTCATCTCTAGGACTGGGAATATGGCTTAGTGCTAGAGTGCTTACTTAGCGTGTATGAGGCCCTGGTTTCAATCCATAGAACCACTAACAAAACAAACAAAAAGCCCTGAAAATTGATCCTTATGTATTTCCTATTGTTAGTGCATGGTTGCTATAATGAGTGTTCTGAGGTTGGCGAACTCTATAAAGAAAAGAGGTTTATTTAGCTCCCAGTTCTGGAGGCTCAGGGCATAAGGCAGGTATCATCTCTCTTTTGATTCACATCTGGAATGTCCCCAGCGCAGCAAGGCTCAAATACTCATTTTTGTAGGATATAAATTTTCAATTGAATTGGGAGAATATTCCACATCCTTGGGGGTCTTTGGGGCAATGATTGGATCATGAAAGTTCCAAACATATCGGTCATTTGATGGATTAATCCATTAATAGCTAGAAGGATTATTGGAAGGTGGGATCTAACTGAGGAAGTGGGTCACTGAGGGCATGTCTTGGAAGGGTTTATACTCCTTGGTCCTTTCTCCCTCCCTCTGCTTTGTGGCTGCCATGAACTGAGGAGCTTTATTCTGCCACACCTTTCTTTTTCTTTTTGGCAGTGCTAGAGACCAAACCCAGGGCCTTGTGCCTGCCATGGAGCACTCTTGCCTCTCAGCCACATCCTTAGCCCTGCTCTGCCTTTCTGCTACGTTTCTGCCTCGGAGCTGGTCAACCATGGACTGAAGCCTCGGAAACCATGAGCCAAAAGGAATCTTCCCTCCAAGTTGCTCTTGTGAGATGTTTAAGTCACAGTGATGAAAAGCTAACCAACAATCTCTGCTCTGGGGAAGGCCTCGTGGTGGCTGGCACTACAGCTGTGGGAGTCCAGACGTGAGTGAGAGATCTCTAGGCAAGAACCAAAGACCTGGCAGGGGCCAGTAATGACCTCCCAGTAGGCCCTGCCTTTTATTTATTTATTTTTTTTCTAAAGAGAGAAGGACAGTGAGAGAGAGAGAATCAGTTTTATTTCGTTTTTCATGTGGATTTCATTGCTCCAACACTTCGTTGTGTTTGCGGTGCTGGGGTTTGAACTCACGTCCTTGCACATGCCAGGCAAGCATCTGAACTGCTGAGCCACCGATTTAGCCCAGGCCCCACCTTTTAAAGGTCCATCACCTCCCAGGATCACCACACTGAGGACTAAGCTCCCAACAAGTGACCTCATGGGAAACAATTCAAACCAGATCCAGACCATGATACCCCTCAGTCTCTTGGCCATTCTGCTACGGTTTTCTCACTCCTAGCCCTCACCTGGGGCTCTGACTACCTTCAACTTTCAGATTGCTCTCTTCTTTATATTTTTTTTTTAAAGAAAGAGGGACAGTGAGAGAGAAAGAGATAAGCAATTTTTATTTAGTTTTTCATGTGACTTTTGTTCCTCCCACACTTTCTTTTGTATGTGGTGCTGGGGTTTGAATTTGCATACTCGTGCATGGCAGGCAAGCACATAACTGCTGAGCCACCGCTCCAGCCCTTCTTTATAATTTTTAAAAATTAAAAATGGTGAGGTTTTCACCAGGCACAGTGGTATATGCCTGTAATTAGTGATTTGGAAGGCTGAGGCAGGATTGCAAGTTCAAGCCCAGCCTGGTCAACTTAAGAGAGCATGTCTCAAAATAAAAAATAAAACTGATTAGAGATGTAGCTCAGTGGTAGAGCACCCCTGTATTCAATTGTAGTGCCATAAAAACCAACCAACCACCAAACTCCATACCCATTAGAGAGTCGCTGCTTGCACTTCCTGATCACCAGCATCCTCATTCCTGGTCCTTCCCATTTCCTGTACATCCTGGACAGTTTAGGACCTCCTTCTCCCTTTGTCTTGTTTTCAGGCCTACCTTTTGATATCATTGTTGCACCCATTAAATAAGAGAAAAAGAAATGCTCTTCTGGGGTCCCACATGCAGCACTACCTGCTCTGCCTTAAAGTCACAAACTCAGAATGTGATTAAATTCATAGGCAAGAGGGCTGGAGTGGTGGCTCAGCAGTGGCTCAACGGTTAATGTGCATGCCTGGCATGTGCAAGGACCGAGTTCGAACTCAGCACCATGTACACAACTAAGTGTCAGAGAAACAAAGACCAGATGCAAAATAAATAAAATTGATTCTCTCTTTTTTTCCTCTCTCTTAAAAAAAAATTCATAGGCAAGATATCCTTCCCTGCTGCTGTATGCCTGCTAAGGAGACCATTTGTTTCATTATGTATTTTCCTTAAGAGATAGACATAGGGGCTGGAGCAGTGGCTCAGCAGTTTGAGCACCTGACTGGCATGCATGAGGACCCAGCTTCGAACCCCAGCACCACATACACAACTAAGTATTGGAGAAACAAAGACCAGATAAAAAATAAATAAAAATTGATTCTTTCTCTCTCTCTCTCTCTCTCTCTCTCTCTCTAAGAAAGAGGAGACAGTGAGAGAAAGAGAAGCAATTTTTATTTAGTTTTTCATGTGACTTTCATTCCTCAGACACTTCGTTGTGTTCATGGTGCTGGGGTTTGAACTCGTGTACTCATGCATGCCAGGCAAGCGCCGTAACCACCAACCCACTTTTCCAGACCCTCTCCCTCTCTCTTAAAAAAAAGAGAGAGAGAGAGAGAGACAGACAGATATAGCTGTACCCATTGCCCCTCCTTACCTATGCTTATTTTGTGCCGTTTTTCTTATCAGGTTATGTGTTAGTCAGCTTTTTGTCAAATGTGACTGAAATTCCTGAACAGCATAAAGGGAAGATTTATTTGGTTCAAAGTTTCAGAGATTTCAGCCCATGGTTGCCTGACTCCATTAGTTCGGGTCCAAGCTGAGGCAGAACACCGTGGCAGAAATGTGTGGCAGAAGAAGTTCAGCCCATGGCAGCCAGGAACTGGGGAGAGAGAAAAGAGAAGGATTAGGGAGGGGAGGAAAGAGGGCCAAGGATAAGATGTAGAACCTAAGGGCAAGCCCCCAGGGACCTACAGCTTGCAACCATGCCCCACCAGTGTAGTTTCCACCACCTCCCAGCAGTCCATTCAGCTGTCCAGTGGCTTCATCCATGGTGAGATCAGAGCCCTCATAATTCAGTCACTTCCCAAAAGCCATACCGCTGAACTGGGACCAAGCCTTCAACACGTGAGTGTAATGGGACACTTTATATCCAAACCATACAAGATTATAACCTTCAGGAGAATTTAACATTATATATTATGCTCTCTCTCTCTTGTTTTCTAGCATGCACTATATGTTGAATGAATGAATAAGGTGACTTATAAGAGACCCTTAAGGTCAGCGACTCTGCCATCTCATCAACTCTTTCTTTTCAGTGCAGGGGCTTGAACCCCGAGCCTCATGCATGATTGGCGAGTTCTCTCCCACTGAGCTACACCCTCAGCCCCTTGTAACTTTTCTCTTTCTCCTGGGATACAAATAGAAACAACAGACTGTCTCTAATCTCTCAAGGATGGTACTCCCAGGACCAAAAGTCCCTTTCCCAGAAGATACCTCCAAGTTCCTGTAAAGGACACACTCGGGCAGTGTCCATACATTTCTTGCCTTGAGTGGCCCTCCATCAGAAGTCGTGCTTGCTTGCTTTCTGTCTACGCAGCTCTTATGCAAAGGAAGGCTCTCCCCCTCAGTGTTGTGGGTGAGTTTAGAGCTATGATGGGGATTACCACAGGCCCACGATTCCTGCCCCAAGGGAAAGCTGCTAAAAAAGTGACTGGAATTCCTCCCCTCTCAGCAACAATCATCCACACTGGGATCCACAATGGCAGAACTCCGAGCAACCCTTTCTGGGTCTACCAATTAGAACCTGGCCACATTGGTGATGGAGCAGTGGCTCAGTGGTTGGAGCTCTTTCCTGGCAGGCGAAAGGACCCCAGTTAAATCCCAGCACCACATACACAACTAAAGTGTCAGAGAAACAAAGGCCAGATGAAAAATAAATAAATAAAATTCTCTCTATCTTCCTGTCTCTTTAAGAAAACAAAACAAAATAAAAAATCTTTGACAGCAGCTGGAGATGTATCTCAGTGGTAGAGCACTTGCCTGGCATGCATAAATGTCCCTGGGTTTGATCCCCAGTCACACACACACACATCCTTTCCAAAATCCTTTGAAAGGTCTCTGGCTCACGCGGTCTTGGAATGTCTGTGTGAGTGTTCTACCACTGAGCTGCAGCCCCATGTGACAACTTTTCTTTCTCCTGGGATACAGATAGAAACAACAGTCTATCTTTTATCTCTCAAGGATGATACTCCCAGGACCACAAGTCCCTAGCACAAGAAAAGTCCTATCTGAAAGAGCAACCTCCCCAGACTCAGCAAGGCCATACGGTAGGCGACTGACAGTAACAAAGATGAGCAAAAATCTGTCATTTCCTATGCACATTAATAAGGAGTTAATTAATACAATGAAAGGGAAGATTCCCAACCTGGGTAAAGACCCAAAACATAAAATACCTGGAATGAGACATAATTAGAACTAGGTAGTGTCCATGCAAAGAAGACCTATGAACCAAGGCGCTAGAACTAAAGAATGAAAGGATGTTGGGGAAGAGGATATTCACACCGGCTCAAAGCACCTTTCTGAAATTACTAATAAGTAAAAATGGCGAGGTGAAGTAGTAAGACTATAGGCAGAAACGTGGGAGGCCCACCTCCCATGGGACCAAAGCGAATATACGATGGGGCAGGACAGGCTTCCTGGGTGGCCAATTGATGCACAAAGGACATGGCATTGCTTGGAGTGTCCAAAATGCTGCCTCTGAATTCCATCAGGAGGAAATGTCAGACAAGCCCAGACAGAGGAAGATGTTATGAAAAATCTGGCCTATACTCTACAAAAACATCAAGGCACTGAAAGGAGCTGCCTCAGATTAAAGGAGACTACGGAAACCTGACACTCTCTCCTGAAGTGGATGGGAGACTCAACAAGATGCATTCAGTGGTCTTCGAGGAGATGAAAAAAGTTTAATTGTCTACCATCTACGGAATAAAATGAAAAGCTGCTTAGACTTTGTAGTCTTTTGTGAGACACTTGTACACCTTTTACCCATCTGCATTCTATAATATGTTGTTTTCTCTCTCCTCTATAGTGGCGCATATAGGTTTTTTTGTTAACAGGATTCTCTCTCTCTCTCTCTCTTTCTTTTTCTTTTTTTTTTTTTGGTACCAGGATTGAACCACTGAGCCACATTCCCAGCCCTTTTTACATTTTTGTTTTGAAACAGAATCTCACTAAGTTGTTGAGGCTGGCTTTGAACTTGTGGTCCTCCTGTGTTGATTCTTTATTACTACATATACTTAAAATGTATAATTTAATGAGTTTTTTTGTGTGTGTGCATGCATATACATATATAGTCTTCATGAAAATATCACAAAATTAAGATGATGTATATATCCATCACCCCTCCCTAATTTTTGTGATTTCCTATCTTTTTAAGTGCTACCCAAAAATGACAATGGTGTTAGTAGAATCTGAGACTTGGTTACCAAAAGAAACTACCAATATTTTCCTATTATGGTACAGTTTATATTAGATATATTAATTATCATAAAACATAACACATGAATTTTTTACAGAAACAATTTAATAGTTTAATAATATTATTTCAATATGTTTTAGTAATCATATATATCTGTATGAATTCAAAAACATTATTCTTCCAAGCACCATGGTACATACCTGTAGTCCCAGCTACTTGAGAGGCTGAGGCAGAAGGATTGCAAGTTTGAGGCCAGCCTCAGTAATTTAGAAAGACCCTGTATCAAATTTTTAAAAAATTTAAGGGACAGGGGATATAGCTCAGTAGTAGAGTGCCCCTGGGTTCAATCCCCTATAAGTCAAAATGCCCCTCCAAAAAAATCCCCAAAAACCCAGAAACAAAAAAATCATTATTCTGACAGCCCGTTCCTTTGAGGACCAGGTCAGAGTAGATAGGATACTTCTCTAGGTCTGGATCAATGTCATTACCATCACCCAGTAGTGGCTATTGAACCTTTGAAATAAGGCTCCTGTGATTTTATATATATATTATATAATATATATGTGTATATTATTTTGAGACAGGTTTTTCCAAGTTGCTCAGGGCTTGAGGCTGGCTTTGAACTCAATATCCTCCTGCCTCAGCCTCCTGTGTCACTGGGATTACAAGCATAAACCACCATGCCCAACTGAAGTCAGTTTAGTAAGTTTAAAAACCAAAGCAGTGCAGGTTTTTAGTATTATGTGATGAAACAACAATATTTTTAATATGTTGGATTAAATAAAATGTGTTACTAAGAAAATTAAAACAAACAAACAAAAAAAAACAAACGTTATCTTGGCCTGTGGACTTCACCAAGTATTGGTCATGAAGACAGTCTAAGGAGACATTGGCCCAAACAAGGTGACACCCAACCTCTAAAGGGACAGAACAGGAAAAGACCCCCTATTCTAGCTTGTGAGGGGTCTTCTACAGACTGGTCCCCATTTGGTCTCCCTAAAGCAGGTCAGGCAGTGAACGCACACAGAACTCCTCAAGGTACTCTCTCTCTCTCTCCTCTCTCTCTTTTTTTTCCGCAGCACTGGAGATTGAACCCAGAGACACTCTACCTCTGAGCTACATCTCCAGCCCTTTTTATTTTTTACTGTGAGACAGGGTCTTGATAAGTTGCTAAGGAACTTGCAACTCTCCTGCCTCAGACTCCCAAATGGCTGGGATTACAGGTGAGTGTCACTGTACCAGGCTCCTCCAGGATTTTCATTGCCTCTTTTTCTTTCTTTGGTGCTAGGGATTAAACCCAGGTTCTTGGGCTTCTTAGGCAAGTGCTCCATTGAATTGTAATCCCTATTACAATCCCTATTACTTCATTCTTTATTATTATTTTTTTTAACCAGGGATCGAATCCAGGGGCACTTAACCAGTGAGCTACACCCCCAGCCCTTTGTATTTTGACACAGGGTCTCACGATGTTGCTTAGGGCCTTGCTAGGTTGCTGAGGCTGGTCTTGAATTTGTGATCCTCCTGTCTCAGTCTCCCAAACTGCTGAGATTTTTATAGGTGTGTACCACTCATTCTTTTTCTTTTTCTTTTTTTTAGGGCTGAGGACCGAACTCGGGCCTTGCGCATGTTAGGCAAGCGCTCTGCCACTGAGCTAAATCCCCAACCCCTATTACTTCATTCTTTTTTTTTTTTTTTTTTTTAAAGAGAGAGGGACAGTGAGAGAGACAGAAAGAGAGAAACAACTTTATTTAGTTTTTCACATGGCCTTCGCTGCTCTAACACTTAGTTGTGTACTTGACGCTGGGGTTTGAACCCAGGTCCTCGTGCTTGCCAGGCAAGCACCGAAACAACTGAGCCACCGCTCCAGCCCCTATTACTTCATTCTTAACGTGAGCAAAGTTCATCAGACATTTGGAAAAAGCCTGCAGCAGGAAGAGAACTAGATAAGCAAACGTGTGGTTGGTTGGGGGAAGGTTTCAGAGGGAAAGCATGCAGGAAACAGAAGAAAATTTTATTTTTTAATTTTTTATTTTTATTTTTTTTTAAAAGAGAGGAACAGTGAGAGAGAATCAGTTTCACTTAGTTTATTTTTTTTTCACTCAGTTTTTTTTTCACGTGGCTGTCATTGCTCCAACACTTAGTTGTGTATGTGGTGTTGGGGTTTGAACTCACTCAGGTCCTCGTGCAAGCACCGTCACCGCTGCGCCATCTCTCCAGCCCCAGAAGAGAACTTTAAAAAGGAAACAGAAGATGAGTATGGGAACACACAGTTGTAATTCCAGCTACTTGGGAAGCTGAGGCAGGAAAATCTCAAGTTCAAGGCCAGTCTCAGTAATTTTAACAGGACCCTGTCTCAAAATAAAAAATGAAAAGGGTTGGAGATGTAGCTCAGTGGTACAGCACTGGTTTTAATCTCAAGTACTTAAAAAAGTAAAAAATAAGGAAAAAGACTTAGTTCCAAGAAAGTAAAAATGTTATTGCTTACATTAAAAGTTAATTAAATGGGACTGGAGAGGTGGCTCAGCGGTTACAGCGCTTGCCTGGAATACACGAGTACACGAGTTCCAACCCCAGCACCACGTACACAACAAAGTATTGGAGCAACAAAAGCCATATGAAAAACTAAATAAAATTGATTCTTTCTTTCTCTTCTTTCTCTCTCTTTCACTGTCCCTCTCTCCAAAAAAAAAAAAAAAACTTACCTAGATGAGGTTGTGCATGGTGGTATAGGCCTGTAATCCCATCAACTCAGGAGGCTGAGGCAGGAAGACAGCAAGTTCAAAGCCAGCCTCACCAATGTAGTGAGGCCTTAAGCAACTTAATGAGACCCTGTCTCAAAATAAAAAATAAAAAGTGCTGGTGATGGTGCTCAGTGGTTAAGTGCCCCTGTGTTAAATCCCTAGTACCAAAAAATAGAAAGAATAAAATATACATTGGAATACTACTTAACAATGAAAGAGAGCAAATTCATGCCTGCCTGCCTGCCTTCCTTCCTTCCTTCCTTTCCTTCTTTCTTTACCAGGATTTAACCCAGGGGCACTTAAACACTGAGCCATATCTGTAGCCCTTTTTTTATCTTTTATTTTAAGACAGGGTCTTGCTAAGTTGCTTAGTGCCTCGCTAAATTGCTGAAGCTGACTTTGAACTTTCAATCCTCTTGCCTTACCCTCCTGAGTTGCTGGGATTACAGGTGTGCACCACCGTGCCTGGCTAAGAACAAATTTCTGACAACATGCCAGCAATATACATGAATGTCAAAAACATTCTGTCAAGTGAAATACACTAGACACAAAACAGTATGTAATATATGTTTCTGTTTGTATCAGATTGAAGAAGAGACAAAAGTAAATTACAGTGGTAGAATGTGATTGGATGGTAGAGACTGGGAATGAAGGAGTATGTGGGAACTTTCTGAGAAGATGGAAATATTCTAGATTTTTATCTGTGTGGTGGTTACACAGGTATTTACTCAGATATTTACTCAGATATAATTCAAGATATAATTCACTTAGGATTGTTGCATTCTTAGATGGTAAATTATGCTTCAAGAAACAATACCTATCCACGCATAAAATACCTATAAGAATTTCACTTTCCTGCATTTAACACCTGATACTGGAGGAGGGGGCCCTAGAACAAGAGACAGCAAGAGGGAATGAGAGCAAGTAGGGCATATCAGGGAGGCAGGAAGCTGGATTCAAGGAGGGATGTGGCTGGGGAGAAGCTCCCTGCAATGGAGATGTGCTTTATCACTGAGCTGCATCCCAGCCCTATTTATTTTTTATCTTGAGACAGAGTTTCACTAAGTTCCTGAGGCTGGCCTCCAAGTTGCAATCCATCTCATCATCCTCCTGCATTAGCCTCCCAAATTGCTGGGATTCCGTTACAGGAGTGTGCCACCATACCAACTTTTTCCTTCCTTCCTTCCTTTCTTTCTTTTTTAAGAGGAGGTGGGGAGAATTAATTTTATTTATTTTTTCATCTGGCCTTAGTTTCTCAGACACTTAGTTGTGTATGCGGTGCTGCGTTTTTGAACCCAGGACCTGTGCATGCCAGGCAAGTGCTGCCACCGCTGAGCCACTGCTCCAGTCTCACCACAGCAACTCTTGAGATTTACTTTTGACCACCCATCCTGCCTATGCGCTCATTTCCTTGACATCCCTGCTAATCTCTGGTAATCATCTGTGCCTGCATCAGTGGTCCTCAAGAAGGAAGGGCCAAGTGGCAGCCCAAGGGGCAGGCTGCCCTCAATACAATGCCCGAAGGCCTGAGGAAGAGTCCACGCTGACTACCCGGGCTTGCTAGTCCTGGGGGAGGAGCCAGCTGTCCAGGGATGGTGGAGAGCCAGTGTGACGAGCCAAGCCTGCTCCTTCTCCTCCTGAGAATTTTTTTCCTTTTTTTTTTTTTTTAAGAGAGGGAAGAAAAGTGAGAGGGAGAGAGAGACAGAGAGAATCAATTTTTATTTTTTTCTCATGGCTTTTGTTGCTCCAACACTTAGTTGTACGTGTGGGTGCCAGGGTTCGAACCCGTGTACTCACGCATGCTCCAGCCCCGTCTCCTTCCAGACCCTGTTGTGTCTTGACAGACCCCTCTCACAAGCTGGGCGAGGAAAGCATGAGCCCAGGAAGAACGCAGACTCTGTGCTGTTAAAAAGAAAACGACACCTGCTGGGTTTGGTGGAAGACGCTTATATCCCCACTGATTCTGGAAGCTGAGGCAGGAAGAGCACAAGTTCCAGGCCATTCTGAGCAACTTAGTGAGACCCTGTCTCAAAAGAAAAAATTAAAGGGGCTGAGGGCGTAGCTCAGTGGTAGAGCACCCCTGGGTTCAATCCCAGTACTGAAAAGAGAAGAAAAGGCAGTAGAGTGTCACCATCATTATCCCTGGGTGGTGGCATGAGTGCAGATCTTTGTTTCCCCACGTAGCTGTATAAATAAAGCATATGTATGTATGTATATATATGTGTGTGTGTGTGTTTGTGTGTATGTGTGTGTGTGTGTATGTGTGTTTGTGTGTGTGTTTGTGTGTGTATGTGTGTGTGTGTTTGTGTGTATGTGTGTATGTTTGTGTGTATGTGTGTGTGTGTTTGTGTGTGTATGTGTGTGTGTGTTTGTGTGTATGTGTGTGTATATCTATAAAATAACTGCATTATAAAATAAATGGACAGAATGAAAGCAATAGATTAAAGAATGGCCATGTAAAACATTATGTGAAATGAGGCTTGAAAGGCAGGGGTTTGTTTTGTGTTTTATTCTGGGAGAGTTCCCTGAAGGACTCAGCCATGAGAACATGGCTCTTTTTGGGGCCCTTTGGCACTATCTTTGGGCCTGACTCTCTTCCCTGGGTGAAACATGAGCCGGTGGTTGCTGAGTCATCACGAGTGGGTCACAGCTCTCCTTGAAGCGCTAGCCTGGGCATAGATCAATCTCTAGACCCATCCTTCTAGTAATAAATGAGCAACCATCAGTGAACTGTATCCATGAAATAGGGTGGAATGAAGTAAACAATAAAAGATAAAGTAATATAAATAGCCAGGTAGAATCAGAAGATTATTTATGTTATTTTATTTTATGATTTTGAAATAATTTCAGATTTAAAATATTTACAGCCACGCTTGGTGATGCATACCTATCATTATAGCAATTTGGGAGGCTGAGGCAGGAGGATCACAGGTTCAAAGACAGCCTCCACAACTTAGCAACGGCCTAAGCAACTTAGTGAGACCCTGACTCAAAGTAAAAATTAAAAGGGCTGGGGATGTGGCTCAGTGGTAAGTGTTCCTGAGTTCAACCCCCAGTACTACCAAAACAAACAAAGAAACAAACAAAACACAATTGCAAAAATAATACAAATGTATCTTACACAACCAGTACAACGATCAAAACCATAACATTAACACTGATATAATATTGTTAAATCAAAAGCATTATTTAGGCTCCGAATGGTGGCACATGCCTGTAATACCAGCTACTTGGGAGGCTGAGAGAGAAGGATCACAAGTTCAAGGCCAACCTCAGCAGCTTAACAAGACCCTGTCTCAAAATAAAAAAACATATGAAGGGGTTGGGAATGTAGCTCAGTGGTAATGTGCCTCTGGGTTCAATCCCCAGTACCAACAAAGCAAAACACTATTCTGATTTCACCATTTGTCCCACGAGTGTTCTTTGTCCATCTCAGGATCCAACATGGGATCCCACATTGCATTCAATTGTCATGACAATTTTGTGTCTTTTACTCTGGAACTGTTTTCCAGTCTTTCCATGTCTTTCACGACCTTGACATTTTGGAAGAGTTATTCTGTAGATCAGCACTGTCCAACATATTCTAGGATGATAGGAACGTTCTGTTTCTGCACCATAGAGTATCATAGCCATTAGCCAGGTGTATTAAACATCTGAAATTTGGCCAGGAGAATTCAGGAACTGACTTTTAAATTTTATTTATTCTCAGTTAAAGTAGATGTAGCTAGTAGCTACTATATTGGACAGGATAACTGTCAAATGTCCTTCATTTGGGATTTGTTCAATATTTCCTCATGATTAGCTTCAGATGTGAATGCTTTTTAATTTCCTCTTCTTCCCCCACAGTTTTTATGGGTGCATTATAGTTATGTATATTAATGGGATTTGTTGTTACATATTTGTACATACACACGATGTAACAATATAATTTGGCCAATATCACAGATAGGAGCTTTTGATAAGAATACCATAGGCATGATATTACATCCTTCTTTGTCTAGATTTTTAAAGCTGTTGACAGGTGACAGGGAAGCACACAGGCCAGGAAACTGGATTGTTTTCATGACCTTCAAGTCCAGCAAAGACAGGAGTGACAAAAGCATTTGGAAGCCAGTGTCCACACTCCCAAAGCTCTTCCTGCAAGAATTAGATATGAGGGGCTGGAACGGTGGCTCAGTGGTTTCGGCACTTGCCTGGCAAGCATGAGGACCGGGTTCAAACCCCAGCACCACGTACACAGCTAAGTGTTGGAGCAGCGAAGGCCATGTGAAAAACTAAATAAAGTTGTTTCTTTCTTTAAAAAAAAGAAAAAAGAGAAAGAAAGCTTTGGATACGAGGCCATAGGGGACAGAATGGGTGCTGGCAGGATTAACTATTGAACTAATCACTACTCACCCTCTTATGGCTGCACAAGGTGGAGCTGGCTTTATAACAGTTGGCGTGTGATTTAGAACACTTTGTAAGTGCTGAGGGTTGTGAAACACACAGGGCTACCAAGTACAGTAATAAAATCTCACCTGAAAAGTGTTCCAATAACTTCCCACGATTCGGTTTGGAAGCACAGCTTTGTAGTCGGATCTGTCCTCAGACATTTGCATGTGATCTCAACCAAATCTCTTAACTGTCTTAACCCTTGACTTTTTCTTTCTTTTCTTTTTTGCCCCTGGTAGTGGGGACTGAACTCAGGGGTGTTTTACCCCTGAGCTACATTCCTAGCATCCCCCATACCTTTTGATTTTGAGATAGTCTCACTAAATTACTGAGGCTGACCTCAGACTTGCAGTCCTCCTGCTTTAACCTCCTGAGTCGCTTGGATTATAGTTGGGCACCCCATGCCCATCACATTGATACTTTTTTTTTTTTTTGGCTTTACTGGAGATTGAACCCAAGATCTTGAACATGCTAGGCAAGCACTCTACTAATGAGCTACATCCCTAGCCCCCACTGACACATTTTTAACTATAGGTAAGCTTGTGAAGCCACCACTCATGTCAGGAACATTTCCACCTAGTAGAAGGTGTGCCTCTTTCCCCTCCCCCAAGCAACATCCCCGGAGATAACCCACTATATGATTTCTATTTATGTATGTTAGTTTTGCACATTTTGAAACAGTGCCTGAAATCAGGCAACACAACTGAGTGTCATTTGCTCATTCATAGGTAAAAAAAAATCAGTCATGCCATGTGCTGTGTGCACCAGTTTGTTCTTTTCACTGTTGTGTACTATTCCATTGTGTTGAGCACACAATGAAGTTTGACTCTTCATTCATCCTGCTGATAGATATTTGGGTTGCTTCTAGAATTTGCCTATTATAAATAAAGTCATAACAAACAATCTAGTGTGTATGCCTCTAGGCAGATATTTACTCAGGAGTGGAATTTCTGGGTCATATGCTTGACTTCAGTAAGATTGTCAAACAACCAGGTGTGGTGGTGCATGTGGCCGCATGTCTGTAATCCCAGACGCTGAGGCAGGAGGATCCCAAATTTAAGGCCAGCCTGGATAACTAAATAAAAAAGGGTTGGGGATGTAGCTTAGTGGTAAAATACCTTTGGGGGCTGGAGCGGTGGCTCAGCGGTTTCGGCGCTTGCCTGGCAAGCACGAGGACCAGGGTTCAAACCCCAGCACCACGTGTACACAACTAAGTGTTGGAGCAACTGAGGACATGTGAAAAACTAAATAAAGTTGTTTCTCAAAAAAAAAAAAAAAAGAATAAATCTATTATTCCACCTGTTTATTGTGAGAATATTCCATGGACCTTAAGTCTTGAACCTGGAGTACAGTGCTCAGTAATCACTGGCTTAGGCCCTGGAAGGGTCCTCTGTCCACCAGAGCCCTAGAGCCTTAGGAGGAGGAGCCTTAGGAGGAAGAGCCTTCCCCCACACTGCGCTCAAAGCCCACACCCACACCCAGCCAACGACACGCAACTTGACGTCTCTACGGGGCAGATTGCCGCCCAGATCCTGCTCCCATGGGCCCAGCGCAGGAGTCGCCGGGCTAGGCGCTCGGCCCTTTCGACCTTTGCTTGTCAATACTTTGTTATTCAATACTAAATGCGTGCCAGCCCCGGGAGACACTGGAGGGAGCGACACGAAGGCCCTCTCCCCTCACAGCACCTGGCTGAAGGTTGCTTCACTTGGGGAGTGCGGAGATTGCGTTCCAGTCCCCGCAAGGGCTCTGCCTGACCCTCGACTCTCTTGGAAGTGGCTCGAGACTAATAAGGGAAGAAAGCAATCTGCTCTTCTGCGCCCCCTGCAGGCAGCGAGGTGCATACCCAGCGCCCTTCCGAGCGCTTCCAGGCCAACGCACCAAGGCCTAGTGCCCGCCCCTGGCTCTGTCACCACGCGTGCCCGCGAAGCCCCGCCCCGCTATCCGGCCAATGGCCGCGCGGCCCTACCCTCGACCCGCCTCCTCTCTGTGCCGAGGGCTTGGTGCTGGCCACCTCTGCGGTCAGCTGGGTCGTGACTGCCCGAGGTAGGACCGCGCTCTCGGGCGCTCGGTGCTCTGCGCTCCGCACGCGTCGAGGCCCCTGCGGGAGGTAGGCTGCAGCGGCAGGAGCCGAGTGGGTCTCGGACGGCCGGGGCGCGCAGGGTCTGGGGCGCGCAGGGTAGGGAGGAGACCAGGCACGCGGAAGAGCAAGTGCCGGGCACACGGGGTTCGGAACACCGCGGGCGCCTCGCTCCACATCCAACACCCGAAAGACGGGGTAGGTAGCTCAGGGCGTTTGCTCGGGCTCGGGGGAAAGGTGGGTCCGGAAAGAGACGGGCTGAGCTGCTCAGGCGCCTGCAGGCCCAGGGTGACCCTCAGGCAAGACAGGGCCCGGGTGCGCCGACCTGTGGCTGTCGCGCAAGGGAGTCCGCAGTCGCCTGCCCCAGGGTCTTGACAGTTCTGGGCTGGTGACATCTGCTCCGAACAGCCTCCCTGCCCTCCGCGGACCTGGGTCCCGCCCAGGAATCCCATCCGAGGCGCTGAAGCCTGTCCCTCGGGAGGGTGGGTATTTCTTTCCGCGACGCGCTCCGAGTCTCTGGGGCAGTCAGGTCCGAAACTTCATTTCGGGGTGGGGAACACTCCACCACCTCCTCCCTTTCTCTGATATCGAAGTCCCAGAGATAGGAAGAAAAAAGAAAGCAAGAACGATTTTCTTTGTACGGATGCTTTGAAGCTTCAGAAACAGCTTGGAGGACAGTCAGAGACCTGGGAATCAAGGCTGACGATGAGTGCAGCCCTATTTTAAAAGTTTTCCTCTTCTGTCAAGAGAAAAGACGAATGTTGCATGCTCCCACGTCCATCTCCCCCGACCACCCTCTTCCTGCCGCCACTGTGACTTTAGCTCCTCTGCAGCATGGAGGCGGAGAGCTGGCTGTGGGATTCTCACTTCCTTCAGGGGCCTCTGTGCCCTGCAAGGTGGCCAACTGCCGGGAGGTGGCACATCTTGGGTTCAAATCCTGTGTGGACCCCTGGCCAGCTGTGTAACTTGGTATCACTTCTCTCCTGGGCTTTTCAAGGATCAAATGAAAGACTCTCAGGATATGCCTAACTATAGTGAGTCCTCAGTAAGTGTGAACAAACGTGGGCTTCCATTCCTTTAGGTGGGGCCGCATCACCCCATCTCCCCCAATCTGTGCCTTAAGGTTTGAGACTAGGCTGTGGAAGAGCACCTTGCAGGACTTCCTTCTGGCTCCCTCCTAGGTGCCATGGGAAGGGAAGGAGAAGAAGGGAGTCCATAAACCTCCAGAGTTGTCTTTGCACATCTCCTGAAGGATCAGAAGATCCCTACCTTCCTGATCTCCTGGTCTTCCATCTTCTAGCACCTTCCCCACCAGGAGTGTGCAGCATGGCGGTTGACAAAGCAAGTTGTGTAACCTGGGGCTGTGAAACCACCATATAAGATTGCTGCCCCATGTCCCATGTGCCTGCAGCACCTATGAGTACTGTATGTGCTGCCACATTGCCTCTCAGAGCCCTCAGAACACTCAGTTGGTCCTTTGTCAGGTTCCTTCCCTCCCTGACAGTGCTTTTGGAATCCAACAGCATCTTAAGCTCCACTTGTTGAAACAGAGCTCTGGAGTTGCCTCTTTACCAAGGCTTCCCCCTTGCTCCCCTGGCTTGGTAAATGGCACTTTCCTCCCATCCACTGCTGAAGGAATCAAACTTGATTCTCCTCTTTCCCCTCCTCCCTCATCCACAAAACACCAGGAATCCCATTTCGCCTTGTCATCCAGGGTGGCCTCCTGACCTGTCTCCCTGCTTCCATGGTAGCTCCTCCACTGTCCCCACAACCACCAAAGAGGGCTTTAATGTAAATCAAATCCTCTCCTTTCTCTCTTAGAACCTTCCAAGGAAGTTTTCGGTTTCATTCCAAATAAAAGCCAAAGTCCTTTCCTACATGTGTGGCCCCTGCCAACCTCCATGACCTTGGTCTTTGCCCCTCCCCCTAGCTTTTTAAATGTCTACCAAACTGGCTTGCAGCCTATCTTCAAACATGCCAAGCTCGTTCCCATCAGGACTTTTGCATTTGCCATGCCCTCTGTCCAAACACCAGCTCTCTCACAGCTAAGAACAGTCCAGCTCAAATGTCTCCAGTTCAGAGGGGCTTCCTTGACCACCCTGTTCGAGCAGCAGGACCTTCTCAAGAATGTGTCTTGTTGCCCTGATTTGTTTTCTTTATAATTGCTGTTCCTTTCTGGAATTCCTGTTTAGGTGTGTGTTTATTATCTGTTATCTGTCCCACCCCAATGAATATAAATTGAATGATGGCATAGACCTTTTTCTCTCTTATCCCCTGCAGTACTCCCTGATGGGGAGGCAAATAAGAAACAAGCACACAAACACATCTGTAAATGCAAATTGTGGTAAGTGCTACGTAGATAACACTTGCTTGTATGTGAGGCATTTTTAAACTGTGAAGCTTATATGTCCAAACTGAGCTACTGTATTGTCGGAACAAGCTTTCTGAGCCGTTTTAAGGAAAAGGCTGATAATTTGCCCTAGGTCACACTGTGAGTTCAGGACGGTGAAATACAGTCTCCTACCCATAAGAAGCTACACAGTCTCCTACATAGACAGCAAGCTTTAAGGGTGAGTCTGCAGTCATGTTCTAGAATGAACCTGATCCTAAAGTTCTTTGCTCTTCCAGTAACTAGAAAGCCCTTTAATCTCTTGGCACCTTATTTTCTTCATTTTTACGGTAGAATGATGCTTTTTTTTGGGGGGGTGGATACTGGAGATTGAACTCAGGGATGCTTTACTGCTGAGCTATATCCCACCCCCTTTTATTTTTTTGTTTTGAGACAGTTTCTTGCTAAGTTGTCCAAGTTGGCCTTGAACTTGTGATCCTCCTGCCTCAGCCATCCAAGTTGGATTCACAGGCATGTGCCGCAGAATTAGGCATTATTTTGTTATTATGTTATGCTTATTTCTTTTTTTGTTTCAGTATACCCAAAGGAAGCAGATCTTGAAGGTGATCCTCTTGCTACTCTGACTTTGAGTCAGAAGGGGAACCTATATATTTCTATCACAGCAGCTAGCGGTACATGCAGACCCTCCCCAACACTGACCAAGCTGCAGGGTAGAAATGTGCCCTAGATCTTGTGCATCTGATTCTTTCTGGTCATCAATCCATTTTTAAGCCGATTATTTGAGAGCCTCTCAGACCTAGGTGAACCTAACATTGAATGTTTAAAGAAATAAAAAAAAATAAAAAAGCAAAAATTTCAAAACCTTGAGAAAGAAAGAATTGTATTTTGTCCAACTCTGTTGCCATGTGTGATCCTTTTTCTTGCAGTCTTTTGACCTCTCTCTCAGTCCATTGTCCCTTCCCCGGGGCCACAGCCCTATCTCTTCAGAAGCTGAGCAGCCATGGCCTCTGCTGAAGACGAGACCTATAAGTATATCCGCCAAAATCACAGCAGGTTTTGCTGTGTTAATGTTCTGGAGATTCTGCCTTATCTGCCCTGCCTGACAGCCAGTGACCAGGTGAGCCAGGGAAGTGACAACTGGACATTGGGCTGGGATCAGGGCTGTAGAATTCTAAACTCAGCCCATGCCGGTTTTTCACCCAAGCCAGGGCCGCCAACTCCTTCTCAGTTCCCTTGTATTTTGCTTCTTGTCTTTTCTGCTTTTTTTTGGTACATTTTTAAATTAAGAAATTTAGTTATTGTACAATCAAAAATGCATATAAAGTAACAATATGATATGCATATATTCTTAAATAAGAATTACCCCCAGATCCCTCCCTATCCTCCCTCCCTCTCCCCTCCCCCACATGCCCCTCCCCCCTCCTTCCTGATGTATATCTATGATTGCCCAGGATTATGTGTTGCATCTCTGCTTTTTAACCTTTGGATGAAGTGTGGTTCAGTGCCTTTTCTAACCTTGTGGAGCTCCCCCTTGTGTTATTTTTGTGTAGTGCTAAAAAATATGGCATTCTGAGATATCTTGCTTCTGGCCCCTCACACACTGTGTTTCAGAACCTTCTCTTTCCTTCCCTGATTCTGCTAAGTTTTGATTCCATTTTCCTTGTGGTGGGATCCTGTCTTGGCGGAGAGACCTCACGCTCAGGTTTTTGTTTTGTTTGATTTGGTAGTGAGGATTGAACCCAGGGGGCTTTACCTCTGAGTCACATCTCAGCCCTTTTTATTTTTCAGACAGGGTCTTGCTAAGTTGCTGAGGCTGGCTTTGAACTCATGATCCTCCTGCCTCAACCTACCAAACTGCTGAGATTACTGTGCCTGGCTCAGCTTTGAGAGTTCACAGGGGCCAAATCTGTCTAGCCCACCAGGCTTGCTTCGGGCCCCTTGAACTCACTAGTTAGTGAAATGGACGGAACTCTCCCAGTTGCTTTCAAATGGGATTCATGTGTTTACAGTCGATGCCTGCGGCCTCTTTGGGCACCCCAAAAGACACCGTCAAGCATCTCAAGAGTGCCATCACTTCCTTTGTCTCCTCCCATGTAAATACCATCAGAGCATGGGTCTGGGGTATATGGGGTTCTGTTGATGGCCTTGTGGGCATACCTTGTCATCTACTTTGTGGTAAATGTTTTCTGCGGATTTTCTTTTCTTTTTGGTGCTGAGGGCCTAACCCAGGGGTGCTTAACCTCTGAGCCACATCCCCAGCCCTTTTTATTTTCTCATTTTAAGAAAGAGTTTCACTAAGTTCCTTGGGGCCTCACTAAGTTTCTGAGGCTGGCTTTGAACTGGGGATCCTCCTGCCTCAGCCTCCTGAGCTGCTGGAATTAAAGGCATGTGCCACTGCACGGAGCGTGGCGCTTCATTTCCGCTGGTTGCTTGTTTCATCAGGGAATTTGGATCCATACACAAAACTTTGCAGCTGCTGTCGTCTTTCCAGCATCTCCCCAGAACCTTTATTCCACATTATTTAGCCCCCTCTTTTTGCCTTTTTTCGTGTATCGTTGCTACACAGCTTTTCCTTCTGTGTCCATTCAAGCCTTTCTCTTTGCTTTGGGCGCTGTCTGAACCCAAGGCTTTGCCTCAGACTAACTGGGGTTGGATTCGTGCCCCACTGCTATAGGATTGATGCTATTTGGCTTCTGCTAAAGCCTCAGTGTCCTCATCAGTAAATAGGGAGAATAATAGCATTAAATAAGATAATTCTTTCAAAGCCTTAGCAGAGCCTACGACCCTGTCACAGCCTATTTCCTGGTCTCTGCCTTTATTGTTGTTGCTGATTTCTCTTTGTCACTCTGTACTTGGGCTCTAATCCTGGCCTTGTTCTGGGCTCTGACCCAGTTTCAGATGGCTGACGCTTTCTTGATGCCCTTTCTTTCCATCATGGCTCCTATCTGGGTGGGGTCGTTGGGCCATCTGAACTGAGCAGGGTGGCCGCGCTGTGTCTTCCAGGATCGACTGCGGGCCTCCTACGCCAGCCTGGGGAACCAGGACACACTCTGGGAGCTCTTCAACCGCCTCCAGCGCCGGACCGGCTGGGTAGATTTCTTCGTCAGGGCGCTGCAGATCTGCGAACAGGCTAAGCTGGCCGATGAAGTGGCTCTTGTCTACCGAAGCTCCCAGCTTCCCAGTGAGCCTCCAGTCCTGGCCCTCTCTGGCCACCCTGCTCCCATCACTCATCTGTCCCTTTGACCAAGTCCCTTAATTTTTCTGAACCTCAGTCTTGTCTTGTGTAACACGGGGCTAATGACAGCGTCTGTCACATAGGGCTGCAATCCAGAGACAGCACAGGATGTTGTCTGTTGGGTGTCATCTGAGACATGGCACTGCCCATATGCTCAGGTCCGGGACCTCCTTTCAATTTTGTGACTGTGGTGTTTGCCTCCCGTTCCCCCCCCCCATCTATTCCTTTACCCTCTCTCTCTCTCTACCTCCTTCAAGCTGCCTTGTTACTCTTTAACTCCTCTCAGTGCCTCTTGCCAGCCTGAGTGACCCAAGGGAATTTGGTGGCATGGGGATCTGAGAGGAGGAGACAGCAAGAGAAATCAGGTCAGCCCTATTTATAGTTCAAACTAGAGTCTATCCCTGAGACCCCAGTCAGATTTATAGCTTCGGAACATGCACCTCTCTCCTCCCTCCCTCTCCTCCTTGGGGATTGAACCCAGGGGCACTTTACCACTGAGCCACATCCCATCCCTTTTTGTTTTTTATTTTGAGACAGAGTCTTGCTAAGTTGCTGAGACTGGCCTCAAACTTGCAATCCTCCTGCCTCAGCCTCCGAATCACTGGGCTTACAGGTGTGCACCACTATGCCTGGTGAGACAGGGTCTCTCTCGGTTGCTGAGGCTGGCCCAATCTTGCAGTTCTCCTGCCTCAGCCTCCTGAGTCACTGGGACTATAGCCATGTGTCATCATGCCCCTCCTGGCTTCTTTTTTTTTCTTTTTTTTACCCACCTCCCTCCATTTCTCCCTTCTTTCCTAACCAGTCTCTTCATTTGTGGAGGTTAATAGTGATCCCCCTGAATACAAATTCCTGTGGTAGTCTCCAGGGCAAGGTGTGGCAGGGATCAGTTAGGGGTGACAACCATGAGGAGAAAAAAGCCTGGGGACAGAGAAGGTGTGACTGTTGACACAGCCTGGGTGATGAGAGGCCAGGTGGTCATAAGGCTGCCTGCCCCACTTGTGCCTCCTACTCTCCAACTCCTCCTTCCCTCCCACTGCTGTCCCCACCCCTATGATGCTCGTCACCTGTGAGAGTGCATCCCACGTGAGGTCAGCTTTTAGAGCTATGGAGGGAGGGCTGGAGGCCCTAGAGCACCCAGGCCTCTCCCCTCACAGGGAGAACCACTGCTTCCTTCTTAATATCACTGTATCTTTGTCCTTCAGGGACCCACGCCCGCCCCCCAGCTCCAAGAGCAGCACCTGCAGCTCCTGCTAATGTTCCAGGGCCCCCTGCATCGGCTGTGGCCCAAATCCCCCACAATGGCTACCCAGAGGAGCCAAGTTACCCCATGCCGGTCCAGGACACACAGCCACCAAAGTCCCCAGGAGAGGTACGTCCTCAGTGTGTCTCAGGCTGCCTGTTTCTGTGCTCTTGTCTGCTCACTGCTGCCCACCCAGCCTCTGGGAAGTCCTTTCCTGCTTCCCACAAATCATGCCTAACCTCTGCTGAGAACTCCAGGCTATTTCCATGGGGACTTGCCGCAGCCCAGCTCCCAGACTGCTGACCAGGCCTGTGGCAGCCCCCACCACTCAGCAACCAACTGGGAGACCACTCTTGAGGGCTTTCCAGTGGTCATGTGAGAGGCGGAGCTGAGTGGAGGAACCTGCGGAGTTACGGATGGGGTTAGGGCTAGGGAACAGGAGGTCTTGGGTGGGTGGTGGGGCTGGAATCACCACAGTGAAGTCCAGTGTGGGGGAAAGATGACCAATTCTGTTGAGATGTGACGAGTGGGCTGTGGGGGATCAGGAGACACCAAACTGTAGACATGAAGCCACAGGGTCTGTTCAGAAACCCTCTGAAGAAAGTGCTTTGTGCAGTGGCCACAGAGAGGGAGATCTCTCCTCAGAGCCAGACAGATAAGGACCCACATGGGGCAGTGTGTGTGTGTGTGTGTGTGTGTGTGTGTGTGTGTGTGTTTTAATGTGCTAGGGATTAAACCCAGGGCCTCATGCGTGTTAGGCAAGTGCTCTACCACTGAGTATAGACCCAGCCCCGCCCGGTATGTTTTCTGAGGTAGATGTAGATCATCTGTGGACAGAGGGTCTGGGAAAGACCGAAAGTAAGACAAGCTCTTTTAGATGTTCCTAGCTGAGCACAGTGGTGTGTACCTATAATCCCAGTGACTTGGGAGACTGAGGCAGGAGGATTGCGAGTTTGAGGCCAGCCTCAGCAACTTAGCAAGACCCTGTCTCAAAAAAAAAAAAAAAAAAAAAGGCTGGGATGGAATTCAGTGGTAGAGCACCCCTGGATTCAATCCCCAGTATCCCCCACTCAAAGAAAGGAAATCCCCAGAGAACATAAGCATATCAGCTTCCCTGTGCCAGCTCTTCGGAGAAGCAACTGTTTATTCCTATTTTCCTTCTCTCAGAGTTCAGAGCCAGCCTCACAGATGCCCAGCTCCAGGGCAGCCCCGAGGAGGCCTGCTGGCTCCTTGGAGCCCTCCTCTAATCCAGCACCCCTCAGCCCTGTGACCTCCGGCAGGCATCAGGAGCGGGAGCCAGAACCAGGTGGCACCCACATAGCAGGTATACATGGAATGTGGTGATGTAAGGCCTCTTTAACCCTCCAGGTGAGGGTCAGGATTAGAGTTGCCCCTTGGACTTCCTTGGACAGGAGTGAGGTGGGAATAGCATGTGTTCACCCCAGGTACTAAACCAGTTCCTGAGGGGATATATCAGTTAGTATTTCCTGTGTAACAAATAGTCCAAAAACCATTGTTTTATGTAACTTAAAATAATAACCATTTATTTAGCACACGGCTGACTCAACTGGACAGTTCTTTTGGTCTTAACTGAATTTCCTCTCCTGAACTCACTGATATATACACATATTCTACTTCTGCCTGTTGGCTGGGTCACCTTTATTCTCTTCCATGTGGTCTCTTATCCTCCAGCCATGGCAGCTGGGCAGAGCTATGAGTGAAGAAGAAAGGGCTCTTGAGGCATAGGCTCAAAAGTGACACAGGGTCCTTCCTGTCCCACTTTGTGAGCCAAAGCAAGTTATAAGGACAGCCCAGATTCGAGGAGTGGGAAATCAACTTCATTCTTAGATAGGAGGCCTGGCAAAGGTGGCTGCATATATGTGCACTGCTGTATAGACAGGGAGAGAATTAGAGCCATTTCTGTACTTCGCCAAAGGGACCCCACAGGGATCAGCCAGGACCTGGAGGAGGAAAGACAGCATAGGGCTGGGCTTGCTGTTGGCAGGGGAGCCCTTCAGCAGTGCCCTACCCCAGAGGGATCTCTAGTTCCCAAGAAAGTCACTAAAACATCTCATCCTCCAGAGGAAGTACAGTTACCATCAGCCTGGGGCCTGGACCCTACATCTCAGTGCTCCCTGCAGGGGGATGTAGCTGACCACCTGGACCTCCCAGTCTGGTGTGTCTCTCCAGTGCTTCCTAAACTGCATTACACACGACACTGGTGCCTGGCCAGCCCTCAGTGCCCTGGAACAACCACAAGGCACATGAATAGTTAAAAGTTAGGAGAAACCATCTTAGTGCCCTCCATTCTTGTCACCCCCAAAGGGCCCTAAGTGCCTGTTGGCACTCTTCAATGTCAGTTTGTCAGGGAATGCCTTTCAGGAGATGCTTCTATGGACCATGGAGGCAAAAGGAACTTGATTCCAGTACATTCATAGACACAGGTCCCATGAGATTCTGTTGTGTTAGATTTAGGGGAAGGGGCATGAGACATCACTTCCGACCTTTGTCAGCCTTGGGGCCTGGTGTGTGCATCCTTAGAGTTCCATGGAGAATCTTGATGCCACTGCCTTTATGGGCTGTTGCCACCTGTTACCCGGGGTCAGGCCCTCTTCCTTGGGTGGCTTTTGCCTTACCCCTGGGGCCTGGCCAGCCTGTGGTAACCACTGGACTGGTGTGAGTAGCCATCCCTTGCCCTGATCCAGGGTTGCTGCTGCTGGGGGAAGTGAAGGGAGCATCCAGGATTCCGCTAGCTAATGAGAAAAGGGCAGAAACAGGAAACGGAGGTGCCCTGGGTGGCAGAAACCAAAGCAGAGAGAATAATTAACAATGATCTTCAAGTTCCTTGGTGCAGTTAGAGGGAAGGATCACATCCCTCTTGTGACAGGTCAGATTTGGGGATTAAAGTCAAGAACTGAGGGCAGCAGTTGAGTCTTCAGGACTAGAGCAATGACCAAAGGGACCGTGGCGCCTTCTCTGTGGACAGGTGATTAGGAGGTCTGGTTGTAGTAGGGATAATGTGATCTGAGACATAGGGACCTTTCCCCAGCCCTGGGGTAATGGTCCTCTGGGTTTTTGTTTCTACTTTTGTCTTGCTACCTGCAGGTGCAGTTTCCAGCCCCACATCCACCCGTGGGCCTGTGTCTCCAACTGTCTCCTTCCAGCCCCTGGCCCGTTCCACCCCCAGGGCAAGCCAGTTGCCTGGACCTGCAGTGTCAGCTCTGTCTGCTGGTCCCTCCTCCTCTACTGGCTTGACCTCTGCAGAGGGACCTGGTGACCAAACTAAGACTACCACCAGCTCTAGTGATGCAGAGATACCTTCTAATTCAACGACTACCAGCTCAGTGCCCTCCAAAGTGCCTGCCAGCTCAATTCCTGTCAGCCTAGGGCCTTCCAAATTGCCTACCAGCATGAAGACCCCTGGTACGACACCCGCTAAGGTGCTCAGCAATCCAGCACCATCAAAGTTGCCCATCAACTCAGCACGTGCTAGTGCCATGCCATCCAAAGTGCCCATCACTAGCATGGTGCCCACCAAGGTGCCTACTAACACGGCGCCCTCCAATGGGAGCAAAGCCAAGGTGAGTCCTGGCCACTTTTAGCAGTGCCTCAGGCCCCTACCCTCTGGGCCCTTCCCAGTCTCCATCTTGTCTCCACCTGGGCAAGCCTAGGACCTCTCCTTAAGACTATAGGGGCAGCTGACAACCAGCCTCATCCAGATCCTATAGCACGTCCTCTAGGACGAATAACTGTCATGAGAGCCCCTAAGTGTGGATGCCTCAGGAGGGTCAGGCATGGGGCCACCCTGCTGGTCATGTGCTTTAACTCATGGGGAGCTGGCTCTGCAGATGAGGAGGCAGCCAGGAGTGAAGCAGGTGGCACATTTGCCTCCTTGTCTAGCTCTTCACCACCAGTGTGTCCAGCCTGTCTCTCTATGACCAGGCTTTCTAAATAGCAGTTCCTGACCAGGCAGCCCCCAGCACTGCCTTCTCCAATGCCTCACATCTAACCCTACAGCTGCTGTCTGCCTAAAGGAACCCAGGCCCCAGTGCCCCGGGCTCCTAGAGCTGCTCTGTGACCCTAAGGCCTCAGCAGCTAGGTCTTGCTGCCAAGGGCCTCCCTAAAGTAAGCTCTCAGGCAGAGCAGTGAGTGGGGAGAGGGCTGCCCTGGAAGAGGCCACCAGTGACACCATAAAGCCTTGGTCCCCTCTTCCCCCTCTGCCCTCTGCACCACCATTGGGTGGGTGTCCAAGAGATGATGTCCTGGGAGCCAGGGTATGGACTGGGAACTGAGGAGTTGGGCTTGGGCTGCTGGTTCATGCCCTGGCCTGGGGAATGGGGTCACCCCTTCTGGCACCCATCCCCAACCCTTTCCGGCACTCTCCTTTCTTTCTCAGGAGACCTCAGGGGCTCCAGCACCTACAGTCACCATTGGAGGCAGCTCTCCCTGGAGGGGTAGCAGCTCTGGGAACTTGCACTCCGGGCCAGAGCTGAGCAAGCCTGGTGTGCTGGTATCGAGGGTGGACAGCCAGCTGTCCTCGCTCTGTACTGAAAACCTTGCCATCAGCAAATCCCTGGACTCAGAACCCAGCCAAGGCCCGGAGGAAAACGAGTACATGTCCTTTGGGATCCATGTGGCTGAGGGTCCCAGTGCTGACCTCCTGGAGGGCAGCCCTGGACCGTGTGAGGCTCCACCACCCCTGGAAGAGGAGGAATGTTCAGGCAAGGCAGCGGCTCTGTGGTGGCTTGGGCCGGCCACAGCTGCTGCTCTCCTGGCAGTGCTCCTGGGGGTACTGTACCTACGGCGCCCACTGCGGTGAAGCCTGAGCTGCCCGCTGCACCACGCACCTGCTGCAAACCCTTGGTGCCCTTTCCCCAGGCTGGCAGGGGCCAGGTCAGCGGGGAGCTCAGGGACCCTGGGCCTGGCAGAGGCCATGCCTGGTCCCCACTGAGTGAGTTGTGAGGATAGTATTTCCATCCTAGCTCTTGCCCTCTGCTTGTCCCTCATCGTCCTTGGCTTTCTGGGCTCTAGGCAGCCTCCGGTGTTGCAGACCTTGCCCACTGGTAGCGAGGGTGATCTCCCTGTGTGCTCCTGAGGAGGTTCCCGACACCAGGCCTTGTCCCTGTTTGCCCAAGCCTGCAGACCAGGAGGTGCCCATCATTCTGCCTGGGTTCCTAAGGCAAAGCCCAGGTACACTGGGTGGGGGTCCCCCACTAGACCTTGCTTCTAGCCCAGCATGCAGGGAGCAGCAAGGGTCCAGGGTCCAGGGTCCAGGGAGTTAGCTGCCTTAGGTTCCCTGGCCCTCCAGGCCCCCCTCCACTGACTGGCCACCATGGAAAGCAGTCTGGAGGTTCCAGTGGACCCGAAGAAAGTCAAGCAGTTGCCAGACCTGAGGGAGACCCCTGGAGCCTCTCCCCAACCTCCCCTGCCTCCTGATCTCTGTTCTCTAGCTCTCTACATGGGCTGGGGAGGGGACAGCATAGTGAGCAGAGGTAAGCCATGTTTAGATCTCAGCTCTTCCCTTTCTGAGCTGTGTGACTTTAGCAGATGTTCAGACTCTCCAGTCTTCCCCGCTGCCGTGGACAGTGAGTCTCCAGCTCATCCTTCCTGGGTTCTTCTGAGCTGGAAGCATGCAGGTATTTGCCACATGCCTGGCAAAGACCATCCAATCTTCTCTCACCTTCTTCCTGTCTAACCTGGTGGAGTTGAAGGCTGGAGAGGCAGAGTGCACGGTGACAAGGGAACACTGCAGTGAGGGCAGCCGCAGGCTGCATCCTGCCCCTCATCTCACTGACTCTATCTCAGGCAAGATATTAATCTCTGCGTGCCTCACTTTTCTCACCTGTTAAATGGGAGTGAAATATATATATATATGTGCACAAACATACATGCATATATATTGTCCTAGTGTTGTGAAGATTAAATTAGTTGTTCTATGTAAATCTTAGAATGAATCTTGGCATTTATTTCCTGAGGACTGGATACATGTTATTATTGCTATTAAATAGGGAGGGGAGCCAAGAGCTCCACCTTTAGAGGTAAACCCAGACCCTGCTGCCTTCCCCCTGCAGATATCTGCTCCTTACTTCATCCTGTGCATTGGAGAGTTGTGGGGGAGGGAGGTGTATCCAGAGCCCAGGTGTGTTCCCCCACCTCCACAGGTGGGAAGACAGGCTGTGTGTACATCATACAAACACTGAGGTGCACTGGAGGTATCCTTTGGGGTGTTTTTAGGTGGTCTTTGCTGGACAAGAGGTAGACACGGGAGCCATCTCCATTTCAGACTCTTCAAGGGACAAGAACTAGAGCCCTCGGAGACATCAGGGGTGGGATGTCAACTTGTCAGCCTCCAGGCAGCTCCTTACACCGCCCTGGGGGACTTCAGCAACCTGATGACCTGTGCTTCTGAATTTCAGCGCCCACTCTGAGCTGTAACTTGAATCCAGATGTGGCCTGTCCACAAGCTGTCTGTGCCACTTCCCATCCCCCTTGCTCTTTTTTTTTGTACCAGGGATTAAACCCAGGGGCACTTGACCACTGAGCCACAACCTTTTATTTTATTTTTATTTTGAAATAGACTCTCACCAAGTTGCTTAGGGCCTCACTAAGTTGCTGAGGCTGGCCTTGAACTAGGCATTCGCCGCTATCCCTAGCCTCTGCCAATCTTAAGGAAACAAATTTGATTTAGCAGACACTTGCACCAGGTCACAAGGGTGCCTTCAAGTGGTTGGGGATGTTCACAATGTGTGGTGCAGGCAGGCAGAGTTCCATATCATTCTTTCATGTAATTTTATAGCAAATATTTATTTTGTGCCCACTGTGTGCAGAGCATTTGATTGGTCTTGATGACACAGAATAATGAAGACCTCATCCTGAAAGTCCCCTCCCACTCACCCACCATCTCCAACATAATTGTGAATGGTCCAATGTAGTGTCTCTGGAGCATGGCAGGGGCCAGTGAGCGTGAGGGACAGGTTAGTTTGATCTGTTATGTACCATTGAGAATGATAACTGAATCTGGAGTGGGGAATAGCACTTAGAACCTATGGGAAATAAGATCAAATGTTCATAAAAATATGAAGCAAATGAAACCCATAAAATTTGGAGAACTGTATGTTGGTATTATGGTCTGAATATATGTGTCCCTGCAATGTTCATATGTTGGAACCTAACCCCAAGGTGATGGTATTAGGAGGTGACATCCTTAGTAGGTTGTTAGGTCATGAGGGCTCCACTATTGTGAATAGGATTCATGCCCCTTAAAGTGGCTGGTGTGGTGATGAACATGTAATCCCAGCGACTTGGGAGGCTGAGATGGGAGGATCACAAGTTTGAGGTCATCCTCAGCAACTTGGTGAGATCCTGTCCTGTTTCAAAATAAAAAAATCAGAAGTGCTCAGTGGTAGAGTGTCCCTGGGTTTAGTGCACAGTATGGTAGGGGGGAGAAAGAAGAGGGACAGGCTTGAGAGAGCCCTCTGTTCCTTCCAGTGTGTGAGGACAGAGAAGTGCATGTGAGAAAGCACCAAGCATATCTTTGAAGCTGAGACTGGACCCTCTCCAGGCACTGGATTTGTTGGTTGCCTTGATCTTGGATTTTCCAGACTCCAGAATGGAAATTTCTATGATTTATACTTTACATAATCTAAAATATTTTGTTATAGTAGTTCAAATTAATAAAGTTAGTTGATGTTACCCTGTTGGAAAACTGGCAGTATCTACTTAAGCCTAACATTGCCCTAACCTATGACCCAGCAAGAGAAACAAGAGCTCGTGTCCATCAGGATGTGTGCAAGAATGCATGTCAGATGCTCAAGTCCCTTGTGCAATATTCGCATATAACCCCTGCACATCCTCCCATACAGTTCAAAGCATCTTGAGACTGCCAGGCTCGGCGGTGCACGTCTGTAATCCCAGTGACTTGGGAGGCTGAGGCAGGAGGATTGTGATTTCCAGGTCATCCTCATCAATTTAGCAAGGCCCTAAGCAACTTAGCAAGACCCTGTCTCAAAATAAAAAGTAAAATGGGCTGAGGATGTGGCTCAGTGGTAAAGTGCCCCTGGGTTCAATCTCAAGCACCACCCCCCAAAAGAGAATGCGTCTAACATCACACTGTCCATAATATCCCCAAACTGGGAACAACCCCAATGTTCATCCCCAGTAAAATGGATATATAAGTAATGATAAAGTCACACAGTAGAATACTAATATATAAATGAGAATATTGCAACACACAACATGGATCACCCAGACATGATGCTGAGCAGGAGTCAGTATATACAAAAAAAGCAGGATTTTTCTTATCTTAAATAAATGAAACAGGTCTCTGATGTTAAAGTTAGGAGAAAGATTAACTCTGGAGGAATGGAACTAGGAAGAGACATTCTGGGGTACTGGTCTACCTCCTGATCTAGGTGTTGATTTCATAAACATGTTTAGTTTGTGTCCAGTTCCCTGTTGGAGATGTGAAAATAAATAAAGACCACCTGAATGAGAACAGAAAAGCCATTTTATTAGAGCTTGAGAAGCAGTTAGCCATCATAATTTGCATTTGGCAGGGACTCTAAGGCAAGCAGGGACTGGGGAATTTTATAGCAGAAAAAAAGGAAGGTTCTATGTGCTGTGGATGTTGTTGACATGGGGACACAGAGGTGGGCCAACTAGAGGACTGGCATCTAATCTTTGGGGAGCATATTTGGCCTTCTCTGGTTCGACCTGAGTTGTAAGGAGAGAGGTGGTTGGAGGTTGGGAAGAAGCTATGGTCAGTGATCAAGTTCTCCACCCCACCCCAATTTTGGGAATTGAACCCAGGGGCACTTTATACTGAGCTGTGTCTCCAGTCCTTTGTATTTTGAGGCAGAGTCTAAGTTGCTGAGGCTGTTTTAAATTTGTTTGTGATCCTCCTGCCTTAGCCTCCCAAATTGCTGAGATTACAAGTGTGTGTCACTGTGGCCTACTCCTGGCCAAGATTTGACTGCTCTGGGCTAATTGCTTGCTCAGGTGGAAGTTTGACTCCTGGGGGCTTCCCAGGCCACTTACTGCAAGAGTTTCATTCATATCAGAGTTCTGTTATCATATAGGGTCAGTCATTTCCATTTGCATGTTCAGTGTCTCAGAGGGAAGGGCATGGGCTCAGAGGGAGCTGCCATGCTGGACTGAGGCGGGTACATCCACACTTTCTCCAGCTCCCCCTCCATCCTTGGGATCGGAGGTGCCTGCCTGTGCCAATGAATCCACGGCCAGAGGGCCCTGCTCCCAGGAATGATGCAGCTGCTCTACCAATCAAGGTTTTCCTTTCCTTCAAGCCCTGCTTTTTAAAGTCCAGTCCCTATAGGAAGGCTTCTTTGATTAGATCCCTCTGGTTTTAACAAATGTGCTTCTTAAATTCCCATGGCTCACTTCAAACTCCGCTCTTATGTATAAATTCTGACCTCCTTGCCTACACTGAAGAAACCTAAACCAGGTACCACGGTGGCACAGGCCTGTAGTCTTAGTGACTCTGAAAGGACTGAAAATTCAAGGGCAGCCTCAACGACTTAGCTAGGCTCTGTCTCAAAATAAAAAGGGCCGCTGTAGGGTTGGGGATTTAGCTCAGTGGCAGAGCGCTTGCCTAGCATGTGTAAGGCCCCGAGTTGGGTCCTCAGCCCTGAAAAACAACAAAAAAAAAGGGTGCTGTAGTGGTGGCTCAGTGATTAGAGCACGTGCCTGGCATGCAAGAGCACTGGGGTTCAAACCTCAGCACCACATATACAACTGTCAGAAAAACAAAAACTAGATAAAAAAATAAATAAAATTGATTCTCAAAATAAAAAGGGCTGGGGATGTAGCTCAGTGGTAGAAAGGGAAAGTTAGAACCTTGTAGGCAGTCAGCCAAGATGGCAAATGAGGAAGTCAGGGGCAGGCCCCAGACAGCATGAGCACAAAGAGAGTCCTCCAATAAGAGGAACTTCCAGTTGACAAAGGTGCTCATGGATGAGAGTGGGGGGACCCAATCGGGTAGACACTTACACACTGGAGTACACAGTGGGGGATCCAGTGAAAAGGCTGAGATGCATGGACACAAGGGTACCAATGGGTGGCAATGAGCAGAGCAGGGAGAGAGGACAAGATCAAAAAGTGGGGGAACCCAAAGCCCTTGAAAAGAACAAGTCAGTCCTTTTCTATCTGACTCCCAGCTCTGTGACCTCTTCTCTTATGAGAGATCTCTTACTTTTGCTCTTGCAATAAATCTTTTAGCTTGCTTTTTTTGGTATCCTGTTAACTCTTTGCAGAGCAGAGACAATAAACCCAAGACCCCTAGATGGTAACAGTAGAGCACCCCTGGGTTTAATCAGTACCGCAAAACAACAACTAAAAGTCCTATATTGATTTTCTTCCATTTACTTCATCAGTGATTTTGTTGTTGTTACTGGGAACCGAACTCAGAAGCTATTAACCCCTGAGTCACATCCCTAGTTCTTTTTTTTTTTTTTTAAGAGAGAGAGAGACAGTGAGAGAGAGAGAGAATCAATTTTTATTTGTTTTTTCATGTGATTTTCGTTGCTCAGACACTTCGTTGTGTACGTGGTGCTGGGGTTCGAACCCATGTCCTTGTACATGCCAGGCAAGAGCTGTAACCGCTGAGCCACCGCTCCAGCCTCTCCACAGTTCATTTTATTTTCTTATTTTGAGGCAGTGTCTCTCTAAGTTGCTTAGTGCACTCATTATATTGCTGAGGCTGGCCTTGAACTTGTGATTAAAGGTCACAGGGATTACAGGCCTGGGCCACGGTGCCTGACTGATTTGTGTGTGTGTGTGTGTGTGTGTTACTGGGGTTGAACCTGTGGTATTCTACTACTGAGCTACATCCTGAGCCCTTATTTAGTTAGTTAATTTAGAGATAGGGTCTCACTAAATTGACCAGGCTGGCCTTGAACTTTCTATCCTCCTGCCTCAGCCTCCAGGGTTTCTAGGATTATAGGAATGAGTCTCAGTGCTTGGCAGTGATGTTTTTATTAAAAACAAATCCCAGTGGCTCTGGGGGCTGAGACAGGAGGATCATAAGTTCAAAGCTGGCCTCAGAAACTTAGCAAAGGCGGCTGGGGCAGTGGTTCAGTGGTATAGCACTTGCCTGGCACATGCAAAGATCCAGGTTCAATCCCTAGCACCACATATACAACTAAGCGTTGGAAAAACAAAAACCAGGTGAAGAAATAAATAAAATTGATTATCTCATTCTCTCTTAAAAAAAAGAAGAAGAAGAAGAAAGAAACTTAGCAAGGACCTAAGCAACTTAATGAGACCCTGTCTCAAATAAACAAAAATAGTGTGCTGAGAATGTGATTTAGTAGTTAAGTGTCCCTGGGTTAAATCCTTGGTAGCCAAAACAAAAATAAACAAAACCGGAAACCACTCCACAAAAGAGACAGAGAGGTAGGAGAGAGGTCAGAGAAAAGAAAGAAGAAACGAGGGGCTGGAGCGGTGGCTCAGCGCTTGCCTTGCAAGCATGAGGACCCGGGTTCAAACCCCAGCACCACGTACACAACCGAGTGTTGGAGCAACTAAGGCCATGTGAAAAACTAAATAAAGTTGTTTCTCTCTTTCTCTCTCTCTCTCACTGTCCCTCTTTCTTTAAAAAAAAAAAAAAAAGAAAGAAGAAACGAAGAAGGGGGAAACCCTGAGTTCTAGTCCTGGATCTGCAGCCAGCTTTCTCACCCCTCACCCTCTGCAACTGGTAGCCCCGGAGCCTGGACTAGGTGACATGTCAAATCTTTCCTCCTCCAGAGTTTAGCCATCAGACCTTGGGTGACCTTGGCTAGCAGCAAGCTGGAGCAGCTCCCTCCACCTCTGTCCTGCTTCCTCATCCCCAGGTGCCGTTACCACACCGTTGAATGGCTGATTTCCTGAGCAATCAGAGGCAGTCTTTTACTTAATCAGTTCGATTGTATTTAGCATAAGAAAAAAGAAAGAAAAATCCTTTCATTATCGTTGCAGCTGGAAATCGGCTTCTTGTAGGAGATCTATCCAAAAGAACTGTGGAACAGAGAAACTGGTAATTGCTGAAAGAATTACTTAATTTCCCCCACTACTTGCTGTCTTAATGATGTCTTAGAAGTGTGAGCCCAAGGACGAGTTGTGTGCAGTAATTCTGCTGTTACTACCTTTAGAACTTGGGATGCTTCAACTCTTCATTCAACCCAGTTATGAGGGTCTATACTGGTCAATTACCAGCTTATAATGCGGCTGCTGCAATGAATGAGAACACAGCTTTCAACCTGGGGGGTTGTTGGGATCTCTCCCCATTTTTTCTCCTGCCTTCTTTCTGGGGTGGGGGTGGGGCTATCTATTCAAAGACGCTAGCAGCTCTCAGAGGGTGTGGCAGGCTGTCACCTTCTGGATTGGCTCAGTGGATTCCTTCCTTACCACCTAGCCCAGGGAATTTGGTCTTCCCACCCCTCCAAATTTTCACCTTCCTTATAATACAGTCTCTTTTAAAAGAATTTGTTTTGATCACACAGGCAATATATTCATACATTTAAAAGAAAAATTCCAAACTATAGAGACATACAGGCCAGAGTCTGTCAAACTTCAGTATATGCACAAGATTATCTGAGGATATTGTTAAAAGGCCGGTTCTAGGGCTGGAGCAGTGTGGCTCAGTGGTTAGAGAACTTTTTTTTTTTTTTAAATAGAGGGACAGTGAGAGAGAGAGAGAAAGAAAGAATCAATTTTATTTAATTTTTTTATCTGGTTTTTGTTGCTCTGACACTTGGTTGTATATGTGGTGCTGGGGTTCAAACCCACATCATCACACATGCCGGTCAAGTGTTCCAGCCCCTGAGCAACTGCTCCAGCCCAGTAATCCCTCTCAAAAAAAAAAAAAAGCTAGCCCTAACTCATGGAGTTCGAGGTGAGTCTTCTCCGGCCCCATTACCAGGGATTTAACCCAGGGGCACTTTACTACTGAACCATGTCCCCAGAAGTTGCCCCTCTTGGTTTTTTTTTTGTTTGTTTGTTTTTTTGAAGAAAGAGATTTTATCAATTTTATTTTTTTCATCTGTCTCTTTTTTTCCCTGACACTTAGTAGGGTATGTGGTGCTAGGGTTCAAACCTGGGTCCTCGCATGTGCGAGACAAGTGCTTTACTGCTGAGCCACTGCTCCAGCACCTCCTTCCCAGCTTTTATTTATTTATTTATTTTATGTATTTATTGAGACAGGGTCTAGCTAAATTGCTTAGGGCCTCACTTGCTAAATTGCTGAGGCGGGTCTCAAATTTGTGACACTCCCGTCTCAGGCTGAGTCCCTGGGAATATCGGCCTGTACTACCATGCCTGGCAAGACTTTATATTTCTAAGGGACTTTTTTTTTTTTTAAGAGAGAAGGACAGAGAGAGAGAGAGAGAATCAATTTTTATTGAGTTTTTCACATGCCTTTCATTGCTCTGACACTTAGTTGCGTACGCATGCCAGCAAGCACAGTGAACGCTGAGCCACTGCTCCAGCCCCTCTAACGGACCTTTCCTAAGGACAAAGACAGTGATTGAAAATGCTCTTCATTCCCCTGCAAGCCTGTTTCATTTTTGATGAACACCATTCCTTGCCTTTATGTTCTTCTGTGCCATCTTTTTGGCCCTGACCTAACTTCATCCTTGGCTTGGGGTTAGGGCCTCTTTCTGAGGTCTTTTCTATAGTGGGGTGAAGGCCTCCAGCCTCCTATATGGCTCCCTGTAGCATCTCATAAAGTACTGTTGCCAAGCTCCACAGGTTTTGTTGAATTGAATTTAGTTCATATAACTATCTGAATGATTTGGTTGGTCACTGTGATTGCAGGTGGTTGGTTGAGGACCTTTTAGTTCTGAATTTTTTCACTGTGTGTAGGATGAGCCCCCCAAATCACTGTTGAAAGGGCGAACAGGTCAAAGCCAAAGCTAGAATTCCATACAACACTTTCAAGACCGCTGGCCAAATGACCTCATCAGTTGACATTATCATGAATTGATTAATTAGCACTTTCCCATGGCCTCCTGGATGGAGGTTGTATTAGTTAGCTTTCTGTCATTGTAATGAACTACCTGAGGCAATTAATTTAAAAAGAGAAAAGGTTTATTTTGTCTCATGGTTCTGGAGGTTCCAGTCCAAGGTCCAGTGGCTCCCATTGCTTTGGGCCTCCGACAAGCCCGCACATCATGACAGAAACACCTGTTGCAGCAAACCACGCACCTTATGAAGCAGAAAGCAAACACAGAAAGACAGAGAGATGGGGTTCCACAACCCCCTTCAGGGGCAAAACCTCAATGACCTCCAGATCTCCCTTAAGGATCTATCTCCTAAACATTTATAGCACCTCCCAGTTCCCAATGATCTTCCAAACCACAGTAGAGGTATATCTGCTAACCACTGCCATAGGAGAGATTATGTTAAATTTTAATAGCTTAAAAAGAAACTCACACAGCCATGTGTGGTGGTGCACGCCTGTGATCTCAGCAGCTTGGGAAGCTGAGGCAGGAGGATCGCAAGTTCAAGTACAGCCTTGGCAAGTCAGCAAGGACCAAAGCAACTTTGCAAGACTCTGTCTCAAAATAAAATTATAAAAAGGACTGGGAATGTGGTTCAGTGGTTCCACAATCTTGGGTTCAAGGTCTTTCACAGACTCCTTGATTGCATCACCTTATCAGATGGCACCACAGGGTGGGATCCTATGAGACAGGGAGAGATCACATGGCAGGACAGAAATTCCAGGTGAGGGGCTGTCTTGCTACCTCCCACTTGACACTACCTGTTAAAAGTCCCACCTTGGGGCTGGAATGGTGGCTCAGCGGTTACAGCACTTGCCTGGCATGTGCCAGCACGCGGGTTCAAACCCCAGCATCACGAACACAACAAAGTGTCGAAGCAACGAAAGTGACTTGAAAACTAAATACTAATTTTAAAGAAATGATTATCTCTCTCTAAAACAAACAAACAAAACAGAAAAAAGTCCCTCCTCTCAAACCACCATCCCAAGAGGAAACTTTTCATACCTGAGGAAGCTTCTTGGGGACAAACCACATCCAAACCATAGAATTTACCTAGAGAGAGCGAGAGGGAGGGACGAAGTAGGGGAAATTTCAAGGATGGAAGCCAGATTTCTCTGAACATAACTTTATTTACATACAGATTTTATGTTGGAACCATATAACTATTTTATATAATTATGTAACTAAATTAAACATTTTAAATGCCCCCCAAATTGAATCAAAATGGAAAACAAAAAGGATTCAATTATATATTGAGTTGATGTCTGACCTACATAAAGAGGAATTATTTCAAATGACTTTTAAACACAATTTTGTTTTTTCATCCCTGACTGCAACATCTACTATGGGCAAAAAGAATTGCAAAGAACTTGATGAGATCTTTCAAAATAGAATAAAAAATATTTGAGGCTGTAGCTCAGTGGTTGGGCACTTGCCTAGCATGTGTGTGGTCCTGGGTTTAGTCCCCAGCACTGCAGAAAACAAAACAAAAAGTATTTTCTAGTTCTATCCTCCAGAAGAGCCTAGAAACAATGAACAACCAGTAGCAATGTGCACTTTTATGTGTCCAAATTGTGTCCTTTAAATACCATTTTCCTTTGAGACGGACCATTATTCTTTGGAGAAATGGCTGATTTAAGATCTGAGTAGGGAATTTCCTCTCTCTCTCTTTTTCCTTCTTCCACTGGAGATTGAACCCAGGGCCAGTTAACCACTGAGCCACATCCCCAGCTATTTTTATTTTAATTTTGAGAAAAGGTCTTGCTAAGTTATTGAGGCTGGTCTTAAACTTGTGATCCTCCTGCCTCAGCCTCCCAAGTCTCTGAGATGATAGGTCCAGGCCATGGCACCCAGCTGGGCAGGGAATCAACAGAGTTGTCATACCAGAAATCTAAGAAGCTATTAAAAGTGAGAGTATGGGGCTGGAGCGGTGGCTCAGTGGTTTAGGCGCTTGCCTGGCAAGCATGAGGACCCAGGTTCAAACCCCAGCACCACGTACATACTGAGTGTTGGAGCAACTAAGACCATGTGAAAAACTAAATAAATTTGTTTCTCTCTTAAAAAAAAAAAAAGTGAGAGTAGTCATGTTTACATGACTCAGCAGTTAATCTGAACAGCTTCTATTGGCCGAACAAATTGGGACAATTTGAATATAAAATAGGCTAGTCAGGTATGATGGTATGTACCTATAAATTTCAGCTACTTGGGAGGTTGAAGAAGAATGGCCTGAGTCCACAGATTTGAGGCGATCATGGGTAACAAATAGATGGTGGTACATGGGTCTAATCCCAGCAATTTGGGAGGCTGAAGCGGGAGGATCACAAGTTCAAGGCCAGCCTCAGCCACTTAGTGAGACCCTAAGGAACTTAGGGAGACCCCGTCTCAAAATAAAAAGGACTGGTTAGGCATGGTGGTGCATGCCTGTAATCCCAGAGTTCGGGAGGCTGAGGCAGGAGGATCGCAAGTTCAAAGCCAACATAGGCAATATAGTGAGGCTCTAAGCAACTTAGTGAGACCCTATCTATAAATCAAAAACAAAAAAAGATCTGGGAATGTGGTTCAGTGGTTCAGCACCCCTGGTTTCAATCTCTGGTACCAAAAACAAAACAAAGCAAAACAACCCCCCCCCCCAAAAGCAAGCAAACAACAACACAACAGGACAGTGCTTGGCCCTTTGAACAGAACAAATGAGTGACACAGGGTACCTGTCTCATGGAATTGCCATCTAGTGGCGATGGGTATGAAATGAGAAAATAAACAAGTATACAGTGAAAAAAAAGGTTTCAAGTTCCTTGAAGCGAACGGGTGTGGTGCCACATACCTATAATCCCATCAACTCAGGAGGCTGAGGCAAGGAGGATGGCAAATCTGAAGCCAGCCTCAGCAACTTAGAGAATTCCTAAGGAATTTAGCAAGACCCTGTCTCCTTGAAATAAAAAATAAAGGGGCTAGAGTGGTGGCTCAAGGGTTATGGTGCTTGCTGGCATGTGTGAGGATGCAGGTTCAAACCCCAGCGGCACATACACAACGAAGTGTTGGAGCAACGAAAGTCACATGAAAAAGTAAATAAAACTGATCCTCTCTTTCTCCCTCTCTTACTGTCCTTCTCTTTTTAAACATAAAATAAAAAGAGCTGGGGATGTTGCTTCGTGGTGTAGCATCGCCGAGTTTAATCCCTAGTATTAAAAAAACAAAAAAACAAAAAACCAAAAACTTCAAGGCTAGCCTTAGCAACTTAGCAAGACCCTATCCCAAAATTAAAAAAATAAAAAAGGCTTGGGGGTTGGTGGTAAAAAGGACTGGGGATGTAGCTTAGTGGTAAAGCAGCATCCTTGGGTTTGATCCCCCATACCAAAAACAGACAGACAGAACAAAGGTAGAAGGACTTGCAAATTTGAGGCCAGCTTGGGTAGATTAGTAAGACCCTGTCTCAGAAAAGTGGGGTGGGTGTGGCTCAGTGGCAGAGTGCTTGCCCAGCATGTGCAAGGCCCTTGGGTCAATCCCCAGGACTGCTTGGGAAAAACAAAACAAAAACCAAAAACAACAAAAACAAAAACAAAACAAAACTGGTACACATACTTCATAGCAGCTTTATTTTAATCATAGTAACAACCCAAATACCCACCAGCTGCTGAATGAATAAATGAAGATATTTCCATATAATAGAGTACCATCCAGCAAGAAAAAGAAAAAAAGCTACTAATACAGCAGCAACATGGATAAATCTCAAAAACATTATGCTGAAATGGGCAGACACAGAGTATATGATGATTGATTCCATTTACATTAGTCCTCTGAAAAGTCACATAAAGCCAAGAGAAATTCCTTCAGTGGTTATCTGGGATCAGGGTTGGAAATGACAGGGAAGGAGCTCAAGTGAATCTTGTGGTGTGCTGAAAACGTTTCTGATTGTGGTGATGGTGATTTTATTTATTAAATAAAACTCATCCAACTGTGTACTGAAAATGGATGCACTTTATTATATAAGTAAAATTATACCTCTATAAAGATAATTAGAATGTAATTGGAGGGCTGGGGATTTAAGTTAGTGGCGGAGTGCAGCCTACTGTGTGTGAGGCCCTGGGGTAAAAAAAAAAAATACAAAAATGCAATTGGAGTAGAGAGGAAGGAAATTTTAAAACGAGAAAGAAAAAAGAATAAATGGCTAGCGTGGTGGCACGTGCCTATAATCCCATGACTTGGGAGGCTAAGGAACGAGGATCATAAGTTGGAGGTCGGTCTCAGCAATTTAATAAGGCCCTAAGCAACTTATCAAGACACTGTCCCAAAATAAAAAACAAAAAGTTTTGAGGATGTGGCCCAATGGTTAAGTGCCCCTGGGTTCAATCCCCAGTACCAAAGTGTGGGGCGGGGGAAGGACCATCAGAGAGGGTGAGTGACACTAAGAGGGTGATGGTAAGGGGATTTTCTGTGGGGAAAGCAGAGACTTAGCCAGGAAAATGGTCAAAAAAGTGGAGGGTGCAGATGGATTGGCTGGGGTGGGAAAGGAATTCTCCAGGGAGGAGGGATACTGGATATGAAGCCTCCAGGCAGGGAAGAACCAAGGAAAATTGCTTCTGCTGTGATAATTCTTTGAAGGAAGATTTTTTTGGCCTACTTAAACTAACAACACACCTTTGAAGAATTTGAGTGGCACTTTTCTAACTCCAAAACATAATGACTAATAATGAAACCACCTCCTCTACACAGGTCCCTTGATACCTCTTGATGACACTTTGAAAGCCATTCATTTAAGTCAATATACAAGGGTACTCGTGAGTAATACAAACAATATTTCCCGAGAATGACTAATTTCACACTGTCATTCATGGAGACTGGTATTTCTTTCAGTGGATCTGACCAGGAGTAGGGGTTCTGAGAGGGCAGCACCATAGAGAATTTTCTATAGTGCCTCCATCTGCCAAAATAACAGACAGTTCTTCTTTGGTGAGTTTTGGCCTCTTTAGCTGCCTCACTTTTTTTTTTTTTTTTTTAAGACAGAAGGACAGTGAGACAGAGAGAGAGAGAAGAAAGAGAAAGACAGAATCAATTTTATTTAGTTTTTCATGGACTTTCATTGCTTGGACACGTCACTGTGTACGTGGTGCTTTTTTTTTTTTTTTTTTTTTTTTTAAAGAGAAAGGGACAGTGTGAGAGAGAGACAGAGGTAGAGAGAATCAACTTTATTTAGTTTTCCATGTGGTCTTCATTACTCCAAGACTTCGTTGTATACGTGGTGCTGGGGTTTGAACTTTCGTACTCGCACATGCAAGGCAAGCACCGTAACCGCTGAGCCATTGCTCCAGCCAGCTGCCTCACATTTGAGGATCCTTGAGAAATGAGCTCTGAACCCTTATGGTTGGGAAACTATAATTCAGGTTTTTGGATCATGGAAAGGACAAGATAAGTGGCCTTGATAATGAAGCCTTGTCCTATATCATGATTGTTTTAAGACTTGCTTCCAAGTAACGGATGGCAGTGTAAGCCAGATTAAGGGGGAAGACTTAAGAAATTTATTTTAACATTATAGGGAAAACCCATGGAACCCACATGGGAAATGTATTCAGGCCAGGGAAGACAGAAGCAGGAGGAACTGGGAGAGCTGGCCAAGCAAGCAGTCTACTTCTGTGTTTTTGTTCTCCATCTATTCATTCTTTTTTTTTTTTTTAATAAACCTTTCTAATTTTTTTTTTCTAAAGAGAGAGAGAGACAATCTTATAATCTTATTTATTTTCATCTGTCCCCCTCCTGCCCAACACTTAGGTTGTGTATGTGGAGCTGGGGTTTCAACCTGGGTCCTCTCGCTGGGCCACTCCCCAGCCCTCTTCTATTCATTCTTGAGATTCCTTGCAGACCAGCTCTCTTGGCTCCTTTGCCTGCATGGGGATACCGCAGCATGCTTTGAGAGGTGATTCCTACTCCATGGTGATGGGGTACAAACATGGTTGTGGGGGCCCAATCTTCACTGATGGGGCTGGAGTGGTGGCTCAGCAGTTAGAGCACCTGCCTGGCAAGTGCAAGGACCCAGGTTTGAACCTCAGCACCACATACACAACTGTCAGGAAAACAAAAACCAGATAAAAAATACAATTGATTGGGTTGGATTTTGATAAGCAGAAGGAATTTGATAAGTAGGAAGGAAATTCATGTGGAGACACAGGATGATCTGAGGTTTAGAGCTGGGTCAGAGCACAGCTTATCTGAGGCATGTTATGTAAGCCTATGGGAAGTAATGAGGAAAAGTGGGATGATACTAAATAATGGGGTTCCTGGGATGTTAGATTGTTTGAACTTTACTTTGGAGGCAAAGAAGCCACTAACATTTTTTCTACAGAGATAGGATTATAAGTAAAACAGTCTTTAATCAGGTAGATTTGGGAACCTGGAGAATAGAAACTAGGAGGACAACCATTTAGAAGGCAGTGGAGATAAACTACTGATTAGAGCTTTTCATCTGTGATACCCACTATACACTATTAAACACTTGGAATGTGACTAGTGCCACATAGTTGATATTTTGGATATGCTGGGTTAAGTAAAATATATTAAAAATTAGTTTCTTTTTGCCTTTTAAGCATGGCTTAAAAGCATGGTATTTCTTCTTGAACAGTGCTAGATTCAAGCAAATGAGAGAAAGAATCAGGTTACAGCACTAGACAGGGCACTACCAGTAAGAGAAGTGGGAAAGTGGAGCAGTTTAAGAAAAATTAAGACCAACTTGTTTTTACAGAATAGATGCTATGAATAGCTTCATTTGGGGGTGAAAATAATCCCATTCATCAAGCTTTCACAATGGAAAGACTTGTGTCTGCTTAATATAGCAAGTGATTTTACATGGAGAGGAATTGTTCCAAGTGTGTTCTGAGGAATAAGTTCTGTGTGAAAGGGTTCTGTAGTCAATTCGTTTTTGGAGACAGCTGCATGCCCTCCTCACCCAGCCTCTTCTTGAAGATTCATCATGCCTTTTAACATTTAGTTAAAAACTTTAAGAGGTTGCACTTAACTTTTCCTGTATTTCTCAAAAATATTGGAACATAGGTTGCTTCTCTGAATAACTACTCATTTTTTTTAAGACAGAGGGACAGTGAGAGAGAGAGAGAGAGAGAGAGAGAGAGAATGAATCAATTTTTCTTTAATTTTTCATGTGGCTTTTGTTGCTCCAACACTTAGTTGTATATGTGGTGCTGGGGTTATGAACCCGTGGACTTGTGCATACTGAGCAAATGCCATAACCGCCGAGCTATCGCTCCAGCCCTGGGCAACTACTATTAAAGCATTAGACTACTGCAGTTATCTGGAGTTAACAGTATACCAATAGGGATATAGGGATATTTAGTCAAAGATAGGCCCCAACTCAGGGAAATCAGTCAGCCCTTCCCTCTCTCTCTCTTTTTTTTTTTTTTTTTTTTTTTGGTGGTGTTGGGATTGAAGCCAGGGCTTCACGCATGGTAGGCAAGTGCCCTCCCTACCACTGGGTGGCATCCCCAGTTCCTATTCAATTTTTTTTTTTAAAGTCAGGAGGACAGTGAAAGAGAGCAGGAGAATCAATTTTATGTAGTTTTTCATGTGGCTTTTGTTGATCCAAGACTTATGTACGTGGTGATGGGATTTGAACTTTCGTACCCCAGCATGCCAGGCAAGGGCTGTAACTGCTGAGCCACTGCTCCAGTTCTTATTCAACCCTTTTAATTCTTGGGAAGGGATTGGATCTTCCACATCTAGGAAATTCTAAGTTGTTTTAAACTCTTCATATTTCATCTTGAATTTTCTTTATTTGCTTGAGTTTGGTTTTGTGAAAACAGTCAATGCTTTCCCATGACCTATGAGCTGCGGTGGGGCTACCAGAATGCCACATTTTAGCTAGTGAGTGTGTGTGTGTGTGTTTGTGTGGTAGTGCACACCAGTAATCCTACTGACTTGGGAGGTGGGAGAATCGTTAAATTTGAGAGCCTGGGAAATTTAGCATGACCCTGACTCAAAATAAAAAATAAAAAGGGCTGCTGGGGGCAGTGGTTCATGTCTGTAATCCCGGTGATTGGGAGCTTAGATAGGAGGATTGCGATTTTGAAGACAGCCTCAGTAACTAAATGAGGCCCTAAGCAACTTAGTGAGACCCTGTCTCAAAATAAAACATAAAAGAGGCTGGGGATGTGATTCAGTGGTTAAGTGATTCCTGGTACTAAGAAAAAGCAAAAATAAAAAGGCCTGAGGATATAGCTCAGTGATAAAGTGGCCCTGGGCTCAATCCCTAGTAGTATTAAAAAACAACAACAACAACAACAAATAAACAAACAAAAAACTCCAAAACAGACATCTCTATACCTCTTTGGTAGTAGATTCTGGGCCATGATCCAAGTCTTGGAAGAACATCTGGGGGCTTAAGAACTTCATGTTTTCATATCTTAGTCCTTTGAGAGAGTAGGTAGTAGTTTCCCCAAATTCCTTACACTGTTACAAGTAGAATAAAGGACCCTGGGCTTAAAAGAGGTCTGCTCTACACCATGTACCTGGTACCAATACAGTTCACTTAATGGTCAAAGAACTTGGTCTGTAAACCTCTGTGGCCTCTTGAGATATCTTAATTTTTATTTTCCAGTGATGCCCTCCTTTAGGTGAAATGCAAACTCAGAGAGGGTCTGTCCTCTGGTTCTTAAGAGAGTAGAAAAAGAAATGAAGATGTGAATCACTGGGTGCCACAGGGCAGACTGTGGGGTCCAAGATATCTCCAAGGGTTCTTTCCCTCCTGATATTTACAACCTTATCATGCTAACCCATAGTGAATAGGGCTGACCTGTGTAATAACAGAATATTGCATAAATGATGGAGTATGACTTCCCAGGCTAGCTCATAGAAGACACTGCAACTTCTGCCTTGTTCTCTCATGGATCACTAGGTCTGGGGGAAGCCAGCTGCTACGTTGTGAGGACACTAAAGCAACCCTTTGAAGACTCAACTTGTGAGCTGAGACCTGGCATTAGCCAGCACCAACTTGCCAGCCATATGCAACTAGGCAGGATCCCTCAGTCCATTACATCTTTAAATGACTGTAACCTCTTGAAAATCCCTGAGCCAAGTACCTCCCAGCTAAGTCACCCCTGATTTTCTTTTAGCAACTGAGATAATACATAAATAATTTATTACAGCTTAAGCTGAAGTTTGAGGGTTATTTATTTAACTAGCAATAGGCAACTAATATTGTAGATGAGTGTTAATGAGTGTTTCATCACAGAAATGGTTCTAGATTTGCAAGTCATTCCTTTATAATACATTTAATTCCTCTAAAGTACTATGCTTACCATGTGCATTTGCTTCTCATTCTGCAGTGTACATCATAAAACTGGCTTCTCTTGGAGGGCAACTTAGAAGAGTGATAAAGAACTTAATAATATTGTCTAAAAAATCCTATATAGTAACCACGGAGAAATAAAACTTCTTTTTTTTTTTTTTAAGAGAGAGGGACAACAAGAGAGAAAGGGAGAGAAAGAGAATCAATTGCCATTCAGTCCTTCATTTGGCTTTTGTTGCTCTGACACTTTGCTGTACACATGGTTCTGGGGCCCAAACCCAAGTCCTTGCGCGTGCCAGGCAGGTGCCACAACCTCTGAGCCACTGATTCGGCCTGGAAATGAAACTTCTTAATTGCTACTTTCATTTTGACGTAAAATAGAATACAAAGAATAACTAAGAAGGAGGCAAACGGAAGAATAAAGAGATATGATCTTCTAATTTGAAGGTCTGCAGACCTTTCTAGGCCTGTCACTCCTCAAGTTAGTTCTCCCAAGCCTGTCACTCCCAAATTTCTGGGAAATCTGTAAATCTTAGAGTTACTTGAGATTCATCCAGTTATGAAAATTACCTTGTATACTGTCAATTAGCCCACGTAATAAATATAATAAGCAAAGAGATAGGGTATTTTAGGAAATTTATAACCCAGGGTACTTTCCAACATTATCTATTGATCAAATAATGGAGATCACATTGGCCTACAGGTCCTGAGACTGATGAGCGCACCATAAACTGTGTGATTCCCAGACTGTTATCCTCTCCTACATTTGCATATTTACCCCTGACCAAGTTTCCTTTAAAACAACAGCCTGAGAACCCTAAAAAAGTCTCATGGTCTCAAAATGTCTTCCTTAAATGTGTACTCCTTGCTCTCCTAAATAAATCTCTGTACCTCTAATTGAAGCCTACTTGTCCTGAGTTGAGGTCCCCTTCTCCCCAGAATCCTTGGACATCCTGTGGTAACAATTCCATGTTTTTTTTTTTTTTTTTGTTAATGGAGATTGAACCCAGGGGCACTTTACCACAGAGTTACACCCCCAGACATTGTCCAGACTGGTCTTGAACTTTCAATCCTCCTGCCTCAGTCTCTGCAGTAGCTGGGATTACATGCATATACCACTGTGTCTGGCAATAATTTCACTTTTGTTTTTCTTTTTTATTAATTATTACTATTTTTGGGTACTGGGGATTGAACCCCAGGGGAACTTAACCACTGAGCCACATTCCTACCTAGCCCTTTTTATTTTCATTTTGAGATAGGGTCTCACTAAGTTGCTTAGGGACTTGCTAAATTGTTGAGGCTGGCTTTGAATTTAAAATCCTGCCTCAGTCTCTGGAGCTGCTGGGATTATAGGTGTGTACCACCCTGCCTGGCACAATTTCATGTTTCGTTTTTGCTTTTTAAATATGGCCAACTAGGCCACACCGGGACACTTTTTTTTTTTTAATTGGTGGTGCTGGGGATTGAACCCACCATGTGAGGCAAGCATTCTACCACTGAGCCACATCACCAGCCACACAATTTCACTTTTTTTTTTGAAAAAAAATTTTTTTATTTGTTTGACATAGTCTTACATATCGGAGGGGATTGTTGTTACATATTCATGCATACATGGATATTGACATAGTGAGACAGTAAGTTAAGGCTGATCAGGATTTATCCCCCTTCATTTATTCCCCAAACTCATGTCTCCTCTGTAATCCCACCATGCTATAGTTTGAAACGAACATATACATGTACAATAATTGCTGACACTTCTGAGTTTCTCTGCTTGCCTGTGTATAGTTAGGCTTCTAATGGGAGTTGAGTATTCCAGGTTGTATTGATAATCCCTCTTGTCCCTCTCCCCCCAACCTTCATAGGTATGATTCCCCCAGCTTATGTGAACAATTTCACTTTTCAGAAATAAAAATCTAAGCTTAATCATAAAGTTGTTTATCTTACTTTGCTCAAAGGCAAATCTTCAATTACTCTGTTTAAAAATAATGATTTAGGGCTGGAGCAGTAGCTTGGTGGTTGGAGTGCTTGCCTGGAATGGGCAAGGACCTGGGCTCAAACCCCAGCACCACAAACACAACTAAGTGTTGGAGCAACAAAGGCCAGATGAAAAACTAAATAAAATTGATTCTTTCTCTCTCTCTTCAAAAAAAGAGAACCAATTTTATTTATTTTTGAAGAGAGAGAATGAATCAATAAATAAAATTGTTTCTCTCCTCTTTTGAAGAGAGAGAGAGAAAGAATCAATTTTATTTAGTTTTTCATGTGGCTTTCGTTGCTCCAACACTTTGTTGTGTACGTGATGCTGGGGTTTGAACTCATGTCCTCAAGCATGCCAGGCAAGTGCTGTAACTACTGAGCCACCACTCCAGCATCCCCCTCTTTTTTTTTTTTTTTTTTTAAGAGAGAAAGAGGGACAGAGTGAAAGAGAGAATCAATCTTTATTTATTCATCTGGTTTTTGTTTTTCTGACACTTACTTGTATATGTGATGCTGGGGTTTGAACCTGGTCCTCAAGCATGCCAGGTAGGTGCTCCAACCTCTGAGCGGTGCCCTCCCTCTTAAAAAGAAAATAATTTAAGCTGGGCATGATGGCATATGCCTGTAATTCCAGCAACACAGGTGCCTGAGGCAGGAGGATTCCAAGTTGGAGACCAACCTTAGCAATTTAGTGAGGCCTTAAGCAATGTAGTGAGATATCATCTCAAAATAAGACATAAAAGGGCTGGGGATGTGGCCAAGTGATTAAGTGATCCTGGGTTCAATCCAGGTACCAAGAAGAAAATCAAAAGATTTAAGTATAATATACATAAAGCACACAAACATAAATGAACATCTTGAAGAAATATTACAAAGTCAACACACTCATGTAACTACCCAGATCAAAGAAACATCATCCAGCCTCCTGCCTACCTGGCTCCTTTTCTTCATTTTTCTCTCCTTTCCCTAAAATAACTATATTCCTCATCTCTCATATCTTCTAATTTATTGTGGTGCTGGTGATTCAATCCAGTACTTGATCATGCTTGGCAGGTGCTCTATCACTGAGGTACATTCCCAGCATCTGAACTTAATATAATCATACATTAATGTATGTTTTTTCTTTGGTACTGGGGATTGAACTGAGGGGTGCTTTACCACTAAGCTATGTCTCCAGCCCTTTTTATTTGTATACATGCTCTCACTCATTTACTTAGGGCCTCACTAAGTTCATGAGGCTGACTGTGAACTTGTGATCCTCCTGCCTCAGTCTTGAGTCATTGGGATTACAGGCATATACCACAGTGCTGGGCTCAGCATGTTTTCTTATAGTGCTTGATTTATTTTGCTCAGTTTATTTGCATTTTTGACTTAGGATCAGAAATATCCTGTCTTGTTGCTATTAGTATATGCTTCATCTTTTATTTTAGATTAATTGTCTATCAGCAAGCTCAAAAATACATTATAAATTGTGAAGACTCATATGTGTACATAAGAGGAGAAAAAGTCTTTAAGTAATTTATTGGAATTTCACTGAATCGGTGCCTTTCATTGGTTATCATAAGCCAGACTGAACATGTAGCTGAACATCTCAGGAGTCTAGGCTATCATTTTTTTTTCTTCTGCTTGTGATGGAACCCAAGGGTTTCCTGCCTTCCAGTGTACCACTGAATTAAACCCCAGCCCTTTGTAAAGCTGTGTTTTGGAATTGTCTCATCATTCAAATCTTGCTGTTGGGATTAAGTGAAATATAAAGGCACTGATAAACTGCAAAAACACTACACAGATTCCTGGCACTGTTTTTTTTTTTTTTTTTTTTTTCAAGAGAGAAACAACTTTATTTAGTTTTTCACATGGCCTTAGTTGCTCCAACACTTAGTTGTGTACGTGGTGCTGGGGTTTGAACCCAGGTCCCTGTGCTTGCCAGGCAAGCACCGAAACCGCTGAGCCACCGCTCCAGCCCCTCTGGCACTGTTTTGATGTTGGGTTGCATCTTGGCAGCTGAGAGATGATGAAGATGATTCTTTGGTTCTTCAGGATGATCTATAAGGGCTCACAGACTTGGAAGCTCCCTCAGGTCAAGGAGGACCACATTTTTAGGAGGTAGGAGGCACAGAGGTTGGTGAGGTTGGGCACTGAGATTTTCAAGAATAGTTATAGATGCTTTTGATTCTAGTAGGATCATCTGGGATGACTTCCTGAAGGAGCTGGAATTTTGAGTTAGGAAACATGGTTTCTGAACATTCCTACAGGAGAGTCGCTGCTCTGGAGTGATCATGGGAATTCTATTGCACAAGTACAAGGGAAGCCTAACCTACTTGTCAGCATGTTACCACCAGTCAGGAAGGAAGAGGTGAAGAAAAGAAGGGCTATGGCCCAAGGGACATTAGAGACTCCTAGGAGAGGCACTTACGGAATAATTAGCAAACGAGATAAGCTCCCAGCCCATTTAAACTTGCCAGAGTTGAGGAAGTGCCTTAGGGGCATAGAGCTGAATGGGGTCTCTATGGGCTTCCGCGGCGGCGGTCTTAGATGAAGAAATGCCTGGGAGGGCCTTTGGTGTACGGGAGATACTCGGGTCTGAGGTCTGTAAGTAAACATTTTTGCTTTTTAAAAGGGAAAGGAAGACGATTATGAGGGAGAAAGAAATTCAGGCTCCAAGGCGGCCGCCAAATCCTCCTCTGTCCTCCAATACACCACACCGAAGTGGCTCTGGGTTTCCTTCAAAAAGCCAACCCAACTTCCCGCCTCCCACACCCCTCCTTCACCACAGGAGGGTGGCGAAGCATTTATAACCCACCTCCTTCCTCCAGTTGCCATGGAGACCAACCCCAGTCCTTTCATTCCTTCTGGTACCCGGAACAGCTCTCCAGCGCAGGCGGAATACGAGGGGGCTCAGCCTAAACACGCTGAGGGAGGGGGTGTAAGGACAAAATAGTGCGGAGGGGCCAGAAGCCTCGAGGGCGGCTGCGGAACCAGAGCGAGGGACAAAGGCTAATGTCAGTCGCTGAGGGGGTTCTTCTGGGATGGAGGGGGCCACGAGCCAGGCGAGGACCGCCAGAGAGCAGCGAGGCGGGACTCGAGGTCGTCCCGGGAGAGTTCTGGAGACCAGGGGCCTCGACCTACCCCCAGGGTAGGGGAGAGTAGGGAGGGAGGCGGGAGTCGGCCCCTCCACCCACGCGCCCATTGGGCAGCGCCACCGTCACTCTCTCCCCCTCCCCCCCAACATCGCCTTCTCCTCCCAGGAGCCGAGATACACCCCTTCTCCTCCACCTTCCGTCCCGCCCCTCCTTGAAGCCTTTCATTGGACAGCATTGCAGTCAATCGTCCTTGAATCAAGGATTCTATTGGACTAGAGGCCCTTGGTCCGCCCCCAGCCTACTCGGATTGGTTTGCTGAGCATTGGCGCAACGGAAGAGGCGGTCGGCCGAGGGTGCGCCTCTGCTCGGGCTGGACTGCCGCGGGGGAGGCGAGGATTCCGGCGCTGGGGGGCTGGCTCGGGCGGCAGCAGTGGCTGCTGCGGATGGGAGCGGGCCGGCTCGGCGCGCCCATGGAGCGCCACGGCAGGGCTGCGGACACCTCAGCCTCGTCGGCCGGGGAGCCGGCGCCCGGTGGTCCCGAAGGGCGGCCGCAGGAGCCACTGCGGCGCCGGGCGAGCAGCGCGTCGGCGCCCGCAATCGGGGCCTCGGCGGAGGGCGGGAGGCGGGATCGGCCCAGCTCCTACAGCGGCCCTGCTTCGGTCTCCCGCCAGCGCGTCGAAAGCCTCCGGAAAAAGCGGCCGCGTAAGTGCTCTGTGGGGCGCCCTGCGGCTTGCCCAGCCCCCTTTGGTTTCGGCCGCCGTTTTTCCCGCGCGTGGACACTGCCCCCGCACGGTGGTCCCACGTTGGTGCGTGGCTTGCTGCCCTGCTGGAAGGCTCGAGTTCCCCCAGCGCGGCGCATTCAGAGTTGGGGCCCCTGCTGGCCCCCCGCGGCCATTGGTGTGCGGTTCCCCCTTGTTGCAGTGCCAGGACCCTTCCTCCTCCTCCTTAGCTTCTTGGGCGTTCTTTTCCAGAAAGTCACATGATTTTATCCTCGAGAAGGCTTCTTTTGATTCATTTCCATCGCCTCGTCTCCCCTCCCCCCAAATCCTTTGACTCCCCAGTGTCTGTCTTCCTTGGGTTTCCAAAGAGCTGCTTTCTGAGGCGGTAAGTCCTTTTTGTCTCGTGATTTCGAGCTTACTGGAAAATGGTTAATCGCCTCCTTAGTAGCTTCCAGCCGAAAACTGGATTTCGTGTTGTGAGCACCTCTAAGCTGTGGCTGCTTTCCTTCCCAGGAGAATTCAGGTCATCTCACACCCAGATATCTCCCGTTTTCCTTACATCTATTTGTAGGTAGTCACGATTCAGGGCTGTGGCATCTGGGCATTAATGGTTTTAGTTCTGAAGGTAAACTGCAACTGCATCTTCCTGAATTTTGCCTTGGGAGGTGCACTTGCTTTTCTCCAGAGAATCAGTTTTTCAGTTTTATTACCAGGTTTCTTTTTCTGTTTTTTTTTTTTTTTTTTCTTCTTCATCCCTTCCAATTACAGGTCTTCAGTTCAAGACTGCTGTCTCAACAGCCATTGCTACTGTTGAAAGTATCAGTTGTCCTGATACTGTAATACGAGCTTCACATTGTGGCAGCGTTTTACATTGGGGTAGACTTGCTAAATTTCTGTTTGAGGAAATGGACTTGCTTAAATGCAGATTAAGGAAAGTGGCAGTAATGTGTGTGAGGTCTGTTTCGGTTTGTCTGTTCTAGTCTAACCACTCAGTTACTTTTTTTTTTTTGTCATTTGTGATTTATCTGATTAAATGTAGCTTGTTTTGCTATAGAAAGTTTGAGAATTTTCAGTTCTTTTTGTCTTTTCCCATTTTCTTGCAAGAGATTTGGAAAACAGTCTCAACCCATTCCATTATCAGAGTTAGTTATCTGGTTTTTGTTCATTTTAAGAAGCACCTGCGTTTTAAGCTGTGTAAAACTAGTTCATAGTTTTTGTAGTACATCTTTGAAGATGTGTGTAAATTGCAGAGATGCAGCAAGTAAGACACAGACAGCTGTTTGCACTAATTAGCCATGGGGATTGTAAGTGCTGTATTTTGTTGTTTTTTTTTTTTCAATTTTTATTTATTTGTTTTTCCGTCTGGCCTTCCTTTCTCCAACATTTAGTCGTGTACTGGGGATGGGGTTTGAACTGCTGAACCACCACTGTAATCCCATAAGTGTAGTATTTTGGATGTTTTGCATGGGTACGACAACTTTCTAAGATCTTTAAAAACTCATTAGTTCTCAGAGGTAAGGAGGTGGTATTCCATTTTATAGATGAGAAAACTGGCATGTTTGACCATTGATTGTCTAGAGTGTGGTGGAACAGAACTGTAAATTCAGGCTCAGCATGGTTGTGCACAACTGTAATCCCATCTGCTCTGGAGGCTGAGGCAGGAGGATCCAAAATTCTAGAACCACCTGGGCAACTTAGACACCATCTTAAAACAAAACTTAAAAAAAAAAAAAAAAAAAGATTGGAGCCTGGCATGCTGGCGCATGCCTGGAGGACAATAGTTCAAAAGGCAGCCTCAGCAACTTGGGCCCTAAGCAATTTAGCAAGACTCTGTCTCAAAATAAAAAGGGCTAAGGATGTGGCTCAGTGGTTTAAGCACTTCTGGGTTCAATCCCTGGTTTAAAAAAAAAAAAAGGTTGGATATGTTATCCAGTGGTAGAGTGCTTGTTTAGCACGCCCAAGGCCCTGATTTAAATCCCCAGGGTGGGGAGGATATGTAAACTCAGGATTTTTAGCTTTCTACCTTCATTGCTTCTGCTCCTAAATATTGTCCGTTACTGAATTGCTGATGTTCAATTAGTTGTATCTTCATTGCTCTAAGAGCAAACATAAGCATGATCTTGTGTGTTGAAGGCTATCTTACTTGAACTGTGGAGGTACTTCCAAGTATTGAACATAAAAATAACTTGGAGTTAAGAATGCATATTCCCTGAGCCCAATTCTCCATCTTTGGAATCAGAATCTGGAGAAAGGGTTTGGAGAAGCTGCCATTCAAGTCCAGGTGACTCTAAGACCCCTCTGGAAAACTCTGGTTTAGGCAGGGGACAGTGAGGGACAGGGGTATTTTAAAGTGGTTTTGAAACTTCTTTTAAAGAACTAAGTAGATAAATATTCATGTTGTAGAATTGGATGTTTCATTTGGTGTCTGATATTCATTGTGTTCTCCTTCATTGCTTTCTCTGACTAATAAATCATGAAGTCATCTCCCAGGTAATGAGACCTGATAAAGTAATAAACAAGATATTGATTATTTTTCCTTCTGTTTGCACTAGTACTGTCCAGGTATGTACCTGTTAGATGGCACGGCAGCTTGTTGCTGAACCTTCAAGAATGTACTTCAGTTTTAACTCCTGAGAGAATTCCATGAGGATGAAATTTTGTCTTTATTGGTAGGGTTGGGTATGGAAGGGTGCCACCTTTTGTTTAAGGTTGGAAAACCTTATTCTGATGTCTTTATTGCTCTGAAGGCACAGAGACTAGTTGTCATTTGAAACTAGCAGGAAACTAGTTTGTCTTAGAGTTTTCATGGCCTTGGTTTTAGTCAAGTTCTGCCCTCACATGTCCCCATAGCAGTGTGGTTCCCAGACCCATCCCAGATTTACTGCATCAGAATAATTAGGGATTAAGGCAAGGCATGTACATGTCTATGTTCTTGAAAAGCTTTGGATTAATTGGAGTGTATGTTTCAGGACTGAGAGAAATATCAAATAAAGATGGATTAAAAATGATGGAAATGTGGGCTGGGGATGTAGCTCATTTGGTATACCACTGGCCTAGCATTCATAAGGCCCTGGGTTCAGTTCCCAGCATTGCAAAACAAAAGAAAAGAGACAAAAATCATGGAAATAAGATGATAGTGATTGTTATAGCTACCATTTTCCTGAGTGCTTTTTTTTTTTTTTTTAAAGTGAAAGGGAGAAAGAATCAGTTTAATTTAGTTTTTCATGTGGTTTTTGTTGCTTCGAATTTCGTTGTATATGGGGTGCTGGGGTTTGAACCTGCAGCTTCACATATGCCAGGTAAGTGTGTAACCACTGAGCCACCTCTCCAGCCCTTCTGAGTGCTTGAGTGCTTGTTTTGATAATTCATAAACATCTCATTTAGGGCTTTCTTACCCTGTGAGATAGATGTGTTTTGTTTTGTTTTTTTAAATCACCAATTTCCAGATGAGGAAACAGACTCAGTGAAATTGTCCCTTTGTCTAAGGCCATGTAAGGCCTTATAGTGTGTGAGTGATGGAGTTTTTTTTTTTTTTTTGGTGGTGTTGGGGAGGGAACCTAGGGCCTTGCACATGCTAGGTAAGTGTTTTACCACTGAGCATTCTACCAGCCTGGAGCTGGGTTTTGATTCAATAAAATGCACAGTTTTGATAAATATCAGAACATACTTTTCATCAAGGGCCCAGATGTGCAACAGATGTGTAGTAGGAGTGGGAGTCCTGGGATCATAGTGTTCCACAGCAGCATGGGGGGTGGGGGGTATGAGGGACTGGGAAGAGCCTGCTCTTTGAAGTTGACTCCCAAGTTTGTTGTAGCACACCAGGGAAAGCTTTGAGACTTGCTGACTTTGAACTCATGCCAATAATGAGAACTCCTTAACCTTCATTAGTTTAGAAGTTTTAAAGCTTTTTTTTTGTTCATAGCTTGACAATAGTAACCTGAAAAAAGAATTACTTTCCTTGTCTTTTGGGGGAGCATCAGTGTTAGCAGAATAGCACTGCTGTTGGGGCCAGTGAGGACCCCCCCCCCCCCATCAGGTGTAGCATTTCACTTGCAGTTAGGGAATTAGGAAGGGCTGGCCACTGGGAGCTCAGGAAGAAAGCTGATTTCCTGTACTTTTGTAGTCCATTATTGAATGGGAGAGGATGTTTCTTATTGTTTTATCACCCGCCCCCACTTTTTTTTTCCAGTGCTGGGGATGGAATGCAAGGGCTTACCACTCTACCACAGAGCTACATACATCCCCAAGCTCTGTTTTAAACATCATCTTTAAATCTGAATGAAACCAAAGTAAATATGGCCACTCACCTTGGATGCATAACAAATATAAAGCATTAAGCCAGGCCTAAAAAAAATCCAGTTACGCAGCTGTGCAAAATGGCACAGTATATTATTTTAGGCGATATATGTATGAATCATGTGTTTGGATAATATAATATCCAGGGGGCTGGAGTGGTGGCTCGATGGTTACTGCGCTTGCCTTGCATGCGCTAGTATGAGAGTTCAAACCCCAGCACCATGTACACAACAAAGTGTCAGGAATGAAAGTCACATGAAAAACTAAAAATCGCTGCTTTCTTTCTCTGTCTCTCACTGACCCTCTCTCTCTTTTTAAAAAAAAAAGTTAATTAAAAAATATAATAATATTCAGTGTTGGCATTCCTGCCTTCTGTTTTTCTAGGAACACCAGAGCAAGAAGAGATAGATGCTATTAAAAATATTTTGCTTGGGGCTCAGTGGATATGGCATTTGCCTTTGCATGTGCAAGTATGTGGGTTCGAGCCCCAGCATAACAAAGTGTTGGAACAAGAAAAGCCACATGAATAGCTAAAGAAAATTCTCTCTCACTCTCACTGTCCCTCTCTCTTTTTTTTTTTTTTTTTAAGAGAGAGGGACAGTGAGAGAGAGAGACAGAGAAAGGGAGAGACAACTTTATTTAGTTTTTCACATGGCCTTAGTTGCTCCAACACTTAGTTGTGTATGTGGTGCTGGGGTTTGAACCCGGGTCCTCGTGCGTGCCAGGCAAGCGCCAAAACCGCTGAGCCACCGCTCCAGCCCTCCCTGTCTCTCTTTAAAAAGAAATATCTCACTTAAATTTTTTTTCAAAGGAGAGACAAGGAACAAAGACAAATAATTATGCTGTTGGAGAGAACCTTATCAGGCAGTGAAAAGAGTGGCTGTTTTAATTGGTCATTTAAAAGAGCAGTGATGTTTGCTGGACTTAAATTAGTAATAAACTGAGCAACTCTCAGTATCAGAACTTGGAATATCCTTGTCTTCAGGAACTGTTGTTTCTGAGTTTATGTCAGCAGGACATAACCAGGATATGAAATATCCCTTTTGTAAATTATGGCTTAAGTTTGCTTTCTGAAAGTGAAAGCCACCCTCAGTTTTTCAGTAGTCTTAATTAACATTTTGTGTTTATATTTGTAGATTTTATTACTGGGTATACTGATTTTATAATGTGTTTTATAGTATCCAGTGTTTGAGTTTAAAGTTATTTTGGGAAAAGAATAATAATTATTAAAGCGTATTTTTTTCTTTTTAAGAAGGAGGGTGAGAGGGAGAAAAAGAATCACTTTTATTTTTCCGTCTGGCCTTTGTTTCTCTGACACTTAGTTGTGTATATGGTGCTGGGGTTCAGATCTGAGTCCCTGCACATGCCAGGCAAGTGCTCCAACTGCTGAGCCACCACTCCAGCCTTAAAATGTATTTTTTAATTTGAGGCCAAGATCTTACTGTTTAGAGTAGCCTAGGGATTTGGGATTGCAATGTCTTAACCACATATGGTTTGGTAAAGGGGTTGAAAATTGAGCACATCTCCACCCACCCCATTGTAATGGGTATTGAATTCTGGGCCTCTCACATGCTAGGCAAGCACTCTACAACAGAGCTATATCCCCAGCTCTTTTTTTATTTTGAGGCAGGGTCTCACTGAATTGCCTTGCTTTGCTTGAATATGTGATCCTCCTGCTTCAGCCTCCTGAGCCGCAGGTGTGTGCCTGACCAGCATACCACTTTTTTTTTTCCTCTTGGTACTAGGGATTGAACCCAGGGGCCCTCAACCACTGAGCAACATCCTTAGTCCTTTTATTTTTTTATTTTGATACAGGGCCTCACTATATATTATTGTATGTAATAAGCAAACTGAAAATCTCTTGGTGTTTGTATTTGAACACCTTTAAATTTTTTTTCTGTTTTAATTTTCTTTGAGTTTATATTTTTGGAATCTATTGAGATAGTCATGGTTTTTTACCTTCAGTTTACTAATATAGAAAGCCTCAGTAATTGGAATCTTTTTTTGTTTTTGTTTTTGGTACCAGGGATTGAATCTAGGGGCTCTTAACCATTGAGCTACATCCCCAGTTTTTTTTTTTTTTAATTTTTTTATTTTGAGGGACTGGAGAGTTGGCTCAGCGGTTATGGCGAACCCCAGCACCACACATACAGCAAAGTGTTGGAGCAATGAGGGTCACATGAAGACCTAAATAAAATTGATTCTCTCTCTCTCTCTCTCTCTCTCTGTCCCTCTCTCTTAAAAAAAAAAAAAAGTTATTTTGAGACAGTTGCTTAGGGCCCTGCTGAGTTGTTGAGTCTGACTTTGAACTTTCGTTCTTCCTGTCTCAGTCTCCCGAGCTGCTGGGATTACAGGAATGCACCATTGTGCTGGGCTGGAGTAATTGGAATCTCTAGTATGAAGACCATCCTTGTATTCCTGAGATTGCCTGTTGGCCATGGTAGTATTACTTTTATTGTACAGCTGGATTCCATTACTTATGAATTAGTGTTTTTACATTTGGGTTCCTAGATACCTTTTTTTCTTGGACTCTTTTATAGGTGGTTTTTCTTTCTTTCTTTTTTTAATAGAGAGAAGGACAGTGAGAGAGAGAGAGAGAAAGAGAGAGAGAATCGATTTTTATTGAGTTTTTCACATGGCTTTCGCTGCTCTGACACTTAGCTGTGTACATGGGTGCTGGGGTTTGAACCCATGTACTTGTGCATGCCAGGCAAGCACCGTAACTGCTGAGCCACCACTCCAGCCCCCATAGGTGTTTTTTTTAAAGAGAGAAAGAATCAATTTTTTTTTCATCTGGCCTTTGTTTCCCTGACACTTAGTTGTGTATGTGGTATTGGGGATCGAACCTGGGTCCTTGTGGATGCCAGGCAAGTGCTCCAACTGCTGAGCCATTGCTCCAGCCCGTCTCCTGTAGCTTTTATGTTTTTATTTTATTTTTTTTGTTTTTTCCTGTAGCTTTTAAAAACAATTTTTTTTTTTTAAGAGAGAGGGACAGTGAGAGTGAGACAGAGAGAGAGAAAGGGAGAATCAATTTTTATTTAGTTTTTCACGTGGCTTTCATCACTCCGAGACTTTGTTGTGTGTGCTGGGGTTTGAACTCGCATCCTCGCGGATGCCAGGCAAGTGCTGTAACCGCTGAGCCACCGCTCCAGCCCCAACAATTTTTTTTTAATTAAAAAAAATTTTTTTTTGTATCAGAGTCTGACCCCAGTAGTGCTTAACCACTGAACCACATCTCCAGCCCTTTTTCTTTTTTTATTTTGAGATAGGGTCTTACTAATTTGCTTAGGGCCTCACACATTTGCTGAGGCTGGCTTTGAACTTGAGATCCTCCTACCTTCGCCTCTCCAGTTGCTGGGATTACAGGCGTGTGCCAACCACACCCGGCCCTCTCCTACTTTTTTTTTTTTTTTAAAGAGGGATAGTGAGAGAGACAGAGAGAGAGGGAAACGACTTTTTATTTAGTTTTTCACATGGCCTTTGTTGCTCCAACACTCAGTTGTGTATGTGGTGCTGGGGTTTGAACCCGGGTCCTCATGCTTGCCAGTCAAGCGCTGAAACCGCTGAGCCACAGCTCCAGTCCCTCTCCTACAGTTTTGATATGAGATTATTCTAGAATAACAGAAGCTTTGCCTGGAAACCAGTAGGGTGTGAATTTTTTCCCCCTTGGTCATAATAGTGTATTTGATTTCTGTGTTTTCTGTCTCACTTTTTGTATTCTTGATTTTTTTTTCTAGCTGATCCATGCTAGTGTATACTTAAAACTTATTGCTATAAAGCTGTATATACTATTGATTTATATGTAAAATTTCTGAGTAGATACGTTCTTTCATTTTTTTTTTAAAGGAAAACCGTATCTTCTTTTTCTTGGATATTGTTACCAGAATCTTGTCAGTTTATTGACTTTTTCAGACCTTGATTTTATTGATTAGCAGTACTGTAGCTTTGTACATAATGATTTTTTGTTTTTACATACACCTTCCTTTTATCTTTAACATCTGCTTATTTTGGGTCTGTTTAATTTTTCCAGCTTTCAAATTGTACATGATGTTTCCTTTAAACATTTTTTAGCTGATATATAAAAATTGTACATACTTATGGGGTTCTCTGTGATATTTTGATGATACGTATACACTGTAATGTTCAAATCAAGGTAAACATCTTTTTCCTTAAATGATTTTTATTTCTTTATGGTGAAAACACTGAAAATTCTTAAGGGCTGGAAGAGTATTAGTTTGTGATAAAATGTGTGTTTACCATGTACAAGGCCCTGCCTGGGTTCTATCTCCAGCACTTCCCATTCATGCTAAATACAGTTACACTTTTATTACTTATATCTAGTTGTTTGAAAAGTTGTGTATACTTTTTTTCTTCTGGAGTTACCTATACATTTTTAACACATAAAGTTACTTCTGTTTTTGTCTAGAATTAATCAGAATCTTTATCTTTTCTTCCCTTCCCCAACAAGACAGAAATGCTGCTTGCTTTCACTTCTCCTTTTTTTTCCTCTTTGACTTCCTGTGTTGAAACTATGTAAGTATTTTAGTTCCAGATTGCTTATTTTTCTAAAAGTCAGTTTGTGCTGGTTTCTCTGCTTATAGACCATGGATTAAAAAAGAGCTCTTGGATGTTTTAAAATTATGTTGGTGTGCATCTACTAATTATTTCAGAGGAAGTATTGGAGTATTAAATGTTGAGCCCTTTTGTGTGTGAAGATTTTTGCATTCCACTTCAAAGCTGGTTTCTTGATTTCCAAATCTTTTTCTTTATAACTTTGAAGCCAGTGCTCTTTATCTCCTAGCATCTGTGTTGCTGTTGAAAAGTCTTTTTACCTTTATGTGATTTATGTGTCTTTGTTAGGATTCAGTTTTTTCCTTAGGATTTCCTGAAAGATCTCCCCCTTTTTCACTAATTCTATTTAATGCTTGGAATTTCTACCTCTTTCCCCCAGAAAATTTCTTGAACTTGCATAAGAGAAGTATTGGACTTTAGGGTTCTATATTTTGTGTATCTACTTTACCTATATTTCTGAGTTTTCCATTTTTTTTCCTGCTCATTTTGCTGTTTATTGAGCTTTATTTTGGCAATAGTTTTTCTTTTATAAATATGTTGTTTTTTGAAGTACAATTTACATACAATAAACTGCAGCTAATTTTTTTTTAAAAGTGGGGCAGATAATCAGTTTTATTTATTTTTCCATCTGGCCTTCTTTTCTCTGTCATTTAGTTGAATACGTGGTACTGGGTTTGAGCTCAGGTCCTTGTGTGTGCCAGGCAGGTGCTTTAACCACCGAGCCAGAGCTCCAGCCCATACTGCAGCTTTTTGAAGTGTATAGTTCCATTTTTTTGGTTTGTTTTGTTTTTTTAATAAAGGGAAAGGGAGAGAAAGAATCAGTTTTACTTTTCCATCTGGCCTTTGTTTCTATGACACTTAGTTGTGTATGTGGTGCTGGAGTTTGAACCTCAGTCTACTTGCTAAGTAAGTGCTCAAACTGCTAAGCCAGCTCTAGCCCCAATTCCTTGCCTTTTGATACAAAAGTTTACCTAGGTATTGCCCAGAGTGTCTGTTATCCTAGGGGCTTGGCCTGGGAATGTGGCTCAGCCCCCTGGTTCAATCCCAGGTACCAAAAAAAAATTTACCTAGGTATATAGACGCAGATTCCGAACTCCCAACAATTAAGATTTGAGTTACCATGGAAGGTGTTTTTCTGCTCCTATGCAATTTAGTTTCTTCTTTCCTCTCTCTTCTCCTGTGATCTGCTTTTTCTCAGATGCATAAGTAGTTTCCTTTCTCATATAAGTGGAATCATACAGCAGGTAGCCTATTTTTTTTTTTTTTTTGTACTGGGGATTGAACACAGGGGCTTTTAATCACTGAACCATATTCCCAGCCCATTTTATTTTTTATTTTATTTTGCCTAGGGCCTGGCTAAGTTGGGGAAGCTGGCTTTGAACTTGTGATCTTCCTGCCTCAGCAGTAGGTAGCCTTTTGTGCAAGTCTGCTTTCATATACCCTGTTTTTGAGATTCATGAATGTTAAGTGTGTAGTAGTTTTTTTTTTTTAAGCATTTTTCCTCATAACTAGGAAATTAACACGGGCATACTTTATTTAAATTTCACCCAGTTTTACTGAAATTCTTTTGTGTGTTTAGTTCTATACATTTTTTTAAGAGAGAAGGACAGTAAGAGAGAGAGAGAGACAGAGACAGAGAGACAGAGAGAAGCATTTTTTATTGAGTTTTTCACATGGCTTTCATTGCTCCGACACTTCGCTGTGTACGTGGGTGCTGGAGTTTGAACCCATGTACTTGTGCATACCGGGCAAGCGCCGTAACTGCTGAGCCTCTGCTCCAGTCCCTCTATACAATTTTTTATAACGTGTTAATTCTTGTAACTACTTTGATTAGCAATTGTTTTTTAATTTCTGATTTTTCTCTGTTACCTTATTTCATGGATGAGACCTCATTTTTATCCTTGAGGACATTAAAGATTGTTTTGGTTGTTCCTGCAGTTCTTCAGATCCTTAGTTTCTCATTTTTGTGGCATTCATGTCCATTTTTGTGATTCCAGCTTATACATGATCATCCCTAGTTTCATATTTGCTATTCTCCTGCAGTGGATGTAGTTTCCATTTACCGATCTGTCAGGGTGGACTATAAAGGAGAGATGGGATGTGTGTGGCCAGATGTGGGGACTCCCCATTCTCTGGGTAATAGCAGCCACCCAGATGTCATTTTGATTAGGGAGGCGGAGAGTATTGCTAGAGGGAAGTGGATGCCCTGTCCATTTGCACCAAATGTATTTCCCTCCCATATCATCCATGACTGCACCAGAACCTGCTCCTGTTCCGCATGGCAGCCATCCCTGTCAGCAGCTTCAATAGAGCATCCGCCCTTACATCCTTGCCCACTTTCAGAGCTGCTCTCAGTTTTAGTAGCAGTCCTCTTGGTGAGGGATGTGGACTGGTATTCCTTCTACCAACCTACTTCTGGTAATGCCACTTCTTGTGGTCTGGAATTATTTTAGAAAAGGATGTATCAGTAAATCCATATTTTTAGTTATTTCTATGATTTAGGGTAGGAGAGGAAGGCACATCTGTCTGTGGAGCCATTTTGATCCAACTTTCTGAAGTCATTTTTGTAGGGGAGAATTTTGGGGAAACAAAAAGTCTATGGGAATTTTTATTTTTAGGACATCAGGATTTCAGAGGGAAATTAACCAATAGAGGTTATTTCTTGGGTAGGGTAGAAAATTCCCTTTATCTCTAGTTTGATTACTAACCCAGAGCCTTGAAGTCTCAACCTTTCTTCTTGAAACTAATGGGAGGGATGAAGATTTTCATTCTCAATCTTTGTTGTTTGGAGCTGAGCTTATGGGTAGTCTTTTTTTTAATTTTTTATTTATTTATTTATTTTTTACTGCTGATTGAACCCAGAGGTACTTAACCATGTGAGCCACATCCCCAGCCCTTTTTATTTTTCATTTTGAGACAGGATCTTGCTAGCTAAGTTGCTGAGACTGGCCTTGAACTTGTGACCTTCCTGCCTCAGCCTTCTGAGTAACTGGGATCATAGGTGTGTGCCAGTGAGCATGGCTCATATTTTAATGTTTTTATTTATTTATTTATTTTTAAAGAAAGAGAGAATCAATTTTTATTTATTTTTCCATCTGGTCTTCTCTGACATTTAGTTGTACGTGGGGCTGGAGTTTGAATCTTGGGTCCTGGTGCATGCCAGGCAAGCACTTTTAAGTGCTGAGCCACTGCTCCAGCCCTCATTTTTTTATTTTTAAAAAATATTTCATCATACAGTTTGGACCTGTCTGTACAGGAGGGTTAGGTTGGCTTAACACTTTGATATGTTTCTTTTAGATCTTTGTCCTGTTTTTTTTTTTTTTTTTCAAATCAGAGACAGTCACATTTCTTCTCTCCAGAACCTTTTTGCTTAGAGTAATATCCCTTGGGAACTAGAGGGTGTGAAATAAGTTGCCAGCTGTCAACAGGTTTTGAAATAGGCTATTCTGACCATTTTTTTCTTCCCTATTTAGTTTTTCCGTGGTTTGGCTTGGATATTGGTGGAACCCTGGTCAAGCTGGTTTATTTTGAACCCAAAGACATCACTGCTGAAGAAGAAGAGGAAGAAGTGGAGAGTCTTAAAAGCATTCGAAAGTACCTGACCTCCAATGTGGCTTATGGGTCCACGGGCATTAGGGACGTGCATCTGGAGCTGAAGGACCTGACTCTGTGTGGACGCAAAGGCAATCTGCACTTTATACGCTTTCCCACTCATGACATGCCTGCTTTTATTCAAATGGGCAGAGATAAAAACTTCTCGAGTCTCCACACTGTCTTTTGTGCCACTGGAGGTGGAGCATACAAATTTGAGCAGGATTTTCTCACAGTATGCATTTTTTAGCTTATATACAATTTATGGTAATTTGATTGTTAAAAATAATGCCAATTGCAAGTAGAATCATTTCCATTTCTAATGGAATTTAAATTTTCTGTAGTGCAATGAAGACTAAATATAAATAATGTTAGGAGTTAGCCGTCTAGAGATTGTGTAGTTTATTTTTTTGCCTGATTGAGATATATTGGTGAGAATCAGGACCTCTGAAGCATTGCATTTTGTCATTGTTTTATTTGAATCCTTAGTGAGTCTGGGATAAGCAGAATAAGAAACATCCCTATGAGGAATAACATAAATCTTGAACAATGAGATTGGAAAATAAAACTTAAAAATCCTGTCATAAAATTATTTCCAAACCTGTCTACCACATGATTTCTTCTTTCCACCTTCCATTGTTTTCTGGCTCATTTATCAATTAAAAAAATAAGAACTTTGGTCAAAAATGGTGTTAAGTCCTTCGGACAGAGTCCTCTGCCGTGAGTGCCCTTCTCTCTGCTCTGGGCTGCACTTGTTCACTGAATCTCTCCACCACGTCTGGCCCCTAGGGCAAGTGTCACCCAGCACTTGATTTTGCTTTCATTCTGTGAGCAGTGAGCAAGGCCTTGAGGCTAGGTTCTTTGAGGTGTATGTCAGTGTAGGTATAAGAACTGACAAATGAATGGCTAAGACCCTGCCCTTCAGGGTGTAGTTCAGATTTAAAATGTCTCCAGTGACCATGTTTTTCTTGCTACCAAATGAGAATATTATACCAAAGATTCTGCCTTTGTGTTATTCTACGCATCTTATTCCCTCTTGTGTGTCATTATATAGTTTGTCACCTTGTCCTCTGTCTCTTGACTTTGTCCTGTAACTGGCCATAATAATTATAAAATTGAGATGAATTATTTAACATGGTTTGATATTTGCTTGGGTTTTCCTTGGCTGCTGGTTTTCAGTGGTTTCTTTACCACCCATGAGTACAGGGGCTATAGCGGGAGAGAGGGTTCTTTTCCTTTGTGGAAGCCTGGTGAATTGGATTACAACTGACAGGAGAAAACCCTTTCTGTTTCTAGGATCCTCTGCAGGGTTCTTTGCACCATACTTGAAAATTATTCAGACTGTTGGAGGCTCCGCATTGTATCAAGATCCAAGGAGAGGGTTTTAAATGGATTTCATGCGTTAGGAATTTGTACTTTGGCTCTTGGGATTTCTCCTTTGTATGCACCAGTGCTGTACTTAAAACTATGAAATGAAATGCCTATCAAGTCCTGTTGATGCATTAGGAGTGATAAACATTTTAAAAGTGATTTTTTTTTAACTGAGTTTCTTTTTTAATGTGAATCTGATTTTCTTATTTTATATTCAGTTTGCTTGTAGGTGCTACTTGTGTTTTGAATAACTTGGAATAGTGAAGTTACCTGTGGATTCAGTCGTTAAATGTCTCAGGAAGAAATTCATTAGAAGTAATAGCACAGCAGCACATGTTAGGATAACATGTATCATGGGAAGGATAAAAGGAGAGATTGATTTGACATGCAGTGTCAAAAAACTACTTGGATTCCAGTAGGCCACTAATGTCAAATGATTTGGCTTAGGAATGAAAATACTAGCATTTGGAGATGCAAAGAAGTCAGCTTTGAAATTCATCTTGAAATGAAGGAGTGGCTAAATGAAATAACAGTGATGAACACTTAAAGGGCTTGGGTTTGGTCCCAGGACTAGTTTAAATTCCTAATTAGGGATTAATTAAATTAAGGATTCTTTCAAGGTTATCTAATAAATTTTCCATATCCCACAAGGCTGGGAATAAATTGAATATAGTCAAATAGAATTTGGATTAAAGAAGGAGAACTTGCCAAGCTAAACTTGGTTATAAACAGAAGCAGGTGCTTTAGGGGGTAAGGCTGGTAAACATTCAGAAGTTCAGAGTCAAACGTGGTAGTCTGGATCAGCTTTCCTAAGTCACCACTGTGGAAAGTCTATATATCTTAAATTTTCCTCTGCATGACTGTATATGACATGTGCATGTAAACATAGTTTTAAAAGTCAAATTGAGCCATATTTTATAAAATGGTTTTCAACTTGCTTTTTGCCAGCATGTCTTAGGATTCTTTACATTTTAATAGCATAGATCCTCTATTAATTGCTATACCAACCCCATAATATGAATAATACTTAAAGGGAATTAAGTTGATAAAAATGATTTCAATTTTGATATTACTAACCTCACCTCCCCCAGAGGCTGTAATCAGTTTATAGAGAAATCTTCTGATTGGATACTTGAAGCCCGTTGGCTTTAGGTTAAGTAGTAAAAAGTGTCTTATTTTGATACTGCTCAATAGCCTTAAAGATTGTCAGAGTTTTTATGACTCCTGCCATTGTCACCAGATGCCCTTTGATAGAGCCATGGCCTCAATTCTGCACCTGCCTTTGTCCGTGTGAGCACAGATCTTGTTTTCTCCTTGACAACTTGATAAGTGTCCCTTACGATTTTTGGCACACTTCTTCAGCTGCTGCAGTGGTTTGTATGTGGACTGTATTTGGGTTTGTGGGATCAAGAGTTTGGCTTGGCAGTCCATTCCCATGTTCATTGTCCCTAAATCTGTTCTGTAATGATGTGTATCAAATAATACATATCTGTGGTGTACTATTATGATGTGTTTAATGTAGAGGGAATGTCTTTAAACAGAAGTTTTTATTTCTGTTGGCTTGTTTAAAAGTCTGAATACATTCTTATTTCATTACAGATAGGTGATCTTCAGCTTTGCAAACTGGATGAATTAGACTGTTTAATCAAAGGAATTTTATACATTGACTCAGTTGGTTTCAATGGACGGTCACAGTGCTATTACTTTGAAAACCCTGCTGATTCTGAAAAATGTGAGAAGTTACCATTTGATTTGAAAAATCCATACCCTCTGCTTCTGGTGAACATTGGCTCCGGGGTTAGCATTTTAGCAGTGTATTCCAAAGACAATTACAAGAGGGTCACAGGCACAAGGTAAGTCTTTTATAGAAAAGTCATTGTTTATTCTTAGTATCATAATGGGTTAACTGAGTTTCAAATATTACATATAACCATACCTTCAAGAACCTGTTAAAATTACGTGAAAGATTTAAGTTTTTCTGGGATTATGTGAACATAGTTGTTTCTCTTTGAAAATTCTGATCTCATGGCTTTTAATATCTTGCTGAGGATTTTATTACCGTAGTTTAATAAAATGTTGCATCAGTAGGCTCGTCGCTCAGGTCCATAGTCCTAGCCCTCAGATGGTTTATGACGTGTTTATAAAAGTAGCAAAAATTACTAGGTAGCATCTTAGAAGGGAAGATCCTAGTTTTGAAACTTGTAGATTTTCTACATGTACACATATGCACATATTCACACATTCATACACACACATGGCCAGGGGAAGAAGTTGAGGTACTGGTCAAAAGAAAAATGATCAGGGGAAGGCAGTCTGAAAAGGGAGGGTTAAGTGCAAGAGAATGAATATGTTTTAGTTTAAGGCCCGGAGGTCACTTGAAAAGGATGTGGGTTTAGGAAAAACAATTTTTTTTTTTAAACAAGCGTGAGCTAAAGAATGAGAGAAGTAATTTTGGGGGGAAAATAGATTAATGGAGGGACTAGAGTGGTTGCTCAGTGGTTAAAGCACTTGCCTGGCATGTGCAAGGACCCTAGTTTGAGCCCCAGCACCACATATACTATTAAATGTCAGAAAAACAAAGGCCAGATGGAAAAATAGATAAAATTGATGCTCTCTCTGTCCCCGTGTCTTTTTTTTTTTTTTTTAAAGAGAGACGGAGAGTGAGAGAGACAGAGAAAGAGAGAAACAACTTTATTTAGTTTTCCGCATGGCCTTAGTTGCTCCAACACTTAGTTGTGTACGTGGTGCTGGGGTTTGAACCCGGGTCCTCATGCTTGCCAGGCAAGCGCCGAAACCGCTGAGCCACCACTCCAGCCCGCCCCTGTGTCTTATAAAAACAAAAAAACCCCCCAAAACTCAATAGATTACTGGCGTCTGATAGGGCGCCCATGAGCCGGGGTGACAAGGTGCTTGAATGAGAATGACTTGAGTGAATACATGTGAAGAGGGAAGTGAGAAGGTGCCCTGATGACCCATCCCAGGCGTGGGGCTGAGCTGCTCTTGAGGCTCTTGGTACCTACGGTGCCCTGACTGCGCTGGGAACTTGGGCAGGGAGGCTGGCCCTTCATTTTGCAGCTTTGCTTGTTGTCTCATGAATGTGTACACCCAAGGTGTCTATGAGGCACCCTGTTTCATCCTGCAGACTTGTTTTTACTGATGGTCTCTGTAGAATTGTATTGGGGCAAGAGTGAATTGACACGTGGATAACTTTGGAGTTCATAAATCTTACCCTCTATTCCTATTTTTAAAAATATTGTATTTTATTGCTTGTTTTTAATCACAGTCTTGGAGGAGGAACTTTTTTTGGTCTCTGCTGTCTTCTTACTGGCTGTACCACTTTTGAAGAAGCTCTTGAAATGGCATCTCGTGGAGATAGCACCAAAGTGGATAAACTAGTAAGAGACATTTATGGAGGAGATTATGAGAGGTTTGGATTGCCAGGCTGGGCTGTAGCTTCAAGGTAAGGGAGCATGTGTATTCTTCAGAAGGACAAGAACGTGTATTAAGTACTGGGCATATATTTTAAACAGCTATATTGAAATATGATTTCCTGTTTTAAAGTATATAATTTAGAGGTTTCCAGAACTGTGCAACCATCACCATAATCCAATTTTGGAATATTTTCATCTCCTGGAAAGAAGCCTTATATCCATTAGCTGCCACTCCCTATTTCCCCACCTTGATCCCTATCTTTCTGTCTCTATAGATTTGCTTATACTGAACATTTCATATTGTAATGTATCATATATATGTAATCTTTTGTGACCAGCTTCCAGCTTCTTTCACTGAACATAATATTTTTAAGGTTCATTCTTAAAATTGTATCATGAATCAGTACTTTATTCCTTTTTATTGTTGAGTAATATTCCATTGTATGCATATACAACATTTTATCCATTTATCAGTTGATAAACATGGATTGTTTTCACTTTTGGATTATTTTTATGAACAGTGCTGAATTTCATATACTTTTATGTGAATGTGGTTTTTTTTTTCTTCTCTTTTTTTTTTTTTTGTACCCATGATTGAACCCATTGGTACTTAACCACCAAGCAACATCCCTAGCCCTTTATATTTTTTATTTTAAGGCAGGATCTTGCTAAATTACTCTGGGCCTTGCTAAGTTGCAGAGATTAGCTTTGAACTTGCAGTCCACTTTTTTTTTTTTTTTTAAAGCAAGAAGAGAGAGAGACAGGCAGAATCAGTTTTATTTAGTTTTTCATGTGACTTTTGTTGCTCCAGCACTTTGTAGCATACGTGATGTTGGGGTTTGAACGCACCCTAACGCATGACAGGCAAGCACCATATCTGCTGAGCCACTGCTCCAGCCCTGAGGACACTTTTTTAAAATTCTCTTGAATGTGTGTCTAGGAGTGAGTTGCTGGGCCATATGGCAACTTTATGTTTAATCTTTTGAATACTCCTAGACTGTTTTCCAAAGGGTCTATGCTGTTTTACAATCTGAGCTCTATTTTATTTTATTTTTTTATTATTTTTTAAAGGGAAAAGGAGAGAGAGAGAATCAGTTTTACTTATTTTTCTCATCTGGCCTTTATTTCTCCAACACTTAGTTGTGTATGTGGCACTGGGGTTTGAACCCGAGTCCTTGTGCATGCCAGGCAATGTTCCAACCTCTGAGCCACTGCTTCAGCCCCAATTTGAGCTTTTAAGAGTGTTTTAAGTTTCTCCATGTCCTTTCAGCCTGTTTATATTTTTGGTCTTAGTTGTCTTAATTGGCATGAAGTGATAATTCTTTTCTTTTTTATTAACTGGAACTTGAACCCCAGGGGTACTGTACCACTAAGCTACATCTTGTCCTTTTTATTTTATTTTGAGATAGCGAGGACTCAGTAAGTTGCTGAGGCTGGCCTTGGGTTTATAATTCTCCTCCTGTCTTTGTAATTCTCCCAGGTTGCTGGGATTACAGGCAGGCACCACCATGTCCAGCATCGTGATTTTGATTTGCACTGCACTGGTGAACAGCTTCATGTGTGCTAATTAATTGGTCCTGTGTCTATCATCTTAGGAGAAATGTGTGCTCAAGTCTTGTTAGTTTTTTATTGTTTTCATTATTGAATTGCAAGAATAGTTTACATGTTGAATTCAAGCCCTTTATTAGATAAATAATTTGCAAATATTTTCCCTCATTTTGTGTTGTCTTATTTCCTTGATGGTGTTCTTTGCAGCATAGAAATCTTGAATTTTAGCAAAGTCCGTCTTTGTCTTTCTTTTCTCTTGTGTGCTTTTGGTGTCGTGGATAAGAAATCATTGTCTAATTTAGGATCATGAGGGCTTTTCTATTTTCTTCTAAGGGTTTGGTGTTTTAGTCCATATATTTAGGTCTGTGACCCATTTCGAGAGTTTTTTTTTTTCTCTTTTTTGTACCAACATTGAACACAGGGGCATTCAACCACTGAGCCACTTTCTGAGCACTTCACTTTTTTTTTGTTTTTGTTGTTTTTGTTTTGAGGGTAGGTACTGGGGATTGAACCCAGGGGTGTGGTGTGGATATACTGCTGAGCTATATCCCCTACCCATCACTTTGTTTTTAAATTTTGAGACAGGTCTCACTGAGTAGCTTAAGGCCTTTCTAAGTTACTGAGGCTGGCCTCAAACTTGTGATTCTCCTGCCTCAGCCTCTTGAGCTGCTAGGATTACAGGCGTGTGACACTGCACCTGGCTTTGCTAGCTTTGTTTATGGTGAGAAGTAAAGGTCCAAATGCTTGCTTTATTCTGTTGCTAACTAGTTGTCCCAGCATCGTTTGTTGAAAAGACTGTTCTTTCCGTATTGAATTTTCTTGGTTCCTTCGTCAAAAATCAGTTGGCCAGTAAATAAATTGCAAAGGATTCCTGACCCCTCCTCCCCCCCCCCAAATCAATTGATTATAGATCTTAGGTTTATTTCTGGACCCTTCAGTTCAGTGTCACTTGATCTGTTCATCTGCTCTTAAGCCAGTACCATACTTCCTTGATTACTGTAGCTTTGTATTGTTTTTTTTTTTTTAAGAGAGAAGGACAGTGAGAGAGAGACAGAGAGAATCAATTTTTATTGAGTTTTTCACATGGCTTTCTTTGCTCTGACACTTAGTTGTGTACGTGGGTTGCTGGGGTTTGAACCCGTGTACTTGTGCATGCCGGGCAAGCACCATAACCACCAAGCCACTGCTCCAGCCATGTATTAAGTTTTTTTTATTCAGAAATTTATTTGTTGAACAATAAACAAGCTTCTAATGAAATAATATATAAATTCTGAAAATTAGATTTACACCCAAGAGGCCCCCCTCCCCAATTACCCACCCATATCCCTCCCCCTGTATTAAATTTTGAAACTGGGAGAACTGAGTTCTCCAACTTGTTCTTTTTAAAGATTGTTTTGGCTCTTTTGGGTTCCTTAAATTTCCATATGAATTTAGGATCAACTAGGCAATGTCTGGTTTTTTAATCAATTTTATGTGTTTTTCCTCTGGCATTTGTTTTTGACACTTAGTTGCATATGTGGTGCTGGGGTTGAACCTGCGTCCTTGTGCATGCCAGGCAAGCACTCTAACTGATGAAACGTCTGACGGCTGGAATTTTTGATTGGTATTGAATTGAATCTAATGACAGTCTGGGGAATATTGTCATCTTAACACAGTTAAGTCTTTTGGTCCAAGAAGATGCAATATCTTTCCATTTTTTTAGTTCTTTGCTTTCTTCTGACAGTGCTTTGCAGATTTCATCGTACAAACATTACACTTTTTTTTTTGGGGGTAGTGCTGGGGATGGAGCCCAGGGCTTCATGCATTGAGGTAAGCACTCTCTACCACTGGCCACATCCCAGCCTTGGGCACATGTGGATTTTTTTTTTTTTTAAGAAAGAGGGACAACGAGAGAGAAAGAGAAGCAATTTTTATTTAGTATTTCATGTGACTTTCATTCCTCTGACACTTCGCTGTGTACTGGGTGCTGGGGTTTGGACTCGCGTACTTGCACATGCCAGGCAGGCACATAACCGCTGAGCCACTGCTCCAGCCCAGCACATGTGTTTTAATAGAAGAGGCACTTATTTATACATGTCTCTTCACTAATTTTAGCATTTAGTAAGTGCTCTAGATTTTATTATCATTTGTGCAGCATTTGCTCTTTGGTCCTTTGATTTTCTGATTGCCTGGTTTTCTGTTCTGGTCATGTAGAAATTCTTATGGTCAAGAAATTTTGAAGTACTTTTATCATCTGTGGAGATCACTTTAAACTCAGCTGCCCGTACTTTGCTTTGCTCTGACAAAGTAATTTACCAGATGTAAACGTGACCGTCTGAATGGAACAGCTGTGTGTTTGGGATGCATTGCTGATAGAACTGTCTGCGATGGCAGAAAGGGCAGTGGTATCTCTCATTGGATCTGATGAGATACTAATCTGGGTATTAAAGCTGGGTTTCAGTAGACACCACAGGGAAAGCCACCTGTTCGTTTAGAATGCCAGTGGGCTTTCTTTGAAACTGAGTTCTATGAGCTGATGCACTCTCATTGTGTGATGAGAAGTCGGAAGATGTGAATAGTATTGCCCTAAAGGACAGCTTTATCTCAGCAAAAACTGAAGTTCTGTTGGGTTCTGTTGCCTTTAGTTTAGCAAATATTTGTTTTTTTCTATTATAGCTTTGGAAACATGATGAGCAAGGAGAAGCGGGAGGCTGTCAGTAAGGAGGACCTCGCCAGAGCAACTTTGATTACCATCACCAACAACATTGGCTCCATAGCAAGAATGTGTGCCCTTAATGAAGTAAGGGGACATGGTTTCTTATGTTGCTTTAAGGAACATACTGAACTTCCAAAGTGGGCCCCGCTTTGACATCATGTTTTGTCTGTATGCTTAGAACATCATCTAAATGTAGTTGTATGGGGTGGACTTCTGTTTCAGTGCAAAATTAAGATTTCTTCCAATATAGGTTAATCTTTATTGACTTATTTTTTTCTTCTTACTGAAGAAAACATTGCTACTGTCTAGAGGTAAAATGACCTCTTTTGAGGAGGAGGTAGAGGAAGTTAGGTAGCTAGTGTTCAGATTATGGGGAGTGGGGAGGTGGGTGATGATGGGTAATGATGCCAAATCTAGACTGTATGCTCATCCGGACCACTAGAGCCCAGGGAAGGAATCTACAGAAGTCACTGAAGCTGGGAGAAGACTGAGCAGGCAGAGGAAGTCCACCCTGGCTCTCTTCCACCTCAGCAGAGCTGTGTCTTTGTGCTTTCAGCTTCTTTACAGTGCTGCCTTGTAGCATTCAGGTCAAGCAGCATTGTACAGGGCTATGAAAGAACCAAGAATGGGCTGCCCTTGGGGAAAGAGGATCTAGGATCTAGTTGGTGCAGATTGATGGCTTGTGTCCACTTACACATTTTTGTTTAAAGTTATTCTTTAATAAAGCCGCACAGCTTAAAAGGAAACCACAAAAGGTGCAAAAGGATTTGTCTCATTTTTAATTGAAATATTTGGATGGGATCAAATAATTCAAAAAATTTTCATTTGAGTATTATAACACTACTCTCCTTTTTTTTCTTTTTCTTTTTTTTTCAGGGCTGAGGACTACTCTTCTCTTTATTGCATGTTCCCTTTCCTGTGCTTATGTATTTTAAGATTGATAGTGTACATACTCTCATATTATACTTAAGTATTATATATTTTATGCTTGCGTATTTGATTGGGTTCATTTATGTCATTAATTATTCACATAATTTGGATATTTCACATGTTGGGCATTTAGTTGCTTGCTAGTGATAATTCTGCAGTAAGCAGCTGTAAGTGTAAAGCTACTGTTTGGCTCAATTTTATTTTTTAAAAATATTTTCTCTTGGGGCTGGAGCGGTGGCTCAGCAGTTAAGTTGCTTGCCTGGCATGCACAAGTACGTGAGTTCAAACCCCAGCACCACGTACACAACAGAGTATCTGAGAAATGAAAGTCATGTGAAAAACTAAATAAAATTGCTTCTCTTTTTCTCTCTCTCTCTCACTGTACCCTATTTCTTTAAAGAAAAAAAATTTTCTCTCAGTTTGCTTTATTTATTTACTTAATTCTATTTATTTATTTATTTTTGTGCTGAAGGTCAAACCCAGTGCCTCACAAGTGCTCTACCAGTGAGCTACAACCCCCTCTTCCCCCCCCTTTTTTTTTTTAAGAGAGAGGGACAGTTTTATTTAGTTTTTTTTTTTTTCCTTTTTAGGGCTGAGGACTGAACGCAGGGCCTTGCATTCAGCAAGTGCTCTGCCACTGAGCTATATCCCCAGCCCTTATTTACTTTTTCATGTGGCTTTTGTTGCTCGGACACTTGGTTGTGGTGCTGCGGTTTGAACTTGTGTACTCTTTCATGCCAGGCAAGCTCCGTAACCACTGAGCCACTGCTCCAGCCCTCGGTTTTATTCTTGATATGGGGCTTACTCAGGAATGAGACTTCAGGTCTTAAGAGTATGAGCATTTTATGAATCTTGGTACATATTGCTGTGATACTTTGCACATAACTGTGTTCATTTAGAGCATCTTTCATCAATGAATAAATGGCTCTGTTGTACTGCAGTTGTACTGCAACTAATGTTGGGGGTGGAATTTCAGGTAGTTTTTTTGTTACTAGATATATAATTTTGCTTTCTTTGATCGTTTATGAGGATGATTTTTTCCTACCAATTATATATCTTACATGCTTTGCCTGTTTGTGTCACTTCCTTTTTTTTGAATTGGGGTCTTTTTTTTTAAACCTACCTTTATAACAGATTCCCTTAATAGTAGTTGTCATTTGTCATATATAATACAAATGCTTTTCCTAATCTAATTTCTTCTCCTGTGACATTGTTGGGCATGCTTTTGCAGTGGGTCCAGAGTTGTCTGGGGATCAAATTTCGGAAGCCTTGAACCAACTGGATTAAATTTGATCATCAGTCAAGTTGTTGCTAGAAACTGTGCACGGTGCTGTGTTGGGGTAAATTTTATGAGAAAACAGAAATTAAGATGCAAACTAATTGCCTTTTTTTGATGTGCTCAGAACATTAACCAGGTGGTATTTGTTGGAAATTTCTTGAGAATTAATACGATCGCCATGCGGCTTTTGGCATATGCTTTGGATTATTGGTCCAAGGGACAGTTGAAAGCACTTTTTTCGGAACATGAGGTAAGTGGACTTGTTTCTGGCTTGAGTCAGATATACAAAAGTGCACAATTTGCACTGTAGTGGAATTTGAACTAGGCTGCAGTATTTCTGACTTTTTTGTAAACTGTATGGGGTGGAATTTGACTTTGATGGTAATGTTTGAAATCTTTTTTTACTTGATAATAGTACAAGGTAGAGTTTTGGCTAATTTAGTTGTAAACTTAAAACAATTTAGAGAAAATAATTTTTTGTGTTGGTGGTGTTGGATCAAACTCAGGGTCTTGTGCATGATGTTGGTAAGTACTGTACCACTGAGCTGCACTCCCATCCCCCAAAGGATAAAATGTTGATTAACATTTCTCTTTATTTCTGTTGCTGTATTCTTTTTCAAACAGTCCTTGTATTTTTCCCCATTTGTATGGATTGAAAATGCAGTCATTTTGGGTTTTGGCTTTTTTCAGTTTTTGATACCAGTTTTTATGTATTGATATAATTCATGTGCTATTTATTTAACATATGTGTTCTAAAAATGAATGGATGAGTGAAAAAACATTCCAGATTGTGATAGAGAATCAGTTTTATTTAGTTTTTCATGTTGCTTTAGTTTCTCTGACACTTTGTTGTGTACTTGGTGCTGGGATTTGAACCTGCATCCTTGTGCATGCCAGGCAAGCGTGTAAGTGCTGAGCTACCCACTGCTCCAGCCCCAGAACTACACTATTGTAAGCAATGACAAAATGGTGAGGACTCATTGAATTGTCCAACCTGATATCCTATCTCAGAAAATGTCCCCCATTTTTTTTTGTTTGGGAAAAATGGGACCAAAGCTATGGAAGGGATTTTCTCTCCCCTCCCTTTGGTTGCTGGGCGGTTGAATTATTTTAAGTGTTGTTGGTGTTTAGGTAGTATTACCATGAACATTTTTCTGAATTGTATGTGCATGTTTGAAATGTTTGTATGAACGAACAGAAATCAAAATAGGATTCAAAATGTTATAAATAAATATTTTTTCCTTTAAAGTTTCTCTAAGTTTTTCTTTTTAAATTGCTCAAGTTCACAGTTAAAATTCCAAGTACATAAATTCCCCATATCAAAAAGCATTGTCAGTGGGCTGGAGCTGTTGCTCAGTGGTTGAAGAGCTTGCCTGGTATGTGCAAGGGTTGGGTTCAAACCCCAGCACCACGTACACATAAATGTGGTATGATAAAATAAATGTGTAAAAAAAAAAAAGACAGAGAGAAAGCAAGAATTAACTTTATTCTTTTATCTGGTTTTTGTTTTTCTGACACGTAAGTTGTGTGTGTGGTGCTAGGGATTGAACCTGGGTCCTCATACATGCCAGGCAGAGTGCTCTACCTCTGAGCCACCTCGCCATCCCTATATAATTTCTATTCTTGTTGAACCTTTTCTTAGGTAGAATTCAGAGATTTCTTTTTCTTTTTTCCTAAAGAGAGAGAGAGAAAGAAAAAGAAGAGAATCAGTTTCATTCATTTTTCCATCTGGTCTTTGTTTCTTTGATACGTAACTGTGTACGTGGTGCTGGGGTTTGAACCCAAGTCCTTGCACATGCAAAGCAAGTGCGCCAACTACTGCGCTACCGCTCCAGACCCAGAGATTAATTTTTCAACCTTTTTTTTCTTTCTTTCTTTCTTTCTTTTTTTTTTTTTTTTTGAGAGGGGGGGACAAAGGGAGAGCAAGAAAAGAATCAATTTTATTTAGTTTTTTTTCCCCATGTGGCTTTCATTGATCTGACACTTCGTTGTGTATGTGGTGCTAAACCCACGTTCTCAGGCATGCAAGGCAAGCACCATAACCCCTGAGCTACCACCGCTTCAGCCCCTTTTAACCTTTTTTAAACTTATATCTTCATATCATAGTAACAACTGACCATCTCTAATAAGGAAATTTCAAGTCTGAAACTTTTTTTTTGGTACTGCAGATTTGAACCCAGGAACACTCTACCACTGAGCTGCATCCCCCAGCAGCCCTTTTTTTTTTTTTTTTTTTTTAGAAAGAGAGGACAGTGAGAGAGAGAGAGAATCAATTTTTATTTAGTTTTTCACGTGGCTTTCGTTGCTCTGAGACTTCATTGTGTATGTGGTGCTGGGATTTGAACTTGCGTACTTGCTCATGCCAGGCAAGCGCCGTAACCGCTGAGCCACCGCTCCAGCCCCCCTTTTTATTTTTTATTTTGAGATTATTTCTTAGAATTGCCCAGGCTGGTCTCAAACTTGGAATTATCCTGCCTCTGCCTTCCAGATAGCTGGGATTACAGGTGTGTACCACCACGCCTTACTGAGATATGAAACTTTTTGAATGCTGTTGAGTATTTTGGATTTTAGATTTTTGGGTTAAGGATGCTGCATTAGTAATATCTGTGCAGATGTTTAAGAATCTGAAAAATGCCAAAATCTGAACCACTTGTAGGCCCAAACATTTTGTGTAAGGGTTGCTCAACCTGTAGTTATAAATCCTTTCTAAACCCTACTGTTTTTACATTTTGTCATTTTTTACTGCCCCTTGACAGCATTTTCCCTCTGTTTAGCATTGTTGGAAGTATTTGTTCCTGTGTTTTCTGTTTGCAGTAGAGTTAGGACATCACTTGCTCTAGTGTTATCTCTGCCCTTGTGGAATTTTGGCCTTGAAGTACTTCCCTGCCCTGCCACAGCACAGTAGTTGGTTTAGCTGTTATAAAGCTTGCTGTGCATTCTTCTAGAGCCTTCGCTCATCCTTTCATTGTCATCCTAGCACTATAGCCTACAACAGCCTGTCTGTTTTTACTTGATAGTAGGTTCTGGATCTTCAGTGGTTAACTCTTCATTTTTTTTTTTTTTAATGTGTGTATGTAAAATAAAGCACGGACACTGGAAGCTATGTAAAATAACACATGCTGCTGGCATTAGGTAACACTTTTCTGGCAGGCATTCCTGAGCATTGCTGACTCTGGGCTGTGTCACCCCTATATTCTGGCTTCTAGTAACACAGATGGGTGTGGCTGCCATTTTGAAAAACTGAGAAACTAGTGTGAGAGGGCAGGCTTCAGCTTCTGTTGTTTCTTTTTAAACTAGCATTTTTTGTTGTTGTTGTTGGGGAGAGAGAGGGAAAAAAAATCAGTTTTATTTAGTTTTTCATCTGGTTTTCATTGTTCCAACACTTAGTTTGTGTATGTGGTGCTGGGGTTTGAACCTGGGTCCTCATGCATGCCAGGCAGGTATGATACTACTGAGCCACTGTTCCAGAACTAGCTTTTTTTTTCTTTTTCTTTTTCTTGTTTTTGTTAAATAGTGTTCAACAATGAGAGAATCAATTTTATTTAATTTTTCATGTGGCCTTGGTTGCTCCAACACTGTGTTGTGTTCGAGGTGCTGGGATTTGAACTCTCATACTCACGCATGCCAGGCAAGCGCCGCAACTGCTGAGCCACGGCTCCAGCCCCTGAACTAGCTTTTCTTGAAAATCAAAGCGGCCTCGCTAATAAGACATTTCAGACATCTGTAGTACGTTCTTTGAAATCACAGTCACACTGTTCAGGATCCTCCCACATTCCTTTTTCAGTTATTTCCTTTTTAAAGGCCTTCAATACCTGGTTCATTCTTTTAGAGACCTTGATGCAGTCTGTAACATTGTAGGATTCTTCTTTGATTCCTGCTGACATTTTGTCATTGTGGAATTTGTTCCTTTTCCTTTAATATTTTATTCTTTGTTTGGATTTTGGGTTCTCCCTTGTCCTCTTTCAGCTGCTGCTTCTCAGTCCTCCCTCATGTCCTCCACTCCTCTGCTTGCCGCTCCGGTCCAGCGGATCTTGTGTTGCTTGTCTGCCATCATGTAGGGAACCCACCTGCCTTGTCCTCCACATCTCATGCTCCTGTGTTCCCATTTTCAGGGTTGGTGTCCCCAGACCTCCCCTACTGCCCTCATCCCCCCCTTTAGGTAAGTCTTGAATCCATTCTCCCTCCTGCTTGCCCACCCACCTCCAGCCCAGTAAAGCCCTTGCTTTCTGTGACACTTCATGTCCTGTCTCATCTTCATTCCTTAGTTATCTGGACATGTGCCAGGCCCCTGCTGGCTCTCACCTCATTCTTCAGGACATTCCAGGTACCATCCTTTACTAAAGACCTGAGCTGAACTGCTGCTGGCCCCACTGCTCCTGGAGTACCTATTATGGGTTTGGTGTTATGACATGTTCATCCTCCTCCCTGGCTGAAGCTCCGTAGGGGTTCCCTGCTCCAAGGATGGCTGTCGACCTGATGCTGGTGCTCAGGAGATGGGTCAGGATTTAAGGGCAATGTTGATTTTAATAGTAGTAAATATATTTGTGGTAATTTAAATAAATCAAAGGAAAATTATTCTGATTTTTGCTGTATTGTTTTTCAGGGTTATTTTGGAGCTGTTGGAGCACTCCTTGAGCTGTTGAAGATTCCCTGATTGTTACCTGGGAGGGTGACCTGGAAACTTCCACAATGGGATCTGTGGACTTCTGTTTTTTAAAAGACTTATTCAGTTTTATGATCGTGTACTACCCGAATCAAAGCAAGAAATGATGTGTATTTTTTTAAGTCATCAAGACAAATCCTTAAAAATTTCAGTCTAAACTAGCAACTAGTAAGGAAAGATGCATTAAAAAACAAGTGGACCATGTCCAGGCAGCGTGCGGCTTGCTGTCTTAAGTTGCTCTTCAGGGTAGCTCTATTAAACCTGTGGTGGTTTTTGAAATCTCACTGCAGACCTTGGGAGAGCTGTCCTACGTTCAGCTGACTGGTTTTGCATCCTGTTTGAACTTGCTAAACGCAGGGCAGGCTACTGTGTGTTATAATCTAATCACTGTTTTCTCAGTGTGGCCTTAGAGATCATTTGTGCGTTACTTGGTTTGCATTTAACCTTTGTGTGTGTACTCATTCGAGCTTTTGCAAACAACTGGGTGGGTTAATTCTGTTCCTGAAACTGGAGGAGCAACTTTTGGAAGGGCAGCTCATGTTACTTCTGTAAATCGTGGGAAGATCTGTGTGGAAGGACAGGCTTCTGGCAGAATTCCCTTGAGTGGAGATGGTTAGTGACCTCACCCAAGTGGGTGAGCTTGTTGAAAAAGCAGAGGCTAACAGCGTGACACCAGAGAGCCTTTGGAATTGGTAGCTCTTCTGGGAGCCAGGGAGAGGGTATCCTTTCCGTCCAGAGTAGCAAAGGAGGATATGAGGAAGAATCAGGGAGCTGGGGGTACTTGCTGGCTTCACACTACTTGAGAGAGACTAGCTAAGGGCTGAACCTTCCTGTTCTGCTGTGCAGAATAATTTTCAAAGCCTTCCCCTTGGAGACAGTGCAGCTTTAATATCTTATGTATTATTAAGTTATGTCTGCATCATAGTTGAAGGCAAGGGCCTGGTATAAAGTAGCCTTGGAAACTGGAAAGTTCCAAGACCCTCCCTGCTCTGTGGTCAATTTCTGCCTTTCTGCCTGGGAGTGGAGAGTTGGGTGGAATGCAAGATTGGGCGCTGGCAGCATGGTGGCAGCAGAGGGCCCTCCTGCACGCAGCAGCTTAGGGCGGGGTCAGGCCTTGCACATGTGCCTTGGCGCATCTAGAGTGTGGGTCTGGCTGGGCTGTGGCCACCTGCAGAAGAGAGTAAGGGATGCTTTCTTGCTGCAGCCATTCCTCTCTATGCCCTTTGCTTCCAGTTGCCTGCTTGTTGACTTCACCTTTCCTCCATGGCTACCCAAAATGCCACCATTCACCAACTTGTACTGGGGGTAGAGGTGGGGATTTCTCAGCTCCTGTGCCCCTGGCCCTCCCGCTTGCTGGGCAGACTTCAGTGATCTTCCACCTTCTGGGAGACTCAGGCTTGGTTCTACCACCTTTCATAGTGCATACTGAAGGTTGTGACAAGTTCTCCAGGTGGGTCATCTCCTTCAGTCCTGGTTATGCCCACAGTGTAACAGAAGGAAGTTGAAGCCTAGAAGAGCAGACCTACCCAAGATCCCACAGTGGGGAATGGGCAAAACTGGAATCAAGTCCAGGTCTATCTGGACCCAGAGCCTATCCTGTGAATATCTGCCTCACATTGACCTTCCTTCCTGGACACACCACTCCTCTCAAGAAGCTGCCTTTTCCCCTCACTTTTCCATCTTGTGCTCAGCCCACTTAGTGATTCCATGGAAGTGTTCTTTATAGGCTACCAGTGAACCCCAAGTTATAAATCTAAGGGTGTTTTGGGACCTTATCTGCTGCAGCTCTTACCAGGCCCCTCTTGCTTTTACCTGTGCCGGCTTATTCTCTGATGAGACTGATGGTGCCAGTCCTCAGACTCAATCCTGTATCTCTCCAAGAGTCATCAGCACGCACCTTGGCTCTGGTTTCCAAGGCAGCACCACAGCCAGCTGTGGCCTCTGAACTGGCCAAGACAACCGCATCCTCTTCAGTTCTGGACCTCCAAGGCCATCTTTGCAGAAATGTGCTATCCTCATCCAACACTGCCATCTCACCACCTCCAGTCCATGAGGCGCACACAAACTCCATCTCTTGTCACCATCACCATCACCATGTCTGCTTTTAGCAATTGTCCCAGTCTGTTTTCCACCTAGTGGCCTGAGTCTCACCTTACACTACCCCTGCTACAGGCAGTATATGGCATAGCTGTGGTGCAGAGAGGAAATGTTAAGATAGGAGGAAGATGGCAGGAAAGGTGGTGGTAGTGTTTGAGGACTGTGGTGGCTGGATGTAGGGGGTCAGGGCAATGAGGGCATTTATACTTGGTTTTTGGACTGATAAAATAGGCAGCTGAAGTTTTAGGTTGGAGATAACAGAGCTGGATGATGTGCATGCAGATGGGAAAAGCAAGCGATTCAGTGAATCCCAAAAGCACGGGAAAAATAACAGTTAATGAAATGGACAGTGAAGGAATACGAGACCAAACAAGCTAGTAAAGAGGGGCCAGTGGCTCAGGAGACCAAGGGCAGGAGAGCTCTCCAGGCAGCTGGACGAAGAACAGATGACAGGTTGGCCAGATCTCGGACGGCCTCAGCGGAGAGTTTTTCTGAAGCCGTGGGACTGAAGCTAAGCTGCAGAAGTCCTAGTGAGGAGAGCAGCACTGTCCCACAGGACTTTAGACCAAGCACTTTTTCTTTTCAGGTCAGTTAACTTCCAGGCCTGGGATATATTGGGTCCTTTGGGCTGAAGGGGGGAAAGGCCCCGTCCTGCTACTTCAGGCCACCCTGCGCCCTGTGATCACAGCTGGGAGACTGTAGAGTTGAGGGCAGCGTAGCTGGTAAGGCCTGGGCCTTCACTGTGATCTTCACCTGAGCCCTAGCACTCTACTCATCACCATTGCCTATTATAGGAGTGGACAGGCCAGAGGCCCCACCATCAGTCACCTACCTCTGCTTCATCAGAACCAGCCATTCCCTTTGTGTTTCCAAGTCTTGCTACCCACGCTTAGTGGGGTGTGGGTAACTACATCTAATTTGAAAGCTACATGCTTAACACCAAGTATTTTCAAAATCTTTTATTTACACGTGTTTGAGTCAATTACATGCATGTTTTGTTTTAAAACAAGTGATTAGCAAAAAATGCAATTGAAAATTTAAAATAGCAATTAAATATACAAAAATATAGCTTACAAAAAAACTGCGAATGTTTAAAAATATTCTGCTGCAGAATTCTTAGTGTACAAACACGTCTATGAAACCTGAGGCTCAGCATTTCATAAACCTTATTTTTGAGGGGAGTTATACAATACGTAGTGAATAACCCCCAAAGGGCCCAACTGTAAGACTAAAGTGCCCCTCCCCGCTTTCCAGCAATGATCTGTCAAGAGACCCAAATGCAAGTTACCAGGGATGCTCTCTTGGAAGAAGACCAGGCTGTCACCAGGAGGGACTCAATAATGCTGGCCGCCCTGCCCCACCTATTTAGCTGTGCAGGGGAAGGAGGAACAAGAATGGAGAGGAATGGTGCATAGCAGGTTTTACACAGACCTGCCACGCTGGGACTGGCACAGGGAGCTGGGAAATCAAAGCACGAACAAGTCCCCTGACACTGGTGGGCCCACGTTCTAGGTTTTATCATGTCTACAAAGCAACAAAGGTGGTCTCTGACTCTGTGGCCAGGAGTGAGCACTGGGTTGGGAAGCCAAGAGTGCAGATGCTTGATCTAAAAGTTGAATAAAACAATTTGCATCTTGCAACATGTTGGGCTCCAAAGCTGAATTGGGAATAAAAATCACTGAACAATTTCCACTCAATTGGAAGCACATTCCATGGCCCGTGGGATCTTTTTCGTCTTACTAAAGAGCCATAATTTGGTGCTTTCCAGTCATCACCTGAAAGTTTCACAGAATTTACATTGTGAGCTTAGCTGTCTCCATCTCAGGGATTCCTAACAGCTACAGGGAAAGACTCAAAGGGGGTCAGAGATTCCACAAGTGCCTGAAGGATGGGGTTTACAACAATTTCTTGAGGTTCAGGTTGGGGTGAGCTCAGTTGCACTTTAACCCACAGTTGCTGCTTGGGGCAGCGGACAGATATCTTCAAGGCAGGTGAGAGGCAGGTCTACCCTTTCCCCCTAGGACTGTGTGGAGGATGCAGCTTCAACTTTTATCTCCTTTGAAGGCAAAACTTATGGTGGGAATAATTTCTGTTGCCAAATGGAAAGGTTGGGTGAGGGGAAATAACCCAGGAAGCATTTGCCTCTGAAAGTGTGCATAAAGATGGAAAGAGAACCAACTTATTTGCAGACATTCAATTATGGTAGCCAGCTGATTGATGGTGACTCCTGAGACATCTGCCCTACAAGATAAGCCTTCAGTTGCTTTTAAAACACCTTAGAAACTTTGGCACTCACTTAAGAGACCATGGCAGTCACAGGCAGACATCATCACTGGATGCTCCTGGTCCTCATGGAGCAGCCTAGATGAAAGAGGGGCACCGTAGATGCTGCTCAGAGATGGGGCACTGGTCTTGCTGGAGAGCCTGCTCTGTTTTCACACATTAGGAAGACTATCTGAAAACTGGTTCTGCTCTTGAATTGACTGAACAACTGGCTTAAGGGAAGGATTGCAGTTGCTGATTCACACAGAAAATGAGTTAAATATGTGGACATCAAGTAAAAACACCTTATTTAAAAGGAATGTGGTTGTAAAAACATTCCGATTCTTGGCTCACATTTTGTTAGAGATTTTGACTTTTCAAATGGCTCTTCCCACATAATAGGATGTTCCTTGAAGAAACCTGTCTGCTATACCGAGTAAAAAATGAGAAAGATTACACATGCATACAAACATGAATGTGTATGTACAAATCTATGGAAGGCTACACAAGGAACAGTGGGTGCTCATATGATAAGAGGCAGGGATTGCTGGGGGCCAGAGTGCAAGGAAGACATTTTAACTATGTTCCATGACCCTTGTGAAGGGATTGCCTATTAAAAATTAGAAAGGAAGACAGCATGGAGCAACCAAGTCTAGTGCACTGTGGGCAAAGGCAATTGAAAATGACTAAGGAAGACCAAGAGAGAAAAAAGACAGGTGAGCCCTGGTCACAGGGAAAGCCCCTGTACCGTAGGAGGCTCTTGAACCTGTGTAATTCAGTTGATGAAGATACATGGATCAACTGCCCCATTCCCAGGCCTGCCCACCACCAGGATCTGGACATTGGCCAATCTTCTCAACAGGTGGCAAGGACACTGGTAATACAGTCCCCGGGTGGTGAGTGAGGAAATGAGGCTTTAAGAGGTAAGCCTGCAGAATGGTACTAGGTGAGTGAGTGGTAAAGGTGATTTCGATCATGCCAAGTACTTGTGCCTAGAGCTCTGGGACCCCTATGTGCATCTCCTAATACCCAAGAAGCGTCTCAGAAAATAATTTTTATAGTTGTTCAAAGTAGCTTAAAGTGGGACCAGGCCATGGAGATGATGCCAGTCATGTAAAGCGACAAAGCCCAATATCCCTCTGATGGATCTGAGGGGTTTGGCACCTGAGAAAAACTTCATTTGTCAACCTTGTAAAGAACAGAGTAGTTGGCAATGGTGGGATGTCCCTTATGTTGCTCAGCAGACCTTGAGAAGTGCCAAGTGCCTATTCCCTTTGGCCAGTTCTGTCTTGTCTTGCTCCTTGGCTAGGAAAGTACTAGCTGCAAGGACCTCATCTGCCAGTGACAGGCCTGACTAAAATCATACTTGGCAAAGAAAAGCAGGTGTCAACTTCTAGTGTCTTCTGAGGATCCAACCAGGAATCAGGCTGGGTCTGTTCCCGCTTCTAAAGACAGGCTGAATTTAGTTACCCGCCCCTGGCAAGCAACAACCAGACAATGATTCAGCCACCATGGAAGGGTTATGTTCCACTAACCCATAGTACAAAAGTGATGCCCAATCTTTGAGCTGCTTAAGACAGTATGACAAAGCACGCCAATTAGTGGTCTAAAAGCAGACCAGATTCCCCACGTATTCATGCACCTGATGGGGGACCCAGGTGTAGGGATCATGTTGTGGCTAATAGTTGTGGCAGTAGGAGAAAGCCACCAAACTAAGGAGAAGACTAACCAGAAGTATTCTGATGGGCCAGTTTTCTAGCCCAATTATAGCAGAAGGAATTCTTTTTAAGAAGCACTGCATTCACAAGTGCTGAGAAGGTTAGGCTAGTGTACCGCATCCAGGCTCGGTGGCCCCAAGTCGGGGCCCAGTGGAGTGTGCAGAGCATTCTTGTCTTTTCCTCAAAAGGCCCTGACCATCTAGGCTCTGCCTATGGTACAGTCCATGCACCAAACACCCTAACCCGCCTGGAGCGCTTATGCAGTGAGATGAACTATTTTTTCCTTGGCACATATCCAGGGATTTTGTGAGACTGAAGCACAGGGACAGTGGCAACTGAAAGGCAAGAGATTTAGAAAAGCTGAGCAGCAATAATTTGCACTATTGATGAGGAGGGGAAAATTTCTTTCCTATTGGAGCCCCAAAACAAAGAGGCAACAACATCTGTCCCAGGTCAGATGCTGGTCATTAACGAGGCCAAGCCTGCAGCAAGCCCACTTGACGCTGGTCACTGAAAACATTTCATTGTAAATTGGGTGTTGCAGCATTCAACTCTATCATGCTACAAACAACACAAAAGGAGGGTGGAAGTTGGAGTGCATAAAGAGCTCTCATGAGGCCACATGGGCTAAGGCGTTCACATAAAAATAGTTCACACTTCTCTTGCCCCATTTAGGCAGCAGTCCAGTTGGCATACCACAAATAGGTCACACGTAGGAAACAGCCAATTCTGACTAACTGCATTTGTAATTTTCCAAACTGGATTCTGCCCAGCGCTTTTCTAGGCAATGGGAATTTTCCTCCTTATCTGACCCTGCCATCTGAGCCAAGAACAGACTCCCTCTCATGATGGTTGAAGCTGGATTCAAGAAAAAAATCCTGGAGACATGCCATGAGCACAGCAGCAATGCCTCGTCAATCCTCTCTCCATGTCATGCAGCCTATTTCCAGTGAAAAATTCCCCTACTCACACCTGTGGGACAGAGCGGAGCAATGCAGATGATGAGGCATTGTGGCACCTCCTATGATGGGGCAGGGTGAGGGAGAGTGCAGGCTGTGGAAAAGAATGTTCTGTCTCACCCACTGCTGCTTTACATGGCCAGTTTACACAGTGTTCACAGATCTTAATGGACTGAGTCATTTCTAGAAAAGTTGGACAGAAAGCCAAAGAGCAGCATGCATTTCTCTCCTATAAAGACACTGAGTTAGTGATCACAAGTTCAAATACTGAGGCACACACCAAGGGTGGACAGCCCTGCAGGGGCTTCCTGAAACTATTTACAATTCCAAATGGATCACCGGCTTCAGGCTTCAGAATTATGTAGGGAACTTGTTTGGGGTAGACTTTAAAGTCAATGACAGGCATTTTTTTTTCTTAAGTAGAAACAGTGCAAGAGAGGAAAAGAATAGAGGGGAAGAAAGAACAGGAGAGGCAAAGGGGTCAATATCCTCTTCATCCAGCTGGGCCAGGAGGATTGGCCTTTGTCAGAAAGTTGCTCCCCTTTGGGGCTGTCTGAAGGGCTCACAGCAGCTTCACCTGAGCCAGTGGGTCAAGGCCAGCAGCTACATTGGCACCACACTGTGCTTGTAGGGATGTGGGCAGCACCTTGGGGCCCCCTGGGTCACACAAGACAGTGTGGGCTCAGGGTCCAGCCCCCGTTGGGGCTCCTGACAGGCCTCACTGGTGACTGGTAGGAGAAAATGATAAGAGGAAATAAATGGCTTCTGACCAGGTCTTTCCAACCACATCTAATGTTTTCAGCTTAGATGATTTGATACCAAGTATTGTGAACTTTGGGCTGGTGAGGGGCACTGTTGCTCTATTGTACCCAAAGCCCTTGGGTCCCAAGATGGCCTTATCAAAGGAACACATGTGAAAAGCTTGTGGGCACCACCTCACCAACCACTGGCAGCTGGTTGTGCTTCGGCTGGTGTAACCGCTGGTTTTACTTGGCTCAGGGCTGCCAGGAGGGTTTGTGGCTACAAAGGCATGCATGGTCTGCACAGAAGCTCATTGTCCATGGGGAAGGGCTGTGGCTTTAAACACCATCCCTCAGTTTCCTTTCCTAACACCTGTGTTTATCTTCTCTCTGCTTGATAAAGATTCACCTCAACATGGAGGTAAGTGTCTGGCAGACAGTATAATGGAACTAGCAAGAGACCCTCAAGAAGTTTCTGGAATCAAACCTGCAGGCTCATCCACTCCTCTTCTCTTGGCCATGGGGTAGTGTCAGAGTGCTTTGGTTGTCACAAGACCCAGATGCCTAGATTGCCAGCCGGCTGGCCCAAGAGTTCTTCATGAGGCAAAGGAAGTGGCAGCTGGTGCCCGGTAGAGAGCAGCCAAGACAGAGACCATTTGCGTTCCTCCTCACTCCACAGAGACGTCGTGTCCAAAAACAGTCTGATCCTCGAAGTGAGCTATACAATGTTCTCTGCCCCAGGCAGGGGTCCCTGGGGGGGCCCATGGTCCTGCTTATTATGCAACTGAGCCAGCTGCAGAACTGGCATGTTGCAGAGGGGACACACTTTCCGAACCTCCAGCCATTTAATAAGGCACCTGCAGAATGAAACGTCACAGGAGGGGAAGATGTCAGTCCCACACTCATGGCAGCCCCTGCCACGATCTCACTGTTGCCATAGATAGTGAACATGTCTGTCACCCAGGGCCAAAGTGTGAGAGGAGTCTGATGTGTAGTCCCAAGGAGCCCCACAGTAGGTGGAGAAGGCATGTCATCCTCTAGATGAACCAGACCATCCTATCTTCCACAAGGTGATATTAAGAAGCCAGTTGGCATGTTATATACTCTGTTACCCATATGACTTCTTAAAGAGCAAAGTACACTGAGGAGGGAGGTAGGAAGTAGGAAAAATAAAACCTTCTAGCGGAAATACAAAACACATAAAATTCCAAGAGAAGGGAGATATTAATGTCTGTGGGAAGGGGGAGGAGATGGCCCCACACTACCATTTATATATACTTTTCTTATTTTGATTTAAAATATCTATGGTTTTGATTAAAATACATTTTTAGAAGATGTACTGTCATTGGAAAGTTCTAGTTAAATAACTCTTTATAACCTGGGCTCCAAAGAGGCGTCAGCTTGGCTGGCTCCCTGCCCTGTGGTGGTTACATTCCACCTCCCTCATCCCTCTGAAAGTCATGTATACATACCCCACCTCATAGGGTGCTGTCAACTTCCTCCATTACAGACCAACTGCGAAGCCATCAAGCTTGTCTGGCATTATTGCCCATGGTCTACGCTAAGTTGGCTGATGTGCCTCAAGGTCAAGCTGTATTAAACAATTCCATTCCAATACTCACTTTCTGTGGAAGGCATGCTTACAGGGACAAATCCCCAACTCATCTCGAGGCTTGAAGTCTTCTAGACATACTGCACAGAGCTGAAAGACAAAGTCACAAATAAGGCCCAGAGTCTGCTGGGTATTCACTGAGGCCACAAAGCAAGAGTGCAGTCATTTTAATTTATTTTATCTCACAACGTTTACAGGAGAGGAACCAGCTGGAATGCTAAGGCCTTCTGAAGAAAATGCCCATGCTTTTCCTGTTGTACATCTTAAAGGTGTTGGCCAGATGGAAAGACAGAAAATAAGCACAGCTTCCTTACTTCGGTACGTGAGAAAAGTACGACAGCATTCCTCTCACACATGCAGGCTCCACATTGCATCTTGCATGTGACCAGGGACTGACTTTCCCAAGAGATGCTCTGTCTGCTCAGTGGCACAGCCCCAGCTCCTGAGCACTCACTGAAGGACCCGCTCGTACTCTGGACAATTTTTGCTCCAATTTTTATGGCACAAATTGCAATAATATGCTATTTATAGTTCCTGGAGCTTCCCATTATGGCACTGTCCTCCTGGTTTTTTTTTTTTTTCATATTAAAAGTCATTAAAGGTTCACTAAATTGAAACTTCCCAAAATATGTAGATGGGCCCGGATTGCTTGAGAGATGGACCATTTCCACTGCTTTCATACTTAGTGCCTTGCACGCTATGCATCATCACATTTACCCATTCCACAGATGAGGCAGCAGAACTCAGAGCGATAATTATGCTGGGGACTCAGGTCTGTTACAGTGATGTGTGCCTGAACCCCCTCTCTCTCCTGCCCAATGGCTGCATTCTTGGATTGTTTTCCTGTTCATCCCCAGGGCTCCTGACTCAGGCCATCACCATATCTTGCCCAGATGGCTGACATAGCTTTGCTGTCACCAGCAGCAGCTTCTTTTTATTTAAATTTATTTTAAGATAGGGAGGGAGGGGGAGGGAGAGAGAGAATATCAATTGTATTTATGGTTTTTGTTTCTCCAACACTTAGTTGGGTATGTTGTCACCAGCTTTTTTTTTTTTTTTTAAGAGAGAGTGGGAGAGTAAGAGAGAAAGAAAGAATCAATTTTATTTACTTTTCATCTGGTCTGGTTTCTCTTATACCCAGTTGTGCATGTGGTGCTGGGGTTTAAACTCGGGTACTTGCACATGCCAGGCAAGTGCTCCAACCACTGAGAAACTACTCCAGCCCTTGTCACCAGCTTCTTTTTTTTCTTTAATCTTCAGAAAGTTTAAAAAAATTTTTATTAAGGAGTTGAATTATTGTACCCCATAAATGCATATAAGTAACAATATGATAGGCATACATACTTACACCAGAATTACCCCCACATCACCCACATCCCAGTCTGTTGATTCTATATTTCGCCCCTACAAGTGATATAAATGCTTAAATTGTGAATTTTCCAGAATTGAACAGTTACATAAGTATTACTGGATTCTCAGGAGGGTAGAGTATGCTATATTGATTGTCTCCCTAGATCCCTCCCTCTTCTCCCTTCCTTCCCCCTCCTAGCATCCCCCCACCCCGGTGTATCTATGGTTGCCCAAGATTATGTGTTGTTACTACTTTGCTGGGTCTAATACATGAGTTTGACTATCTTTCACCCAAGTCTGGGTTTAGCTCCAGCCTCCACAAATAAGTGAAAATATTCAACCATTGACTCTGGGTTTGGCTAACTTCGCTCAGCATGATTTCCTCCATTGCCATCCATTTACCTTCAAAGGCTGCAGTATCGTTGTTTCTAATTGTGAGTAGAATTCCCTTGTGTGTGTGTGTATGCACACCACAGTTTCTGGATTCATTCATCCAGTGAGGGGCATCTGCGTTGGTTCCATAATTTAGCTATTGTAAATGGAGCTGCTATGAACATAGATTTTGCTGTGTCACTGGAATGTACTGATTCTCACTCTTCTGGACAAATACCCAGAGGAAGGATAGCTGGATGGTATAGTGGATCCATCCTTAAGTTTTGGAGAATTCCCTACACTGCTTTCCAGAGGGGTTGTACCAGTCTGCAGCTCCACCAACAGTGTGCTAATGTTCCTATCTCCCTGCAACCCCTCCAGCATGTTATTGTTTATATTCTTCATCTTTGCCAATCTGACTAGAATGAGGTGAAATCTTAATTTTTGATTTGCATTTCTCTGATTACTAGTGATTTAGAGCACTTTCTCATGTTTTCATTGGCTTGCTCAATTCCTTCTGTTGAGAAGTTTCTGTTTAGCTCTTTGGCCCATTTATTGATGTCCCAGCTTCTTAACCTACATATGTGTGCCCATGCCCAGGCTCTTCCAGCACCCTTGCTGAGGAGGCTACTAGGGCCTTGTATGTATAGCAGACAGGATCGTCTCAGGAGGAGAAGAATGGACAACAGTGCCCTATCAGATTCAGCATCTCACCAAGATTGCAGAAGGGAAGAGGAGCAGGACAAATGTCTGACCTAGACTTGGACATCCAGTAGCATGTGGCCTCTGTCTTCATGATATCCCTCCTCAGGGGGCTATTCCTTATCTGTAAAATAAGGACATCACCTGCCCTGCTCCTCACAAAACTGTTGTTAAATCAGGCAAATTTATCAATACCAGTTATCTATTAATGTTTAAAATTTATAATGACAGCATGTTTTCAAGACCATTTTGTTTTCTGGAGGCAGAGGTATCTTTTCAGGTCTTTAGCTTCCCATCTCTAAAGGTGGACAATGCTCCTATCTTCTAAACTGTGTAAACAACACTGTGGCCTTCAAGAGTCAGCTTCCCTCATTCTAGCCTTCTGAAACAGCGTTAGGACTGGAGGTTCAGTACTGACTCTACTGGAGCACAAGTTAGACACATTGCTCATTTTTATTCACTTAAATCTATGATCCAGAATTAGATTTGTAGTCTTTTTGAAATGGAGTTTGTTATGGTTTTAGCATGCTATTGTTTCTACATAGATGCCTGAAATAAAAAACAATATATACACACATGATAAATTCTGACATGGTAAGTGCTAAAGGTGACCAAAAATTAAGGGCTATCACAAAAAGACGAAAGCGTCAGGCTGGACTTCCTGGAAGTTCCCTGAGGGCCAGAGTCATTTTACAACTTTCCTTTACAGATCATGTTTTGCAAACGACCATTACTTTTCAGCACTTCAACGACAGATTATTTTTCCAGTGTGACTTCCTATCAGCTTAAAAAAAAAAAACACTATAATTCACATACCCATAAATTTACTCCTTTAAATAAGGTACAATTCACCATTTTTTTTGTACTGGTGATTGAATCCAGAGGCACTACTAAGCTACATCCTCAGCCCCTTTTTAAATTTTCAGACAGTCTTGCTAAATTGCCAAGGTTGGTCTCAAACTTGTAATTCTCCTGCCTCAGTCTCCCAAGTTGCTGGCATTACAAGTGTGTATCACTGTGGCTGGTCAAAGAACTCTGCCCTTTCCATTCCAGTGCTGGACCCTGTCCATGCAGGGAAGTGGTCAACCACCGAGCTATATTTCTAGCTCCTATAATAGTTTTTTTTTAAAAAAAGTGCTTTTAATTTTAATTTTTTTGAGGAGTTGAGTTGTTGTACAATCATAAATGCATATAAAGTAACAATATGATATGCATTTTATCCTAATCCAGAATCACCCCCACATCACCCTTACCCCAGTCTCTTTATTCTTCTTTATTTCCCCCCTATAACAGATATAAAGGTGTGTGTGTGAGTAATTCTGGTGGGTTTTCCAGAATTAAATGACTGCATAAGTATTATTTGGCTTTGGGGGGTGGCATTAAAGAATATACTACATTGTTGATTGTCTCCCTAGAACCCTCCTTATCCTCCCTTCCTCTACCCTCCTTTCTATTCCCCCCACCCCATATCTGGGGTTTACCTGGATTAGATGTTGGTATGCCTTTGGTGAGTCTACTACAGGAGCTTGACTACATTTCACCCAAGCCTGGGTGGGTTTTGGTCTAGCCTCCACAAATGAGGGAAAACATTTGACCCTTGAGTCTCAGGGTTTGGCTAATTTCTCCTATAGCAGTTTTAAAACATGTCAAGGGCAGAAGGATGGCCATTTCAATGAATGATGTTGGACCAACTTCAAGTCCACAGGCATGAAAAAGCACATAATACCTAAAGCATGAGCAATCAAAGAAAAAAAATAGATAATCTGGACTTTACCAAATTTAAAAATTTTTATTTTGCAAAAGATGAAAATCTAGGAGAATATATTTGCAGATCTTTTTACAGAGTTCTTTTTTTGGTTCTGGGGATTGAACCCAGGGGTGCTTAACCATTGAGTCACATCTCCAGCTGTACCCCTTTTTTAATTTTCAGACAGGGTCTTGCTAAGTTGCTTAGGACCGTGCTAAATTGCTAAGGCTGGTCTTGAACTTGCAATCCTCCTGCCTCAGTTACCTGAGCCACTGGGATCACAGCCATGTGCAACCATGCCTGGCTTATTATGAATGAGTTCTAAGAGTTCAGATGTAAGACTTAAAAATATTTTCTCCCTATGGGTTGTCTTTTCACTTTCTTGAAAACGCTCTTTGGAACACAATAGTTTTAAATGTTGGTAAGTTCAGTTTATCTATTTTTTCCCTTTGGTTGCATGTGCTTTAGGTGTCATACCTAAGAATCCATTGCCTAATTCAAGGTAATGAAGATTTATATATTTATGTTTACTTCTAAGGGTTTCATATTATTAGGTGATACATTTGCCTTGATATATTAAGTGGACACAGAAGATAAAAAGGCAACCCAACTACATGCTATTAAAAAAATCTCACTTCAAGCCAGGCTCAGTGGCGCATGCCTGTAATTCCTGTGATTTGGGAGGCTGAGGCAGGAGGATCATGAGTTCAAAGCCCACCTTAGCAACTTAGTGTGGCCCTAAGCAACTTAGCAAGACCCGGTCTCAAAATAAAATATAAAAAGGGTGGGGGATGTTGCCTCAGTGGTTAGGTGCCCCTGGGTTCAATCCCTGGCACCAAAAACAAAAACAAAACAAAAAAACACAAACTAAATTATGTATATATAATATGTACATAATGTAATATATATAATATCAATACTTAGCATTTTAAAATTGATATACAGACAAGTTGATTTTACAATTTACATGCAAGGGCAAAGGACTAGTGCTATGGATTGAATATATAGTTTGTCCCCACCAAAACTCATGTTGAGGCTTGGTTCTCAATGTAATGATGTTGGGACCTTTAAGAAGTGAGGCCTAGGGGCTGGAGCAGTGGCTCAGCAGTTATGGCGCTTGCCTGGCATGCACCAGTATGTCAGTTCAAACCCCAGCACCATGTACATGATGAAGTGGCAGAGCAATGAAAGCCACATGAAAAACTAAATAAAACTGATTCTTTCTCTCTCTCTCACTGTCCCTCTCAAAAAAAAAAAAAAAAAAGAAGTGAAGTGTAGTATGAGATGATTAGATCATGAAGGGACCACCCTCATGAATGAATTAATGTCTTTCCTGAGAGACTGGATTATTCTTTAGAGACTGGATTAGTTACTGTGACAATGAATTATTATGAAGCTGCTCAGGTTCCCCTCTGTCTCTCTCTTGCAACAAGACTTTTCTTGTGCATGTGCCTGCTTCACTGCTTCACTTCTGCTTTTCTGCCAGATACGCATTCACCATTCTACTGCTGAGCTAAACCCTAGACCCTTTTTAAAAAATTTGTGAGCCAGGATATTGCTAAATTGTTTAGGCTGGACTTAAAACTTGTGTTCTTCCCTCTTTATTTCCTGAGTCACTAGGATTGTAGGTATGTACAACATACCAGCAACACCATGCATTTACTCAGGATACAGTTTCTAAAAGTAATGGGTCAAACCAATAATGAAGACTTCTGTTTCTGACAAACCTGGTTATTGAACTTAATTTATGTCAGAATTAAAATTTTTCATATATGGTTATCAAAAAGATCTCAATTAGAAAAGAGGTTATCTTCTATTACTTTGTTAACTTTGGCCATGTGTTAAAATTAACTTTTGGAAAAGTTAAATATCAAACAGTAATTGATGCTTAAGCTTAGTCCAGTGCTAGTGGTAAAGTGCTGTTAAACAGGAACATATTAAATTCTTTAATGAAAAATATGTAAAATGATTCAGGGAGTAGTAGATCATTTCAAAGAGTTTAGTAATAATATCAATGATAATAATGATCATCATTCTTCAAATAACTTTGCAAATTAACTTTCTTTGAAGAGACTGACAATGTAACTTCACCACAGACTATATAAAACAGATAGCTCAATGTACAGCTTTCCAGTTCTTGCTTAAACCACCAATTCAAGGCTGGAGAGGTGGTTCAGCAATAGAGCATTTGCCTGGCTAGTGTGAGGACTGGGGTTCCATCCCCAGCAACACATACACAACTATGTGGAGGAAAAACAAAAACCAGATGAAAAAACAGAAATTAACTCTCTCTCTTAAAAAAAAATTCAAAAACTCAGGAAGAGAAAAGGGTGATAAAAATAAACATTCTGAACATCTATAATCAGAGGCAACACAAGGAATAACATTAAAAAGAATTCTTGGCCAGGCACAGTGTCACATGACTGTAATCCCAGCAGCTAGAAAGGACGAGGCAGGAGGATTCTAAGTTCAACCCAGCCTCAGCAACTGAGAGAGGCCCTAAGCAACTTAGTGAGACCCTGTCTCAAAAAAAGAAAAGGAAATTCTTATAGGCTATATGTCTTAATGTCTACAGCGTGATACACACACTAAAGTTTGCACTTAAATTACTAAGCATAACAACACAATGATTACCTATAATCAACCCTGCAACCTAAGAGACAATTCCCAGGATTTCTATCTCTACCTTTGTGCTCTTCCCATCCCCATGAAATATTCACACTTTCTTTGGTGTTTCATTAGTAAATTAGTAGGAAAGGAATACTGAGAACAATTTCAAGGGTGAAATTAGTACAAATTCACCTCAAGTAGAAAAACTGATTTCTATCTATCTTCAAATAGTATGGATAGCAGGCAGCATTCCCTGCTGCTATGAAATCTTAAACTGGCACCATCCTATTAAACTATAGTAATTATATTACTCTTTTTAAACCCTCACACAATTGATTTTTATGTGACTTTACCCTCAAATGGACTCTTAAAGCACATCAAAATAAGCCTAATTTTTCAACTTCTGAAAATAAAGGTATTTAAGCATACCATAGCATACTACTTCTATTAGAAAATAGTTCAAGAAAGCATTAAAATACTTCTAAGACAACTTACCTCATGTAAATTCAGTTCTTTTACTTTCTCTTTTAATATAACCTGTAAGACCAAAAAAGTAAATTTTGTGCTTATTTAAATATATAGCTTAAAACATTTTTCAGTCCACTTAGATTTTTGTGTGTGTGTGTGTACACCTATCAGGGATTAAACCCAGAGGTGCTTAACCACTGAGCCACAGCCCCAGTCCTTTTACTTTTTATTTCGAGATGGGGTCTCACTAAATTGCTTAGAGCCTCACTAAGTTGCTGAGACTAGTCTCCAACTTGCAGTCCTTCTGTCTCAGCCTCCCGGGTCACTGCGATTTATAGGTATATGTCACAGTGCATGGCTAGGAATATTTTTATTTTTTTAAAAGATATTTTTATTTTTTTAAAGAAAGGGAGAGGGTGTGTGAGAGAGAAAAGAGAATCAATTTCATTTATTATTTTTTTTTATCTGGTTTTTCTCCAACATTTAGTTGTGTACCTGGTGCTGGGCAGGTCTCTGTGCATGCCAGGCAAGCACTCTAACCGCTAAGCCACTATTCTAGCCCCAGTTATCTGTTTTTTTCTAAAGAGGGAGAGGGACAGTGAGAGAGAAAGAATCAATTTTTATTTAGTTTTTCATGTGGCTTTCATTGCTTTGATATTTTGTTGTGTATGTGGTGCTAGGGTTCAAACCTGTGTGCTCAAAAATGCCAGGCAAGCCCTGTAACTACTGAGCCACCACTCCAGCGCCCCCTCCCAATAGAGACACACACACACACACACACACACACACACACACACACACACACAAAATTCCCCTCATGTTCCATATTGGAGATAACCTCTTTTACATTTGAGACCCAACATTTTAGCACCCTTTAACTTGAACAATGGTGCAATATTCTGAAAAGCAAGCTTTAAAATCTCTTTGAAAGATTAAATCTTGGGAAAAGACATTAACACATGCCTATCTGAACTAAGTGACAACAGTGGAGACAGACTGCCTCATGACTGAGTAAAACAGCTCTGGCTGATAAGCCTGACAAATTAGGAATTCATGAAAGATATACAGTAAATTTAATCTTAATTTTGGAAGTTTGGAAGTTTATTATACATCAATGTCCTTAGCAAACTTTGGCTCTACCCTGAATTATGTTAATCAGCTAAAAATTCATCCAGGTTTGTCCTTAATCTGACTGGTGACCAAACATCAATTAAACTAAATGCCAAGTAATAAGAAGGCAGAATTCTATTAAAAAAAAAAGTTCTAAGAAAAAACCAGCACAACAGTTATATTTCATCTTAAAGTGGAAAAACAAAGTAAAATTTTGGGTTCATATGTTTTTGAATCAAAAATGCTTCTGAAGGCAAATTACATTTTCAGAAATCACAACCAGAAACTACATTCTGCTACATGAGTACATACTAAATTTCCCATTCAGTGTGTGTGTATGTATATAATGTGCATGCATATACACATACAAGAAGGCCCTGGGATAACCTGCAGAAGTGCAAATATATATATATATATATATGTATGTATTCACTATATATTCAGTATATGTGTGTATGTATGCACATAGGTAAATGTGGGGATTCACCAGGGCCTTGCACACATAGGGCAAGCACACTGGACTATATCCTCAAACCTTTTTTAAAATTTTTTAAAATTTTTTTGAGAAGGACAGCGAGCGAGAGAGAGAGAGAGAGAGAGAGAGAGAACCCATTTTTATTGAGTTTTTCAGATGACTTTCATTGCTCCAACACTTAGCTGTGTACGTGGGTGCTGGGGTTTTGAACACGTGTACTTGTGCATGCCAGGCAAGCGCCACAACCACCAAGCCACCGCTCCAGCCCCTTTTTAAAATTTTTATTTTGAGACAAGGTCTCAGTAAGTTGCCCAAGCTGCATATAAACTTGTGATATCCTCCTGCCTCAGTTTCGCAAGTTGCTGGGATTACAGGTGTGCACCACAGCACCTGGCCTCCTATTCAGTATATTTTAAAGATATTTAAATATATTATTATATATTATGTAAGTATAATATACATATATTTAGTATATATATATGTTTTTAAAGAGAGAAGGACAGTGAGAGAGAGAGGGAGACAGAGAGAATCAATTTTTATTGAGTTTTTCACATGGCTTTCATTGCTCTGACACTTAGTTGTGTACATGGTTGCTGGGGTTTGAACCCATGTACTTGAGTGTGCTGGGCAAGCACCAGAACCACCAAGCCACTGCTCCAGCCCCCATTTAGTATATTTTAAAGATCAAATGTACCATGTGTCTTGTGACCTCATTAGTTCTATCAATTTTTACCTATAAATGACCACCAAGGTCAATTTTACTTTCTAGTTAGTCCATATAGAAACATCTTTAGATTATCAAGATTATGACAGAACTGAGACAAAAGATTCATTTAAAACTAAACCATTCAATTCTTTTCTTTTTTTTTTTTTGAGAGGGACAGTGAGAGATAGAGAAAGAGAGAATCAATTTTATTTAGTTTTTCATGTAGCTTTTGTTGGTCTGAGACTTTGTTGTATACATGGTGCTGGGGTTTGAACCTGGGTCCTCACGCATGCTAGGCAAGCATGGTAACCGCTGAGCCACCGCTTCAGCCCGAAACCATTCAATTCTTAACAATGAGTCTCATATTGAGACCTATGGGGAAGAGTGTGGGGTTAACCAAGACATCAGTGTGTATATCTAGGGAACATGTTAATGAGTTCAGATTTCAAAAATACATGAATAAAAGATGGACAGAAAAATACACAATCTTAAAATGGTGACATGGTCCTGGTTAACATCAATGTCAGCAAGGTTAATGACCCAAATAAGCTAAAGCTGCTCCCCTTACCTATCTATATTTAAAAAAAAAGGCAGCAAAATGCTAAGTACAAAAATTTCATGCTTAGAGCCAAAAAAAAAATTAAGTATAATCTAGGCCCACTGTTTGGTGTCAGTGATAAATGTTAAAGAATGTCACATGGAAGGAAAAAACTACTTATTCTTGGACTTCAAGAAAGGCTGAGTTATTAAAGAACAAACCAAGGAAGAACTAGAGAAGGGTTAACAGCTATGATCCAAGTTTGTGGGCTTCTAATGCATGACCTGAGATAATATTTAAAGTACCAAAGCAGGTGGCGGGGGGAATGGGGATGGATCAGTAGCTCAGTGGTAGAGCACCTGCTTGGCATGCACAAGGAGCTGGGTTCAAGCCCCAGCACAACATACACAACTAAGTGTTGGAGAAACAAAGACCAGATGGAAAATAAATAAAATTCTGTCTCTCCCCTTCTCTCTTAAAAATAAACAAATAAAGTACAAAAGGGAATAGGTGAGTGCACTGTACCACAGCTGCTCATCTCTGAGAAACTGCTATATCTTTAAATGCAAAGGGAAAGATTTAGTGAAATCTCCTGAACTCTACTGACAGTGAAGTTAAAATGAATAAATAAATCCAATCCTAGTTTGAAATCAGTGAAAATAATCTTAGTTCTTGGTTTTTAGGAAAAAACATGATCAAAACCAATCTGAATGAAATTTCTTACCTGTTTGTAGGCATAAAATTCTTTGTGGGCTTGATGTCTTAGCCTAAAAGATAGAAATGAGCAATGAGATACTGAGATTTCCAATAACCTGAAAAAAATTAAAAAATGATTTTTAATATTAATTTATATAAGTTATGTTCTAAAATACAGAGTCTTTATCCTGGAATATACCAAAATGACATCTCTTGTACCAGGTTAGGAGCAGGTACCCAGTGAACCATGAAGTGTTATCCAAATGTAAGTACTACTGAAATCTTATTAAAACTAAATCTTAATATAACAAATATTTTAATGAAGATGACAATTCTTTTTATATTGATGAAAGTCTATTTGTTTCAATATTTAATACAGAACATTTTTCTTAAATAAAAATTCAAGTATAACATACATCTAATGAAGTATAAAATATTACATATACAGTTCAAAAATGTAAAAAACGTATATGCCAGTATAATTATCCATATCAAAAAAATATACTTTTAGCATCCCTGAAGCCTCTGAAATGACCCCTCTTAATCAATATCTACTCCCCAAAGTTACCCCTATGCTGACTTCTGATTACTGTAGCTTACACCTGTTTTTGGATTTAACAAACGGATTATTTGGTATATGCTTCTTTGTGTCTGGTTTTTGGTCTACATTCTCTTGTGAGAGACATCCATGTTGTAGATCTGCTCTTTTGACTAATATAGTACTCCACTGTATGCATATAATGCAGTTTATCCATTCTGTTGTTGAATAAAGCTGCTACACAAATACCTGTACATGTCTTTTAGTGGACACATCCATTTCTGTTCAAGATATAATTAGGAGTAGAATTGCTGGTTCACAGCACTTGTACCTATTTCTACTCCTCAGAGTTCTAGTTCCATTTTTGCCATTATTTAGTGAGCTCAGATTAAAGTTTTAAAAAAGTTAAATGGAGTTTAATTCATCAACTTTCTCCAATTACTGTTAGCTCTTTTTGTACCCAGTTAATAAAATCTCTGCCTCATTCAAGATTAGGAAGTTAGTCTTCTGAGTGTATTATGGAAACAATTGATTTTACCTATCATATTTAGGTATGTGGTCCATCCAAAACCGGACTTTACGTATGTTTTGAGGTAGGGGTCTGATCCCTATGCAGATTTTCATTTGCCTCACCATCCTTTACGGAAAAATAAAACCCTCCTTTCCCCACTGCATTGCAGTAACACATCTGTTGTAAATCAGGTGCATCCAATACATGGCTTTGTTTCCACAGCTGCACTGATTTCTTTGCCTATTCTGTATCTGGTTTGAATAGTGTTCCTCAAAAAATTCATGTCTATGCACGCAACGAAAGCCACATGAAAAACAAACTAAATAAATTAAAATGATTCTCTTTCTCTCACTGTCCCTCTCTCTCTAAAAAAAAAAAAAAGAAAAAGAAAAAGAAAAAGAAAAAATTCATGTCTAGCTAGAATTTCAAAATGTAACCTTAATTTTGAAATAGGGTATTTTGAAGTTATTAGTTAGTTTAGATAAGGTCATACTGGGTTAGGCTGGATCCTAAATCCAATTTGACTGGTGTCATTAGAAGAAAAGATGACAAGCAGAGATGCAGGAAGGAAATAAGGCCATGTGATTACAAAGGAAGAGACTGAAGTGGTACAGCCACAAACCAAGAAACGCTAAGGGTTGTTGGTTACCACCAGAAGTTAGGAGGAGGCAAGGAAGGATCCTTTCCTAGAGCCTTACATGGCCCTGCCAACATTTTGATATTGAACTTTCAGCCTTCAGAACTGTGAGAGACGAATTTGTTTTTGGCCACCTAGTTGTGGAACTTTTTTATAGCAGCTAGAGGAAATTAAATTCACCTTGTGTCAACGTTATGGTATTTTAAAAAACTTTTATTTTGAAATAATTTTGGACTTAACATAAAACTTGCAAAAAATAGTACAGAGTTCACATATAGTTCTCTAGAAGCTTTCCCAATGTTCACATTTTATAGAACAAATTATCAAAACTAGGAAACATTAACATAAGAAATATTAATGTTGGTATAACATTTATACTATTGACTCAACTATAGATCTTATTCTAATTTCACCAGCTTTTTTCACTAATCGTTCCATCATCCAGTTGAGGATTCCGTTTTATATCTGGTCATTCTCCTTAGCTTCCTCTATTCTGTGACAATTCCTTTGTCTTTCCTTGTCTTTTAAGATTTTGGAATATTAATTATGATCAGCTGGCTTGGGCAGTGTCTCCGTTCCTATCTTTCTTAAGTTCCATATTACATAGCGTTGCCACATATGTAAACTCTCATTCCCAGACCCACTGACTTATATGAGTAATTGTTCTCTACAGTTATCCTCATCTGTCTTAGGAGAAGGTATTCTGTTCAGGACTAATCTCTGTATTTCTTAGGTATATCTCTTTTAACCTCCAAGATTTATGCTTTCTCACAAACCCTCCACAACTGTCTTGCTCTCATTATATTTAGAAATATGACTAAGTTTCTATCTATAAAAAATATATATACATCTCTATAATCCCAATGACTCAGGAGGCGGAAGTAGGAGGATCGCTAGTTCAAGGCCAGCCAGCATGGGCAAATTCAGTGAGACGTTGTTTCAAAATAAAAATGGATTGGGGATGGGCTCAGTGGTAGAGTACCTCTGGGTTCAAGCCTCAATAAAACACACACACACACACACACACATACACACACACCCATTAAAATACTTCCTTGATTTTATAGCAACTTCCCCTTATCATAATCTAATCTTTCTTTAGCCAAGTTTCTTCAAAGAGATTCTATTTTTGTATCCATTTTCACCTGCTAGTCAGGTTTTGCCACATTATAGCTTGCCTTCTTTTATTTCCCTACCCTATGTTACTGAAGCTTTTGTAACAAAGTATGGATGCAAACCTAATTGTTCATGTAATGGGAAGTTTTCAAATTCTTATCTTACTGAACCTCCTTGGTAGCAAGTGACACAACTGACTCTATCCATTGGAAAATTACTTGTGGGCACCTTTCTCATGATTTTTCTCTTATCTTTGCTACCCCTTCATAGTCTTTTTAACTCCAAAAAGCTCTTTGAAGAATACTATATAAAATTTTCTATAGTCTCAGTATTGGCTTTGAAAATTGGGCCCTTTTAGAAAACTTAAAAAGTGAAAATGCTAAATAATTATGAGAAATCAAACATAAATCTTTACTGCCCAAATCTATTACCTTCTCAAATGAGTGTTATCTTTTGTCACTCTTCTCTACATGCACTGTTGGTAATGTAGAATATTTAGTATTTTATGTAGATAACCAATTACCTGGACATTTACCTAGCTGGACAATAACTGGGAGTTTAAAATCTTCTTGAGAGACCACATGGAATTTTTTTTTTTTTAAGAGACAGAGGGACAGACAGAGAGTGAGCGAGTGAGTGAGAGAATCAATTTTATTTGGTTTTTCACGTGGCTTTTGTTGTTCCGACACTTCATTGTGTACGTGTTGCTGGGGTTTGTACCAAGCACCATAACCACTGAGCCCCTGTTCCAGCCCCCGCACAGAATTTTTTAAAGGTGTGGATATTGTCTTGGACATTGTTTGCTGATCCCTAATGACTTTAGCTAACAATGATGCAACACCCTTTCAAAAAGCAATTTGAAATCCCTGTGAAAGTAGATTTTATGGAGACAATGGCATAAGTATATCTGGACCAAGTGCTAACATGATAGAAAAATTAATGAAGACAGTTTTCTCCCATAGAGTAAAACACTTCATCAGAAAATAGAACTAAAGGGCTATTGCAGTGGCTCAGTGGTTGGAGAACTTGGCTGGCATGCATGAAGACCCAGGTTCAAACACCTGCACCACATACACAACTAAGTGTAGGAGAAACAAAGGCCAAATGGAAAACTAAATAAAATTGATTCTCTCTTTCTTTCTGATAGGACTAAAGACTACATAAAGGTATATTACTGATTACCAACTCTTAAGATTAAAACATTAAGCCATATTAACTTTTAGAAAATTGGCCATTATCACATTTAATTTAAAATATTTTAAAATCTGAGGGTAGAAACTTGATTGTTTATCATATTCTAAAGTTACGTAAAACGAAAATTACCTAATTAAGTAGCAACAGAAGAGTAAACTAAGGATGAAGACAAATATAGCAGTGCCAAAAACCACAATATATATGTTGAGAGGCAGATTCTGGAATCCAATATTAGGCATCCTGAAGTTGTAATGTGGAAAATCTGAGCTCATGGATAAACTGCGGGAAAGAGAAGAATGGAAAAGAATTAGGTATGAAGACTAAGAACCATATAAATGTATAGAGGTAAAAGTTTTCTAATACTTGCCCCCTTTTGAAACAAGTATGATGGACAGACATTCATTCATCACACCACACAAAGTGCTTACTTACCTGGAACTATTCCAGAGGCTAGAGATCCTACAAAAAAGCTCTTCAAGTTGCATTCATTCATTAAAAGACATTTCATTGAAATAATGCCAGTAATCAATGAACACAAAAATGTTCAACCTCAAAAAATGCACAAAGAAAAACAAAGTCTTGAGATTTTTCAAACTCTTTAACCTTTAAATGAATAACTCAACCCTTAAGATTTGCCATTTTTATAATAGTAAAATATTAAAAATAATTCAGACTGGGAGCAGTGGCTCATGCCTCTAAGTCTAGTGACTCAGGAGGCTGAGGTAGGAGGACTGCAAGTTCAAGGCCAGACTCAGCAATTCAGCAAGCCCCTAAGCAACTTAGCAAGATCCTCTGAAAATAAAAAGGGTTGGGACTGTAGCTCAATGGTAAAATGCTCCTGGGTTCAATCCCCAGTACCCAAAGCAAAAAATAAACAAACTGAAAACAACAAACAAACCCTCCAAACAAAACAACAACCCCTGCTTAAATATTGCAATGAGATGATTAAATAATCACGTTACTGTATGAAGCCATGAAAACCTATGTTTTCAGTAAATTTTAATGTCAAGAGAAATTTTAAAAAAGTTGGAAAATTAAATAATATAGTTGCACATAAAATATGAAATTGGGGGCTGGAACAGTGGCTCAGTGGTTATGGTGCTTGCTTGGCATGCGCAAGTATGCGAGTTAAAACCCCAGCACCACATACACAATGAAGTGTCCGAGCAAGGAAGGCTACATGAAAAGCTGAATAAAATTGATTCTTTCTTTGTCCTTCTCTCTTTTTTAAAAAATATGAAATCCATTTTATAAATGTAAATGTGTATGAATGTGAGTGCATGCAAGTAGACATGTATTGGCAGAGAAAAGCCTGAAAGCCAAAATGGTAAGTAACAATGGCTTACGGTTTTATTCTTTTTTTTATAATACCTTTTATTAAATCAGGCTCTGTTCTAATAATTTTACTGGCATTATTATTATTATTTAGAGAGAAAGAGAGAGAGAGAGAGAGAGAGAGAGAATGAATTTTTATTGAGTTTTTCACATGGCTTTCGTTGGTTTGACACTTAGTTGTGTACTTGGGTGCTGGGGTTTGAACCTGTGTACTTGAGCATGACAGGCAAATGCCATAACCGCCAAGCTACCACTCCAGCCCCTGGCATTATTTTCTTTAATCCTTGTATTGAACTTTTACGGTGGGTACCCTAATTTCTTCCCATTTTATACATAAGGAAACTGACACTGAGAGTGTTTTGGTCACAGTCATATATGATCAACTACATACAGAAGCTGGGGGGTCTCTGCAACTCCAAAGCCTGTTTGTTTCACTGCCTTTCCTGAGTTACTTTTATAATCAGAAAACAGCCAATGTTGTTTAAAAGAGGACTAGTTCTGTAGATTTCCTTGATAATACAGATCACTATAAAGTTAAAATTTTATAAATGGAATGTGACTCCTCATTTAGGTGATAAGCTATAGTGATAAAGTGACTCATCACACCTTCTTACTAGAACTTGCCTTGTCATTTTGATTCTTAACACAATAAAGAGCTCCTGCCAGGCCTGCTTATTATGACCAAAGACTGATAACTGAATTATCAATTTGACTAATATCAAAATCAGAACAAAACAAAACCTCACCAAGTAAACAAAACTTCTTTTATTTATGAATGTAAAATTAAAAATCTGTCCACAATTCTTTAGTGTCCTTGTTAGTTCTCAGAGGAATATTCTATTTATACTGTTGACAGCATTGAGATAGTGACTGGCTGTACCTGAAATCTAAGTCTAATCATTTTTTTTTTTTAAGGAAAGTAGATACATATAAAGAAGAATGTGACCAACTTCAAGAGACAGACAAGGGGTTTGAACTTGTGTACTCGTGCATGCCAGGCAAGCATCATAACCGCTGAGCCACCACTCCAGCCCTGAAGTCTGTATTCTTGAACATTTTTTTTTACTTTAGAAATTTGTTATTTTGATAGCTTGTTTTAACTCTGTCATGTTCCCAGTAATTCTTTTGTCAGTCCATAAAGACCTCTTTTTCCATTCTTATATAATGATCAAGTCTCTATTTTCAATTTTTAAAAATCCCATCAGATCATCCTGAGACTACATTTTGATGACAGGGACAAATTTGATGTCTCATATTCCCTTCTGACCTCTATTTCCCAGGAACACAGTACACTAAAAGTTTACAAAGAATCTGTTTAGCAGCTTTCAACTATTGATTTCTATTTGATTCACAGTTTTGAGATTAACTGAGAGCAGATTTTTTTTTTAAACTGGGGAATGAACCCAGGAGTGTTCAAACTCTGAGTTACATCTCTACCCCCACTCCCTGCTTTTTGTTGTTTTATTTTTGAGACAAGTTCCCACTAGGTTGCCCAGGTTTGCCTGGAGCTTGCAATCGTCCTGCCTCAGCCTCCTGAGTAGCTGGGATTACAGGCATGTGCTACTGGAGCCTGGTACTAGGGCAAATTTCTTTTAAAAGCATACATTATTAAAAGGAAGAAGAAGAACAAAGTGATGCTGAGATAGAAGGAGGATGAAATGGACAAGTTACAAAGGAGGAAAATACTTTCAAGTTGAACTTTATAGTTTACTTACATAAAGGCAATGAGAAGCAATGGGCAGCAAAGAGCAGTATCCATTTCAACATGAAATAAATGCTAGATGTAATGTAATACCTGCTTAATTTCATACAAAAGTGGATTTTTATCCTGCAACAAAATATGTTTTTCTCACGACAAAGGAAACCAAAACACAATAGGTAAGCAATGCCTATGCCATAATAGGTAAGAAATACATATGTCATAATTACACCCTAATTGCCTTTCAAGTATGATGAATGGGCAGTGAGCCTCTTTATTTAGATCTGGATCTTAGTTTTACATTGATGTTCTTTAGTTCCTAATTCTTATATAGGTGCGAAGCACAAAACAAATACGATTCTCAAAAATTTAGCAAGTACTTCCAGTTACTGCACTAAACAGTACTTACTATTGGTATAAATGTTAACTTACTTATTTACTGAGATTAATATAGAAAGAGGCCATGAAAAATATTTAGTATGATTCTGTAAAATCTTTTGACTGGGTAATATAGTAAGTTAGCTGAGACATGCTTGAATCTATTCTAATTCTTCAAAAAAACCAGCCAGGGGTTAGAGCGGTGTCTCAGCAGTACAGCACTTACCTGGCATTTGAGAGGTATGGGTTCAAACCTCAACAACTGTTGGAAAAACAAAAGCCAGATGAAAAAATAAACTGATTCTCTCTCCATCACTCTTAAAAATAAGTAAAATTTAAAAACAAACAAAAAACCCCAACCAGATGTGGCTTAGCCAGCTGTGGGGATAGGTTACCTGTGAGCCATGGCAGGCCCTAGGCTTTGGTTTTTGCTGCTGGTAGTGGCAGTGTTCTCAGCCTGAGTGATGGCCCAATGGCCTTGGCCCTAGGACATCCAAACCTTGCTATACCCTTTACCCCAACAGCTTTCAATTTTGGTTCTATGCCAGTTCTTCCATGTAGCCAGGCTGCTTTATCCTTGATGAGGCCTTCCAATGCTACCATAACCTGCCCTTCAGTTCCAGGTCTTGGTCCCATCCTATCTTGTCCGAAAAACAGCATACACTGGAGAACATGTTGGTTGTCTCTGTGGTCACAGCAGGAAGTAACTAGTTTTCCACTTTGGAGTCAGTGGAGAACTACAATCTGACCATAAGTGATAAGCAGTTTTCACACATCCCTGAGAATGTTCTGGGGAGCTCTCTGAGGCCTGGAGGCTTTTAGCTAGCTGGCTGGGAGACTGGCTGTGGGCACATTCTTTGACAATAAGTAAAAGTTTGAGGACTCTCCTCGCTTCTCTCTCCAGGGTTTGCTGTTGGATAACATCATGCCATCACCTGCACTGTTTAGCATCCTGGACAAACTGGATGTCATGGCATACAATAAATTCAGTGTTCTACTGGCATATTGTAGATGACTCTTCCTTCCCAATATGAGAGCTTCACTTTTCCAGAGCTCATCAGAAAGGGGTCCTTCAACCCTGACACCCAGAACTACACAACACAGGATACAAAGGAGGTGACTGAATATGCACAGCTTCAGGGTATCTGTGTGCTGGTAAATTTGACACTCCTGGCCATAGGCTGCCCTGGGGACCAGGTATCCCTGGGTTATTAACTCCTTGTTACTCTGAGTCTTAGTCCTCTGGCACGTTTGGACCAGTGAACCCTAGTCTCAACAGTACCTATGAGTTCCTGAGAACATTCTTCCTGGAGATCAGCTCTGCCTTCCCAGATTTTTATCTTCACTTTGGAGGATATGAGGTTGATTTCACCTACTAGAGGTCTAACCCAGATATCTGAGGCTTCATGAAGAAGGGCTTTGGTGATGACTTCAAGCAGCTGGAGTCTTTCTACATCAAGAAGCTGCTGGATGGGGGCTGGAGCGGTAGATTGGTGGTTATGGCGCTTGCCTGGGATGTGCGAGTACACAGGTTCAAACCCCAGCACCCATGTACATACTAAGTGTCAGAGCAATGAAAGCCATGTGAAAAACTCAATAAAAATTGGTTCTCTGTCTCTCTCTCTGTCCTTCTCTATTTAAAAAGAAGAAGAAGAAGAAGAAGCTGCTGGACATCATCTCTGCTTATGGCAAGGACCATGTGGTGTGGTAGGAGGTATTTGATAATAGAGTAAAGGTTTGGCCAAACACCATCACACAGGTGTGGCAAGAAGAGTTACCAGCAGACTACATGGAGGGGATGGAACTGATCACCAAGGCTGGCTTCTGGGCCCTGCTATCTGTCCCTTGGTACCTAAACCGTATAACTTATGGCCCAAACTGGAAGGACTTCTATAAAGTGAAGCCCCTGGCCTTTCAAGGTACCCTTAAGAAGGTGGCTCTGGTGATTGGTGAGGAGGTCTGTTTGTGGGGAGAGTATGTGGACAGCACAAACCTGGTCCTAGGCTCTGGCCCAGAGCAGGGGATGTTTCTGAGAGGCTGTGGAGCAAGAGTTCAACAACTGATCGGAAGTTTGCCCATCAACGTTTGTTATGCTTCTGCTGTGAATTGCTGAGGCCAGGTGTCCAGGCGTTGGCCTTTAATGTAGCATACTGTGAAACAGTTTTAGTAGACCTGAGCCAGCAGTCCCAGGTGCCAAAGAGGGTGATGAGAACAGTAGTGAGGCCAGACTTCCACTGCATCCCAGTGGGGGGACAGAGCCCCTTGTCCACATGTTCCTATTTTAAAATAAAAAAAAAAAAGAAAGAAAGAAAAGGGGCTGGAGTAGTGGCTCAGCAGTTTCGGTGCTTGCCTTGCAAACACAGGGACGCAAGTTCAAACCGCAGCACCACATACACAACAAAGTGTGTATGTGTTGTCTGAGCAATGAAAACCAAATGAATAACTAAATAACATTGATTCTCTGTTTCTCTCTCCCTCTCACTGTCCTTCTTTCTTTAAAAAAGAAGAAAACCAACCAGATTATAAAGAAGCAATTAAAATGATCATTATTTGCAGATGGTAGTAAATAAAAAGAACCCTATTCAAAGAAAAAGATATTAATATACAAAATATGAAAGCTGTGAATAACTACAAATATATTCCCTTTTTGGTTGTGAAGACTCTAAATATAAGAAAAATGTGCATTTTCTTAAGTTTATAAACTTAATGCAAATATTTTGTTTTTAAAAACCTGACAGAGTTTATCTTTTGCTGAGATAAAATGAATATTGGAAAAAGTAATTCCAGTTTGAAGGGCAAACGAAAATGAGAGAATAGGCAGATATATTCCACAACAGAAGAGACCTCATGTACTGACACATGAATTGAAAGATTACCGTGATAGAATAGAGATGTATTGGTTGTTCATAATAGTTGTTTGCTAAATATTTTCAGCCTTCCATCTTCTGGGAAAATGTATGACTATACTTCCTGGCCCTCTTATTATGGGTGAAGCTATGTGACTAACATCTGACAGTGAGTTGTGCAGGAAACTTATGTATGTTACTTTGAGGCTGAATTATTAATGTCTGAGACTCTCCAGGACTCTCTTTCTTAGCCAGGACAGCTGGCAATATTTAAAATGATGGCAGCTCTGTTAGTCTATGTTCTTGAGTGAGGAGATCTGGAACAGGGCCCTCTGCCAATTCCTGATGGACATGAACCAAAAGGAAAGAAAATTCAGTCAGGAGAATTTTCAGCCTTCTTGAGAACAACTCAGCAAAATAGACTTAACTATTGGCACAGCACTTCTACATTTAGGAATTTATCTTATGTATTTGCACACATATTCAAAGACACATGTACAAGGTTTTCATGCAATCTTGCTTGTAAAAGCAAAAGGTTGGAAGCAACCTAAAATATGTAACTGGTTAAATTATAGTATATAAGCATAATTTAAAATTTTGAAGTTAGAGTACATCAGTATGTGCTGATATGATGCAGTTTCCAAAATAATTCTGCTGAGTATAAAACAAAAGAAACACAGAGCACAAAACAGTATACGGCAGGGTAACATTAATGTAGAAAGAATGCAAAAGAAAAGCTAGTTTTATGTGTGCCTGACTCTCTGGAAGGATGCTTAAAAAATGGATTGGACCAGGCCTGGAGGTGAATGTCCATACACCTAGGTACTTGGGATGCTGACATATAAGGACTCCAAGTTCCCAGGCCAGCCTGGGCAACTTAAAATGACCCTATATCAAAATAAAATTTAAGAGGTCCTGAGGCTGAGTGTGGTGGTGCTGCCCAGTAATCCCAGCAACTCAGGAGGCTGAGGCAGGAGGATCCAAAGTTCAAGGTCAGCCTCAGCAACTTAGCAAAACCTGTCTCAAAATAAAAATAGTAAATAAATAAATAGGGCTGGTGATGTGGCTCAGTGGTTAAGTACCTCTGGGTTCAATTCCCAGCACCAAGGGATGGGGAAAAAATCCTGGGATGTAGCTCAGTGGTAGAGCACTTAACCAAGTATGTGTGAGCCCTGGGTTTGATCCCCAGTATTGCCAAAAACAAAACAAACAAAAAACAACCCCAAACTGTTATCAGTAATTGTCTCTGAAAGGGTTGGGAGGAGACTAATTTTTTTTGTTGTTGTTGCTTTTCAGAGGGAGACAGTGAGGGTGTGGGGGGCAGTGAGACAGAAAGAGAATCAATTTTTTCATCTGGTCTTTGTTTTTTGTTTCTCCAACACTTAGCTGTGTATGTGGTGCTGGGGTTTGAACCTGGGTCCTTGCACATGCCAGGCAAGTGCCATAACCACTGAGCCACCACTCCAGCCCTGAGGCTAACTTTTCACTGAATATCTGTCTCTAATACTTTTAGTATTTAAAAGTATCTGTTCAGGGACAATGGTCTATGGACTAAGAACTCTGAAATCATAAGCCCCAAATAAACTTTTCCTCTAAGTTGTTCTTGTCAGGTATTTTGGTCATAGCAAGGAATACCAAGGTAGTTTCTATGTATGTATTCCTGCTAATACACTATTGTTTAGTGAGTTGAAAATGCATTTCTTGAGGGTAATAGAGATTTTTACTAAAAATATTATTATTATTTAATATTTCTCTTTATTCAAAGGTAAGCTCTTAAGGACTACTGATGTACAGCTATGACTTCCCTAGAAAATCTATTTCTTTGACCTCTTTTGGTCATGGAAATAGATTAGAATTTTTGAGAAAGAACCTGATTGATCTATGTTAGACTGTTAGTAAAGCAGCTAAATCAAAAGAGAAGAGACAGCAGAAAGAATAATTAACATCTGGTTGAAGCTACATAGCAGCCCGTCACCAAGCAGAGTCAGAGCAATAATCCACCTGAGATATGAAGTAAAAATGAACTTTATATCCCTCAGATATAAAATAAGAAAAACAAAATTCTGTCACAGACAGCTGGCAACACAACTTATTTTGACTAAGCTCCTTATTTTACAATTAGTTATAAAATAATTTACTTTTTTATGAGGGAGGAGAGACACACAAACAGAGATGAATCAATTTATTTATTTTTTCATCTTGTTTTAATTTTTCTGACACTTAGTTGTATATGTGGCACTGGAGTTTAAACCCGGGTCCTCGTGCATGTCAGGCAACCACTCTACTACTGAGCCACCACTCCAGTCCCAAATAATTTACTTTTGAAAAACAAATTACAAGATTATTAAGTCTCTCATAATTGGTAGACTGGACACTGTATCCCTCTAGGGCTCTTCTGAAAATACTTTCATGGATTGACTGATGGCTTTGCCTTAAAATTTCAGGAAAACTAACACATTTAGGGCTTTCATATTTTAAATTCTTTTCTTAGTGTCATATTTTCCAAAGCACAGGGCTAGACATTGGCTTAAATAAGTTAAAATAGTGTGCAACATACTTTGTTAATATGTTCAGCTTAATGCTTTGGTTTTGTCTTACTGATTTGGGTCCAAACTGATTATTAATGATAAAAGATTCAAAATATTAGAAAACAGTTATAAGTATGTCATCTATGAATTTCAACAGCACTCCACATAGTAATACAATTAACCTAGTAAAAATTATATAAAAGTCAATTTAACATATAATCCATGAAACTGGAGAATCCTTCTTTCTCCAAGCAATTCTTTAGAATTTTAATCAAAATGAAATTTTGCTTTACAAATAAAACACTAGAATTCATATACATAAATCCAATTTAGTCATTATAATCACCATGGGATGGGTACTATACTTTCCAACATTCAGATGAGGAAAACAAGACCAAAAAAAAAAAAAAAAAAAAAGGTCAAATTGGCTGCCCAAATTGAAAGAACTAGTAAGTGGTGGAAGGAATTGAACCCTACATCTGAAACCAAATCTCTTACTCTTCCCATGAAATCCTTCTTTGAGATCCTGTTGCCTTTCACCTTAGTAAGCTTGCACCTAGCCAATAGGTTTAGAAAAGATGTACAAGTGAAACAATTCTTGTGACTGGTTCCTGTGGGCAGGCAGTCAGCAAGCTGATGCACCCTGGGTCATCTTCATCATGTTAAGAGTCAGAAGGGCCAAAATCATAATTCCCAGATAATCTGGTCAAAGTATATATTTTAATTTTTTAAAAACAATTTTAGATTTACAAAAAAGTTGCAAGAATTCCCAAACTCTTCACCTAGCTTCCCCAAATGTCAAATAAAATCTTACATTATCATAGTATGGTGACAGGAAAGCAAGACTAGTATGATCTGATTAACTAAAATACAAATTTTATTCAAATCTCACCATTTTTTTCATTAATGTTCTTTTCCTGTTCTAGGATATAATCCAGGATCACACATCACATTTACTTATATTTCTTTAGTCTCTTCCAATCTGTGACAAAGACTATTTTCTGGGCAGGGGTGTTTAATGGGAATTGAACCCAGAGGTGCTTTACCACAGAGCCACACCCCCCAGTTCCATTTTTATTTTAAGACAGGGTCTCACTAACTTGCTGAGGTTGGCTGCAAACTTGTGATGCTCCTGCCTCAGCCTCCGAAATTGTTGGGATTACAGGGATGAGGCACTATGCCTGGCCAAGAACTGTGTCTTTTAAATTAAAATTGGTCAAGATTTATTTGATTCTGAAATTGCCACAGCATTTCTGGAAACAGCACTGAATGTGGAAAACCTGCCCTGGAAATTGCAGGGTCTATGTGACGACAAAGAACACATCCTAAAATAATGAGCCAGAGTGATCCTAAAGATAGAAAAAAGAACCACTTTTTAAAGAAAAGCACAGGGCACCTGAAAGATATCAATACAATTCTGTTTAATGGAGCAGTATGAAGGATTTATTTAATTTTAAAAATTTTATTTAAAATTATTTTTGGTACCAGGGGTGCTTAATCACTGAGCTATATTATTTTAGAGACAGGCTTAGGACCTGAACCACATCTTCCTGGGCCACAAGTGAGCTCTTTTCTGAAATGACTGGGGTGGAGTATGGAGTTTTGGAAAATAGGTATCAATTTAATTCCATCTCTTTAACAATTTCCAGATGGCTAATCCGTAAAAATTAAAAGCTTATCAGTTTTTGGATCTTAATTCTGTACAAGGAAAAGTCTATTGCCATAAAACAGCATCTACGATGCTCATGACTAACTCAGTAAAACCCAAATAGTTAGAAATGCAGCAAAGTATGCAGGCTGCTTTTTTTTTTACACTAGTGATAATTTCCTGAAATTTCTAGATATTACAGTTCTAGGCACAGCCTCAAAATCTCTCCTTTGGCTAGATGCTGAGTCTCATGAGTGTAATCCCAACAACTCAGGAGGCTGAGGCAGCCTGGGCATTTTAGTAAGACCCTGACTCAAAAGTAAAATTAAAAAAAGGATGGAGACGCAGTTCAGTGGTAGAGTGCACCTGGGTTAAGGCACCAGTATGATATAAAACAAAAAAAATCCCTCCTTTGTCTATCAGAATTCCCTTGTTCTTTTAAGAAAATCCTTAAGATGATTTTAGGCAGAGGATGGAATAACTCAGTTAATGGGAGAGATGATGTATATTACTTCAATATTTTGGAGAGCGAGTTTGGCTCTGCAGATTTTTATACTTTGAAAAATTCTGAAAAGTTCTTAGTCATTCTAGAACATTGACTATAAAGAGCCAAGACTTGCAATGTCATTAGCTCTGGAAGCTCTCTTTCCTTTATAAAATCATTTTACAAGACCTCTACATAATCTTCATCATGCAAAGCACTATTATCATGATTTTATAGATGCATATATTAGAATATATGAACTTTCCCTTCCTACAAGATAAGGAACGAGATGGGAACTGAGGCCAGATGAAGCTTTAAGCCTTACAAGGTATATGTTCCCAGTAAAGTCACTGTACATTTGGGTGGGATCTGTTCTTTGCTTGATCATTTTTCCCAGGGGTGACTGGGCTCTGTGGAAAAATTCACACTAAACTCACAAGAGCTTAGCTCACAAACTATACTAGGTTCTAGAATTCAAACAAGGATATATCTCAAATACATCTCTTCCGCATGATCCTCTTTTACTAACCATCCTCGTGTACTAACCCAATTACAGAAAAGAGAATGATATACTTTTTTCGAAGAGAGAGAGAGAGGGAAGAAGAAAGGAAAAGGGAATAAATTTTATTTATTTTTTTCATCTAGCCTTTGTTTCTTGGACACTTAGTTGTGTATGAGGCGCTGGGGTTTGAACCCAAGTCTGCATGCTTGCCAGACTCCAAATGTTGAGCCATGGCTCCAGCCCCTACAATGTTCTCTTGACATGACATAGGAAGTAGTTTGGGACCACCAGCAAAACATTTATCAATTACCTTCACAGAAATGGTGTTGAAGACCGTTAGCACTGGGCTGGAGATGTGGCTCAGTGATAAAAGGCTTGCCTGGCATGCGTGAGACCCTGGATTAGATCCCTAGCACCACAAGAAAAAAAGACCTTCATCACCAATTAAGTATCACATCCCACATCTCACTATATAGAAGAAATTGAGGCACAAAGAAGCTGGGTTTTCAAAGTGAAAGGCTGAATTTATTTTTAAAACTACATCCACAAATTTGGCTTGACTATCCTCTGAGTAATGCATTTTGTTTTCAACATCTCATTTATACTACAAGACAAATAACTTTTCTGAAATGCTTGGGACCAGAAAGGTACTGAATTTCAGATTTTTTTCAGATTTTAGAATATTTGCATATACATAATGAGAATCTTGGTGATAGGCCCCAAGTCTAAACATAAAAGTCATTTCATGTTTCATATATCCAGAGGATAGAACTAATTTTGAATAATATTTTTATAATGCCTATGATTTGATTGCAATCTGTCACATGAGGTTGGATGTAGAATTATCTACTTATGGTGTTGTGTCAGTGCTCAAAATTTTTAGATTTTAGAGCATTTCAGATTTTAGATTTGAGGGCTGGGGATGCATAACTTATAATATACAGTAATTGGTCATCCCAAAATAAAATACCTAGCATTTAGCTCATAAAGTTACATAATAATTAAAACTACAGAATGTAAGTCTAGCATTATATAACAACGTCTGAACAGTCAGCAGAAAAATCAGTTACGAGAGGAAAACAGCAAATAAAAGTGACAGCGGTGCAACAGTTTTGGTTACAATAGTCCCATGGAGTTACACAATATTATCCTCTGTATTGCAAGATATACCAATAATCATGACATTATTCATGTACATAAAAGCAGCTAAACAGAATGAGGGACATGAATCTTCCACATTCTATACAAGAGCCCCATTCTTTGGTCTGCAGCAACAGTAACTGTTTAAAGAGCTTTTCTCATCATTCATGATTGATAATGAGTCATAGAATACAAGTAAATTTTTGTTATTATAAAAAAGTCACTTCATCATCTCTTTCTACAGACAGGTCAGTGTTCCTCTAAGAACCTTAATATAACAAAAAGATAACAAGAATTAACCTCAAAACATCATGCTAACTGAAAGAAGTTGGTGACAAAGGGCCACATATTATATAATTCCATTTATATGAAAGGCCCAGAATAGGCAAATCAATAAAGACAGAAGATTGGGGTTGCTAAGGATGGGGAGAGTGGAGAATGATGACTAAAGGAATAAGCTTTTTTCTTTTTGTTTTATTTACTTATTTATTGGTTCTGAGGACTGAACTCAGAAGTACTTTACCACTGAGTTATATCCCTAGTCCTTTTTGTTTGAGGCAGAATCTGGCTAAGTTGCTGAGACTGGTGATCCTTGAACTTGTGTGATCCTCCTACCTCAGTCCAACAGGTTGCTGGAATTACAGGGTATGCCATCACTTCCAGCTCTTTTTGAAATAATAATAATGAAAATATTCTAAAATTGTGGTGGCAGATGCTCAAATCTGTGAATATTCGAAAATCCAATGAATTGTACACTTAAATGAGTGAACTATACGGAATGTAAAGAAAATCTCAATACAGCTGTTCAAAAGTAGGGTGAGGAACTGACTTAAAACAACTAATCAAAAATTTTACAAATAGGGGGCTGGAGTGATGGCTCAGTGGATGGAGTGTTTGCCTGGTATGTGCGAGGACCTGGGTTCAAACCCCAGCAACAGAAGTATCCAGGAAACAAGGCCAGATTAAAAAAACACATAAAATTGATTCTCTCACTCTCTCTCTAAAAAAAAAAGTCTAAAAGAATTTATGAATATATAGACACACATATATGTACATGTGTACATATACATATATAATATCTCCTTAAAAGTTAAGAAAATATGAAATGCAGTTAAATAGTAACAATTTTCCATATCATCGGATAACCACTGGAATAGAACCTCTGACCCAACACAGTTCAGTAACCAGGCTAAGTCTGGAACCATAACTGGCCTTACATTTATGAAAAGGAGAATGAGATTTTCTTATGTTCATCACATCCATTATTCCATTTCTTGTATAAAATAATAAACACTAGGAAAGCACTTTCTTAAAGAAGCTAAACTACATTCACAGTAATTCTGAAGTATTCAATGTAATTAACCCCATCTGAGACTGAGAAGTTGTGAGTAGGTAAAGCTACACAGTAAACAAACAGGGTCAGAACTTGCTTGAATTCCACATTGCCTTTCCCTATATTATTCTACTTTTTTACTTTTGTGAAAATAAATCTGGAATTTACTATGCAAAATATATATGCTTAAGTTTTTTAAGAGAGTTGGAAGTTAGTGTGAATAAAATCTAAATGCAGGCTCCACTGATTTCATTGCATTTGTGGGAAGTTATTTCAGCTAGAACAAAGTACTGAAATTCCTCTGAGAAGTTAGTTTTCTTCAGCTTTACAGGAATTTTAAAGTCAGATCATGTGAAAGATGTCAGCAAAAGAATATCAAAATGATAACCTCAAATCAAATTAATTCAAAATCAAACTATAACTTAATTTCATTAAAAGTAACGGAGTTAATTCATCAAACACTTTTTACCAAAAATTTTTCATCTCTATAAATTCATACTGAACAATACATTGCATACAATGGATACACAATAAATGAACTGTGAATAAAGGCAGGATAATAAATCAAAGCAGAATACTGGATGAAATAATCAAAATATTCTTATTTTTATTTATTAGTTTTTTTAGAGAGAGGGACAGTGAGAGAGAGAGAGAGAGAGAGAATCAATTTTATTTAGTTTTTCATGTGGCTTTCGTTGCTCCAACACTTCATTGTGTATGTGGTGCTGGGGTTCAAACCTGCAGACTTGCGCATGCCAGGCAAATGCTGTAACCGCTGAGCCACCACTCTAGCCCCTAGAATATTCTTAAAAAGACAAAAACTACTCTTTTTTTCTTTTCATTTCTTTTCTTTTCTTTTTTTTTTTGAGAGAGATGGACAGTGGGAAAGAAAAAGAGAATCAATTTTATTTAGTTTTTCATGTGGCTTTCATTGCCCTGACACTTTGTTGTGTATGTGGTGATGGGGTTCAAGCCTGCACATGACAGGCAAGTGCAGTAACTGCTGAGCCACTGCTCTTGTTTCTGGTAGAATGTACAAGCTTTGTGGCTTCTAAAGAGTAGGCTGCTAACTTTTATGGTTCATCTGTTAACTCTACTTCCCCCCCTAACCCCTCATGTAACAAATAAGAAAAGAGGACAAAGGATGGAGGGCAGCATTCAAGCACAGTGGGCTTTCTGGATGCATTAAGGGAAAGGAGGAAGCAACAGAGTTGAAACAATTTCCTAGAAGGGAACAATTTCCTAGCAAAAAGATGGAATCGTCATCCTATTGACAAAATCAATACTTCTGCTCAGCACCTAACACAATGACCTGAACATACTAGGTATTCCATAACTATATTTAATTTACCAAATAAAATATAATTTTTAGCACTAAAGCCATTTTAAAGCTCAGTTTTCATGTTTAGCTCAACTGGATTAAAAACAATTATACTGATTTTGTCTATGGTCTTTTTGGTTTTTTTGTTTGCTTATTTTTTGTGTGGTACTAAGGATAGGACCCAGGGTCTTGTGTATACTAGCCAAGCAATTTACCACTGAGCTACATCTCCAGCCCTTTGTCTATGGTCTTTTGAGACATTCGTTTATAATGGTATTCTTTATTTTTCAGAAGACCCACAGTGTTGTTATTTTTAAGTAAACAGTATATTCAGAGCAAGGGTTCACCTACGGAGAAATCACACTAAGCACATACTTTTAATGGCCTTCTCAACTAATACAATGAGAGGTTGTCTAGAGATGGTTACTAAGCTAAGAACACTGATCTGTTTAATTTTCATTTGACATTAAGGTTAATTTCCCCAGAACATAAGGGTTCAGGAAATGAATAAAAAGTCTTATAGTAATATGGAGCAGGACGAATACGTAAGGCTTCTTTTATTCAGCATTTTTATTCAGTAAAGAAAAGTGAAGACATAAAGTTAAACATAAGATATGAGAAACAGTGCTCAAGGAACTCTCTCCCATAAAGAAAATAGAAATAAAAAGAATATTCAAAGAAGAATTCCTTCTGTCTTTAAAATATTTAAGTATTAATTCTGTAATACACAAACTTCATTTCTTTATACACAATTTCATGATACTTTAGGGACACACACACACACAGCCCAGTAACTGCTAAATAGAAAGCATATACAAGAACATATTAAAAAGGCACAGCATGGGCTAATGGCTGGAGCAGTGGTTCAGTGGTTGGAGCGTTTGCCTGGCATGCACAAGGACCAAACCCCAGCACCAGGTTCAAACCTCAGCACCACATACACAACTAAGTGTTGTAGAAACAAAGGCCAGATGATAAACCAAATAAAGTTGATTCTCTCTCTTTTTTTGGAGAGAGGCACAGTGAGAGAAAGAATCAATTTTATTATGTGACCCTCGTTGCTCTAAGAATCAATTTTATTTAGTTTCTCATCTGACCCTCATTGCTCCTACACACTTGTGTATGTGTTGCTGGGGTTTGAACCTACATCCTTATGCTTGCCAGACAAGTGCCATAAGCATCAAGCCCTGCTCCAGCCCCCCCCCCTTAAATAAAATAAAAAGGCACAACATATCCTATGGTTTTTATTTCTGTCTTTACATATGATTTGCATTCCATGGATCTGACTATGAAAGATTTAAAGCCAAATTAAAATGGGGAAAGAAATGACTGAAGAGAAACTTTAGATCAAGCTGTTTTCAAATTTAGGCCTTGATAGTATGAGTCCTAGGGTAATTAAGAATTTGGAATCGCTAGGCAATATTTCTGAGAAATAAAAAAAAAGGGCAAGTGAAGTTCTTTATTATAAAAAATAAATTTTCTTAATTTCAGTCAAGGGCAGGGGCAGAGGTGGGATAAGCAGAGGAGCAGAGTTCTTTTTGTAATCCAAATACCTTTAGATCAAAAGTTTAAATCTCTAAAAACGGTATCTTGCTTAAGAAGCAAACAGATACTTAAGTATGATCATTTCTACTTTCTTTTTTCATCTTGAGGATACATTTTATAAAACAATGCCTTTTTTGTAGTGTTTATTTCTTCATAATTTTTTCTTTGATTCCAGATTCAAGACCTATTTAGAAAACTTAGTGACATTTATACTCTTCCAGAGATTCTAGTCTATGACAAATGAAAGGATTAGACATTCAGCTTCAATAAAGAGAGCTGGGCCAAATTAACTTTGGGAATCCCGTAACTTTTTATCCTAATCTAATTCTCTTTCTGCTCCACTGATTGATTGGAGTTTATGAAAGGCTTTTATGCATCTCCACCTTCAATGTCCAGAGGTACTATATAGTACACAGAAAAATAACAATTCACATATTGCTATAGTACTCAGAATTTTTCAATGTCTCACTAAAACAAGAAGATTAAATCCTCAATTCAAGGAACTCAGTTCTTTTCATTCTGATTGGAACTTGTTACCTCTTATCAACAACACAATAATATAAAGTTCTGGACAGTCTCTCACACAAACTATATTTTGGGGTAACACCAAATAGCCCTAGTTGATGATGAAGTAAATGTTTTCTTCTTTTTAAAGAGAAAGAGTGAAAGAGAGAGACAGAATCAATTGTATTTATTTATTTATTTATTTATTTATTTATTTATCTGGCCTTTGTTTCACTGACACTTAGTTGTGCATGTGGTGCTGGGATTTGATCTTGGGTTCTCATGCATGCCAGGCAAGCACTCCAACCACTGAGCCACTGCTCCAGCCCCAGTAAAGGTCTTCTTTACAGAACTCTTGCTAATAAATGTGGAAGAGATGACAGATCAAGAAAAATTATCATTTTGCCAACGTGGATGAAGTAACTATACTGATGTGACCATCAATGGGGTCTTTTCCCAATCTGGAAGTCGAGTAGGCAGACATAGCAGGCCTCTAGATGTGACACAATATTAAGTACCTGGTGAGCATTCTTGCCAAAAATAAAATGAAACTAAAATTTGACTTTAATCAAGCCTCTAGAGTTAATTTCCATTTATAGGAAATACGAGGAATGGAACAATAACCACCACTATGATGAAGCAAGCAGACAAATCACAAATGTGACAAAGTCCACAGGATAACTGACCCAGTTCCTGCAATGAGTCCATGAAACAAAACAAAAAAAGAGGGGGAGGAATTGCCCTAGATCAAAATAGACACAAGAGACAAAATGTCCAACGTTATCTGTGGACTCTGAATCCCACAAATCATCTCTAAAAAAGATTTTTAAGTCAATCAGTCAAAGCTAAATTAAGTCTAGCTATGAGATGATACCAAGAACTGTTAATTTTATTAGGTGTGAGAATGGCATTTTGGTTCTATAAGGAAATATTCTTATTTTTTAAAGACATACAGAAAAGTATGCTGGAGTAAATATCTAGAATTTGCTTTAAAATACTTCAGCAAGGAAAGATGAAAGAAAAAAAGATGAATGTAACAAATATGGCAAACCTTGTTAACTGTTGAATCTGAGTGATAATTACACGAGAATATGTAGTACTACACTCTACTTTTGAGTATATATAATTTTTCACAATAAAAATTTACAAAGAAGAATTTCAGTATCAGATAAGTCTGAAAATAGTTCAGGTAAATCTATTAAGTAATATTAATCTCAGAAAACAAAGCGATAAATGAAAATTTTACATGGTGGCTAATTATGTAGAAGTAGAATGAGTTATATGGAAAATATCAATTTTCTTGTATAATATACTTAGATAGCTATACAAAATAAATATCGTTTTATTCCTGAAATAGGCTATTATTTCTCTCACACACACACACACATAAACCATAGAGAACAAGCAGTTTTACAGAATATACTTAAAAAACAAAAAAAAAGAAACTTTTAGGAATGCAGCTGTGTCCCTCCTCTCAGAACTGGTCCTGCTTTTATATATGGAATTCCAAATGGTGGTGGTAAAGAACTGAAATAGAGAAAATTGAGACACAGAAAACAGAAGTCACAGCTGCATTCTGAATTGAATGCTGTACATTTATCTTTTTGTGTAATCACTGGACTACTTTTCTAAGAATCAAGGGCCTCCTTCGTACTCCTTCTGAAATAGCATTTGAACTTTTAGTGCACAACATTCACAATGAATAATATAAACAGTGCTGACTAAGGTTCTTTAGAACTCAATTTTCAAATTATCTTCCAAGTAGTTCTAAATAAACCCAAAAGAAAATTGACAGACTTCTAGAAACCTCTTTAAATTATGAAACATTTCCTTTCTAGCAGAGCAGTGATTTTTAACCTTTTTAAGAGTTATGAATCCTTTTGAAAAATTTCCTATAGACAAAAAATAGTATACATTTCTTCAAAGGTCTTTTTTTTGAAAAAGAGAATCAATTTTATTAATTTTTTTATCTGGTACACTTAGTTTTGTACATGGTGCTGGGGTTTGCACCTGGGTCCACACACGTGCCAGGCAGTGCTCTATCACAGAGCCATGGCTCTAGCCCCTCAAAGGATTTTATAACAGTTCTGGAGGCACTTGTTAGAAACTCTTGTAATATGGGGGCTGGAGTGGTGGATCAGTGGTTGGGGAATGTGCCTGGCATGCCTGAGGACCAGGGTTCAAAGCCCAGTACCACATATGTAGCTGAGTGCCAGAGAAAACAAAGGCCAGATGAAAAAAATAAAGTTGGTTTTTTCTTTCTCTCCCTTTCTCTCTAAAGAAAAAAAAAACAACTCTTGTAATATGTTCTTATGGGTAGACAACTCTACGTAAAATACAAATTCATCAACCCAACACTAACACCTTCCCATTAACTGGCCTAGGCTTTTCAACAACTTTTACCACTATTTCTCTAAATCTGCACTTTAGTTAAATGCATTAGTTATGGCTGTCCAAAGATGCCTTCCTATCTTTGTTCTTAATATATCCACTACCATACTCCCCAACCATCTGATAAAAATCTATCCATCTTTCATGATTTGTTTCAAAGAATACCACCATGAAATCTGCCTTAATTCCCAAAACCTTCCTCTGAACTTTAGTCTTTTATCCTTCTATACTTTTTTTTAAAAAGAGGGACAGTGAAAGTGAGACAGAGAAAGAGAAAGAATCAATTTTATAAGTTTTTCATGTGGCCTTCATTGCTCTGAAACTTCACTGTGTACATGGTGCTGGGGTTCAAACTCGCATACTGGAGCATGCTAGGCAAGTGCCTTAACTGCTGAGCCACTGCTCCAGCCCTATCCTTCTACACTTCTAATACCTTTCCCCACTTTTTATCTTGGTCTACTGAACACCTGTCAAATATATGATTCTGTGTGACATGGCAGTGAAATAGAAAATTATTTCCAAGAAAGTTCTTACCCTCTGTACTGGGTTGGTTGATTGCCTCCCAAAAAGATATATCCATATCTTAACCCCAGAAATCTGTGAGTATGATTATGACTTTATTTGGACAAAGGATCTTTGCAGATGTAATTAAGGATCTAAGATGAAATCTTTTTGGATTGTTTGGGTAGACTCAATCTGATAACAGATAAGTATCTTTATAAGAGAGAGAAATAGGAGGCCACATGAAGACAGAGGCAGAGATTGGAATGTATGGAATTGTCAAAACCTGGAAGAAGTAGGGATGCATTTTCCCCTAGAGTTTTTCTTTTTTTATTTTTTAAAGAGAGAGAGGGAAAAAGAGAAAATCAACTTTATTTAGTTTTTCATTTGGCCTTTGTTTCTCCAACACTTAGTTGTATATGTGGTACTGGAGTTTGAACCCAGGGCCTCACACATGCCAGGCAAGTACTCCAACCCTCCACCACCCCAGCCCCTCCCCCTAGAGTCTTTGAAAGGAGTGTGGGAGGCAGCCTTGCTGACACTTCGATTTCTGACTACTGTTCTGAGAAAAGAAATTTCTATTGCTCTAAACCACCAACTTTGTGGTAATCTGTTATGGCAACCCTAAGAAACTAATACCCTCCCTTTGACCCATTCTAATTCTAACAAGTCATCTTTATTTACCTCATTTTTGTTTTCTACAGTAGTTCTCCAAGAGTATTTAAAGAGATAAAAACCATGCAGATGCCCCCTAAATCTCTCCTTATTTTCCAGCTATTCTCTTCAAAGGTCATCAACTATGACAGGTGATTGATGGGCATTAGAGGATGAAGGTCTGGTTTCTAAAATCCTGGGCCCCCTAACCTGTGAACCTGAACAGTTTACTTTTGTTTTATCATTCATAAGTAATGTTTTGAGGATTGTTGTGAGGAGTAAATAAGCAATACATGTAAAGCTACAGGCATAAAATGTTTCAGTATAGGTTAACTAATATGAAAGATGATTTTTCAGAATATTGGCTATTAATGTATTGTTTTGTGATTTTTAAAAATCTCACTACCACGAAAATTCCTTCTAGCCTGTTTCCAAGATAATCAACAAGTTTGAATAAAAAAAATTTTTATTACAGCAATGCAGAAGATTCCCAACATATTTTTGGGAAGTTTTTCATTTCTTTTATGCTAAAGAAAAAGAATAAGGGCCTTCACCTTTGATTTTCCTAACCACCAATTTCCCACAAACTACATTAACTCATAATTTGATGTTTCATTATCTGCCAACTTTTATTCAGTCCAAGATGAAGGAACTATTTGAATATGAAATGTAGATTCTATTGCAAGTTTATACCACAGAGAATAATTTCTCAGACGTGGGAGGGAATTATAAAGACATACAGGTAGCTCATAATTTTTTTTTTTTTTGCTTTGCCTAAACTTAAATATAGGTAATGCAGCACTATTCAATCTCCAAATTTGAAAAAAAAATTTTTTTGGTACTGGTAATTGAACCCAGTGGTGTTCTACCACTGAGCTATATCCCCAGTCCTTTTTTATTGTTTTATTTTGAGACAGGGTCTTGCTAAAGTGACAAAACTGACCTTAACCTGCAATCCTCTTGCCTCAGCCTCCAGAGTCACTGGGATTACAGGCATGTCCCACTATGACCAGCTTGAAAACACACACACACACACACACACACACACACACACACATACAAATTTTAAGGTAATGTAAAGTACAGTGATAGACTATGGTGAAACTATTAATTCTGAGAATTTGATAGACAATATCATCATAATGAATGCTCACAATACTTGCAGTGCCACATCTGCATTTCTTTAGCTCTTAAACTACTATAACAGTAAGTTTGCTATAGGAAGTGAAGAACTGTTATCTGATACAAGTACTTGCCTAATTAAGAAAATATAAAGAGCAGACAAAATGAGAGACAAATTTTAAGACAATATACAAAATTAGCCTTTTATTGAATGAAGCCTGTGGTTTATATAGGCACAAGCTTTACAATATGATGAAAATTTTTACTTCCAAATGATCAGAACTTTAGAAGATGATGATGATGAAAAGAACAGGCAAAACCTCCCTTTAAGAAAAATTAATAAATGAAAACAGGAACTTTGAAAGCATGTACACTGGAAGTCACTTACAATTTAAAAACAGTTGCCTTTATTTGTAAGCAACTTTAATACACTTAGCTTTGAAACCATAAAAATTCAAGTTGCATTAAACTTTTCCAAAGCAATCAATAACATGAGGTTCACTTGCAATGCTATCTAAGAAGTAGCTTCCTTTCCCGGGCTACTGCAGGCTGGCTCCAGCCCTTGGAGAAAGCACCATGAAGGCCTGATAGAACTCTCTGGTGCCAGACTATCCTTAGGGCAGATGGAGGACACAGGCGGGCTTTCCCAGGAGTGGCCAACTAAAAGTAAGGCCATTGGCCAGCTATTTACAGGCCAGCTGGCATGGGACAAAGTGTCTGGTTCCTACCTCCAGCACAGAAGAGGCTTAGCCAGCTGGCTTTCAAAGTACCACACTAGCTGGAGTGCTCACAATTTCTTTCAAACCTGGCATTTTTTTAAAAGAATCCTTAATTTAAACCTAGCACTATACTCTCAGGTCTAAAATGCTGAGATTATGAGTCCATACTACATATCTAGATAATGGATAGAATAACTGTTAAATTACTTCCAGAAACAATTTCTTAAAACTAAAAACTGTTCTCAATTTTAGCTTGTATATGATCTTTTAAAACATCCCCATGATTACTAAGCAAACTTCCAAAATAAAAATCAGGACAAGGGCTGGAGCAGTGGTTCAGAGGTAGAGTGCTTGCTTGGCATGCACAAGGACCACCCAGGTTAGAACCCCAGCACCACACACACAACTAAGTGTCAGAAAAACTAAAACCAGATGAAAAAATGAATAAAATTTGTTCTGTCTAAAAAAAAAAAAAAGGGAATAAGATAAAGCAAAGATTTTTAACATGCATAAAGGCATCCCTTAAGGCTGCAGGACCTAGCTCTACTCTGAACTTCTGTGCAGCTTGTCTGAATTATTCATGTGGCCCTCAAAGTAGACTTTGTAGTGCTACCTATATTTATCTTCCCAGCTAGCTAGTAGGTGAAAAGACCAGTCTTGTTTTGTTTTTTAAAGAGAGAGAGAGAAAGACAGAATCAACTTTATTTATTTTTTCATCTGGTCTTCATTTCTCCAACACTTAGTTGTACATGTGGTGCTGGGGTTCATGCTTGGGTCCTAGCACATGCCAGGGATGCACGTTAACAATTGAGCCACTGCTCCAGCCCAAGACCAGTGTCTTACATTATAGTTACTTAAAAAATGTGTTTGATGATGTTATTAGGTGTTTTGAAAGTTTTAATAAATAAGAAATACGAAAACTTAATGTGGAGTAACATGATGAAGGAACTTCACCTCTGAGCAAATAAAATAAAGAACAGGACATGACTTAAAATAAAAGTTATTTTATCAAATGATCAAATGATTTATGAAATGACCCAAACTGCTGGGAAGTGCTGTAGAGTACTCAACTGTCAACTGTAGATCATTTTGCCAACTAATCATAGAGGTTAATCTGAGGCACAGAGCCGCAAGGAATCAGAAATAAACGTAAAGCTAAAAATAGCTGAGTCACATTCATGCCAATATACCCCAGGAAATATTCTATATCCTAGGAAATAAATACTCTGAACAAAAATGCTAGAGAGACCAGGTCAAATGTTATAAATTGGAGGCTGTAATAATTGGTTTTCACTGAGTTCAATGCCATTCCAAGTACCAAATGTGTCATTTTACAGGTTAGAACGAGCACATGCAGTAGATATCATTATTATTTCCATTATAAAGATGAAGAAACAGAGATTAAGAAACCTGCCCATAATTACTTGTCAAAAAGTAAAAGAGCCAGAGTTCAACTTCTGATGCTGGAATTCAGGGAGAAGACTGTTAATATTAAATTATAATTATGAAAGAATGAAATGTAACCTAGGGACAAATTCAATCATGATGTAGTATTTATGATTTTTTCCAACTCTAAGTGCAGCAAAAAGTGGTAATTTAAAAAATAAATTGAAAATATATTTTCTTACTATAAGTTTTTTAAAAGGAAGAGCTATTTTACTAGTTAAAAAATGTCAATTTGTGCCCTTTGTCACATATTGAGTAGGGTACTTGTACTGGCAGCTATTCTAAGGAACATAGTGGTAAACAGGACAGATGAGGTGCTTGCCTTCCTGGAGCTGACATTCCAGGGGCATAAGTGACAAAAAGATTAGTAAACAACAGATTTCAGAATGAGATAGGTACTACAAATCGAGGTAGGGAGGAAATGTGCACTTCTCATGTGGGACATTTAACTATGCAGGTAAACAGGATGGGAGGTAGGAAAAGTTGCAATTTGTTGTTATGTTTTTTAGAAATGAGAACATGGGAGCATGGGTGTATGCTGACAAGAATAGGCCCCAGGAGAGCTGATAATGCAAGAGAGAGGGCCCAAATGTAGGTACTATGAATTATGAGGGGGTAAAAGGTAGAGAAGGAATGAAGAGGAAGACAGTGAGATGGTGGTAGTAAATGTAGACAACTTCTAGAAAATATAATCTACTCCACAAGCAAAAGGAAAGAAAAAGAGCTATAACAAGATTTATTAGAAAATGTCAGGAACACCACAGATAAATTGAGGATCCTAAAAATCTTCTAGAATGGGAAGAAAAAGAGAATAGGGATTAGAAGGGCATTGAACTTCTCAATAGCAATACTGAAAAGCTTACAATGGAATAATGTTGTCAAAGAGGAATATTAATTTTCAATCTACAATTCACCACTGAACTAGACCACCATTCAAATGTGAGGGTAAGATGAAGGCATCCAGATATGCACATTCTGAATTCAGGAAGGAATTTAGGCTTTGTTAACAACCTTTCTCAGGAAGCTACTAAGGAATGAGGAAGAAACAGGACCTAAGAGATAGGAGATTCAAAACAGGGAAATGGCAAAGGGAATTCCCAAGATGATGACAAAGAGAACTCTTAGGATGATGGCTATGTACAGACAGCAAAACAATGCAGACTGGAGTAGGAAAGGGAGGGCTCCATCAGAAACATCTCCCAGGAAAAAGAAATGAAACCATGAGGTTACCTTTAAAATACTTAAAGATAATCAGTTATGTCATAGTTTGAGTTTGAATCACTAATTGATGCAATCACAACCATGCCAATGAAAAATAAAAGAAGCAATTACTTAAATGAGGAGAAACAAAAGTTATACAAGAACAAAATATAATAATAGTACTCTACATGGTTCATCTGTGAATAATAGGCACATAGTCAGGAAAACACTGAATACTGACTTAACTGAGAACTGTACAGTACCAGTGAGGATGAAGGATTGCTATATGGGACAGCTAAATCCTTAATCTCCAAAGTATAACTCCATTTTTACCCCCAAAGGTAAAAAAAAAATAGCCGTATGAAAATTAAAAACAAAATAAAGAAAGAAGTAAACACCAGAAATAACTGTTAAGAGTTGGGAGATTTTGAATCATATGAAATTGCTAATTTTTAAATAATTTCTCAATATAAAAAAGTCTATAATGATGTAAGCTAATACATTACAATAAAATTACTATTGATTTTAGAATAAAAGCAATTACTAACAAAGAATGCTTAATGGAAAAACATGTTACTTTTGTCAGACATTGTGGAGAGGATTATGTATCCCAGTTTGGGATAACAAAAAGTCACCATATATACAACTATACCATCATTAACACAATATTAATACTTGAATATAAATAATACATTTAGTACTAAAACAATATTTAACATAATTTAGTTAATTTCAATGTTATAGAAGTTGTTTCAGAATTTTTCTTCAACTACCATACTACAGAAACATTAGACTCCACGTTTGTAAAGCTTTGGATTAACAGAATGCTGAATAACAAGGTCAGGCTGTATTAAGATTCCTTTGTTGTGTTTGCTTCAGCAGCACATATACTAAAATTGTGAACAATACAGAGAAGATTAACATGGGCCCTGTTAATTTGCAGGATGACCTGCAAATTCATGAAGGTTCCTTTTTTGACATAAAAAACAGCTAAGTCACTCTTGCAAAATTAAAAGTTCTATGAAGTTGCAGTACTATGCAAGGCTATATAACACTGATAATTCTGGTGATATTGCTTATCTAAGACTTCCCTTTATGGTTTGTTTTACAAGTACTCCTAAAAAATGTCTTATGCAGGCAAGACAGGCAGATCATAACTGTATTTGGGTTGCTTCAATATTAGTGACAAAGTTTTTAAGTTAATTTATCTGAGCAAAATTCATTCATATTAAAATTTTATTTAAATAGAACAACATAAAACCCAAACTTCTCCACTGGAAAAAAATGTCAACTTTTATTAATTTTAACTCTTACAAAAATAAAAGAAGAATTTGAACTTGGTAGCATAAGGTAAGAATGTTAACAAAAATAACAGATCTTGATCCAACCAGTGGAAAATTTCCCCTTCAATTTAAAATGCTTTAAAAGTAGAGATTATACATAAACAGATGTGGAGTTTTACATTTCACTTTGCACACAAAATTACTAGGAACTAAAATACATGTGATTCAAAAATAAATTAAATCTTTTTTTTTTTTTTACTTAAAATGGAAATGCTTTTATTGATAGTTCAGGGCTAAAACAAATTACAAAGACCAGAAATAAGACAAATGCAAGACAATGGAGTGTGAAATCACAGCACAAAAAATAAATTAAATCTTAAAGAGAATCTTAAAGAAAATTGAATGCACCAAACTATTCATGTCATCCAATATAAACTCCTTTTTAACCTATTTTGAATCAAAATATCATAATAAAACATTTTGAAGTGTTTTTTATAGTTGAATTTACCTAACTTCCCATCTTTCTACAAAATTAGAAGGGTGAAAAAGATTCTGAAGATCACCATCCATCCAAACAAGTATCTTCTATAATTTAATCTGTTAAAAAAAAAAGCAAGGAATTGGTGGTGCTGTCACCAGCAACTGGCCTCCTTTTAATTGGTCTACATCAACTAAAACTCCTCATAACTTTACTAAGACAACAAAGTCAAACAGGCTGACCTACCCTGCCAGCATCTGTGGGAACCTGCAGCACTTGTTCCTTTTCTCTCTGGGGATGAGGACAATGAAAAAAGGTGTTCTGTTTTCTAGTAGTCCTGTAAGAGGAGCCATTGAGCTGGGCTGCACAACCAAACAACAGAATATAGGAAAATTCAGATCAAAGCAAGGGCGCATGCCAAAGTAATATGCAATAAAAACCTTTGCCAAAGCATTAAGGGGGGAAAAAAAACCAGCAAGGAGATGGAGAGAACCTGCTGGACCACCTTATTAAGACAGGGAGGCAGGAACAAAATCTGCCTATACTAGAGATTCCGGAAAACACTGTCCTAGATATATTATTCTACAGACTTATTCTCAGGTATAAAGACAATTGCCAGCGAACTAAAGCCAGAAAGCAGTCTGACGTGTTGGAGTATTCCCATGCACATGGATATATTACCATTAACTAAAGCCCCCAAAGCAAGTGTTCCAAATACACAGGTAGATGAGAATACACATGCACATTTTCAATTAATGAAACCCACTGGTTCTACAATAAGAAACAAAAAAATTGTCGTGACAGAACTGGGTGAAGGTGTGAAGTTATTTTTTTACCCCGCTTATACTCTTTTTGATGATCTCAGATTCTCTCACTTCATGAGTGTCTCTCTCGTACACCCCAGCAGACCTCCGGAAACAAAAGAGGCAGCTTAATTCCCGGCCTGCGGGAGCACACGCGCCCGCGCCCCCGCCCCACGATGAGGCCAGCATCTGACTTTCATTAACGAGTAAGCCGAGGAGAGAGGTCTCAGCGCCGACCACTGCCCCGCACACTGTGACAACCAGGCACGAGCCGAGCACCACAAAGAAAGGCGAGGAGAACATCGCGACCAGGAAAACACCGCCACGCCGCGCCCCCTCGGGCGTCCTCCTCCTCCTCCTCACCTCCTGCTCATCCCTACGCCTCCCACGCCCGGGGACCCGACTCCGGGTCTCGGCTGGCGGGGCGGGAGGGGGCCGCGAGCCTGCCCTCGGAGACCTCCGGGTGACAGCCCCACGGCGCCCTTTGTGCGGGACTCACCGCCCCCCACCCCCACGGTCCGGGGCCGCGCCGGACCCTTCGCGTTCCTCTCCGGCCTCAAGCAACTGTCTAAGCCCTCCGCCCCGCGCCGGGCCCGCCAAGGCGCCGCGGAGTGTGTGGGGAAGGCTGCGGGACCAGACCCAGACCCGGACCCGCCCCGTCCCGTCCCTCCAGACCCAGCCCGGGGGCGGCGGCCCTCGGCGTCCCGGTCCTCGCTAGCTCACTTACTCTGGCGCGCCGGCTACTGCGGCAGCGGGCGTGCGGGACAGTCAGCGCCCGGCAGAGAGCTGCGGGCTGCGGGCTGAGGGAGGCAAGCGTCCGTCGGGACTCGGAGCGGCAGAGGTGGCGGCGGCAGACTGCTCTCCGCGGCCCCCGGTGAGGGGCGGGCCCGGCGGGGGAGGGGCGCTCACCGCGCCTCTCATTCATGCAGCGGGGGCGGGGTGAGGGACCCGGATGCCCGGGCAGCCCCCGCCCACCTCGCAGGAGGCCCGCGGCTTCAGTGTCGACAGCGCGCAGGCGCGGCGCTCCTTGGCCTGGCATGGTCCCGCCCTGCCGGCTATCGCTCGCTAACCGCGAAACTGCGGGGAGTTAGGCTGTCTCTCTGGAGTGTTCAGTATTTTTGCTTACTCCGTGAGCATTTTCTGACAGCGAAAGGTTAGAACGTCACCTCTTTCTTAGCATCCCTCCGAGCAATCCTCGGGGACATAGGAATGCGCTTAAGATGGGGTGCCCATTAGTTTGACGGGAAGACGGTGCACTCCATCCTTGCAGGACAGCATGATGGATGAGAGCCAGACTCTGCCCAGATAGTGGAGAGCAGCGTGTGCAAGAAGCAGTGCATGTCTTTAGTTATTTCTTACCTGGTCCTCTTGGTCCCCAGCTCCCATTCTACAGGACAGGCAAGACATTAACCTTTGAGGCTGGAGTCCTGGCTCGGCAGCTGGAGCTCTTGTCTGGCAGGCGCGAGGACCTGGGTTCAAACCCCAGCACCACATACACAACTAAGTGTTAGAGAAATAAAGACTAGATGAAAAAGTAAATAAACTTGATTCTTTTTTTTAAATTAATTTCATCATACTTTTGGTGGAGGTACAGCCTTTCCTGTAAAGTCACAACCAAGGATCTAATGCAGCCCCAAGAACCTCTTGTCTTTAGCAGGCATTGTGTTCTTGTTCCCAGCCCCTTGACTTTGCCACTCTTGGGGCTGGAAGCAAATAGCAGGCCTCCTAACCTCTTCTGAGGCTCTTCAGCAGAGTGTGGACGCTACAGTTAAGGACTTGGAAAAATGCCCCCTTTTCCTCAATCTCCATGTCCCTTTCTGAAATTCTCCTTCCTTTCCTTACCCTCCTGGACCCCTCACATAGACCATATATAGCTCAGTGGTTTAACTTTAGAAAGCGAAAAATCCTCATGGGAAATGCCTGCAGGCCTGGGCCTCCTGCTTTGGCAAACGATAAACCTCCAAAGCAAAGGGGAAGTAAAGAGTAAACATCAGTGAACATCTCAATAAGTAGCCTGCTACCAATTGGTTACAGTCCCCCAAGGTGAGAGACCGGCGCCAGCAAGTGCTGGGGACAGTGTGCAGCTCTTTTGGAGCTTTCTGCCCCAGGTCTGTGGACCCACATCTTCTCTGACCTCAAGCCAGGAAGCTGGTGGAAGGCTGCCCACCTTGCTCTCAGTCACAGTAGTTACCAGGAGGGTCTTCTCAACCCAGCTTTGCTGATACTGATACCAGTCACTCTGTTGAAATCAAGTCTTCTCATCTCTCCCGTGGATTGCTGCAGGCATCTCAATCCATTCCCATGCAAATATATTCTCATGATATGCAAATCTGCCTTTTCCTCCTTTCTCTGCCCCATCTGGCACCTTCAGCCTTATCTTCTGCCTTTTCCAGAATGACATCATGGTGTTTTACCATGATGACTTTGTTTCCTGCTGATCTCTACAAGCAAGCAACACTTATCTAGCAACACATACAAGTTGCTTTTTCCTCTAAAAATCTACAGATTTTTAGGGCAATGAAAATACTCTGTATGATACTATGATGTTGAATACATATCCTTATACATTTGTACAAACCTGTAGAATGCACAGTACCAAGGGTAATTTATACAGCACTTAATGTAAATAAACTATGGACTTTGGGTAATAATGTCTCAATGTAGGTTCATCAGTTGTAATGAATGTACCACTCTGATGGAGGTTGTTGATAATGGGGGAGATTATGCATGTGTGGGGAGTATAAGGGAAATCTCTGTACCTTCCAATTTTGCTGTGAACCTAAAACTGTTCTTTAAAAATTAAATATTAAAATTAATTTTTTATACAACTATAGTGCACCAATAAAAATGTGGAAAAAATTTAACATTTTTGGGAGGACTTCCTTACTGCCTTTACCCATTGACAGATTTTCTTTTGAAGTCCCCATCTGTGCCCTTTATCCACTTCCCTTTGGGCACCAGGCACACTTCAAAGTCCCCACCCATTTGGGTATTTAGGCCCCCACCAGAATGTGAGTCATTTAACAGCAGGAGCAGTGTCTCCTTAGAACCAAGCGTGTGACTGGCTCTCGTAGACATGCAATATTGATGGAGGAGTTGTTTGTTGTGGCATGGGGAGACCTTAACAGGGAGAGAAAGGTTGAGTTCCTTTCCTTAACCCTTCTTGTGGCTTCCCGCCCCACCCCCAGGTCTGTGTTTGGAAACCTGTTTTTATTTGTTTATAAAGTGTGGCTAGCAATTTCTAGTCCAGACAGGCTGTAGCATAGAAGGCAGAGTGGCTCCAGCTTTGTCTTTTGTCCCTAGGAAAATTAGGCGTTAGAGAGAAAGAGAAAAGCTAAGTAGCAGGGGCCATATTCAATTGCTACTTCTAGGGGAATGTGTCTTACCAAATTTTTGTTTAGACATCAGCCAGCCCAACTGCCTTTCAGGGTCAGGGAGAAAGTCTTCCCTTGGGACTGGCAGGTGGAAACTGGCCTTACAATTTCCACAGTTACGATAGAATATTGACCTTCTGTCCCTAGTAGTGATTTGTTCCTTATTCACCCTTGAGTTTTTTGCTTTCTGGTGTCTCCAGCTGAGATTCACCTGCTGATTTGTGATGCTGTTTGCTTAGTGATACACAAGAGTCTACTCATTATCCCCCCTCCCAACTACCCCCACTTCTCTAGGCAAAATAGGCGTGATGAAGGTACTAGCGCATCAAGGGAGGACTGGGCAGTTCTTTATCTGGGTTTAGGTGGGTTTATAGGCATTTAGAATTTGAAGGAGTGACTTTCCCTGTTAACATGTTTCCTTCTTCCACACGAAGAACAGGCGAAGGGTGAACCTCACTGCTTAGGGATCCAGAAGATGTTTCTCTCTGTGTATCTATGTCTTTTGTAGGGTTTTCATGTGACCCCCAGATCTCAAATGTTGGAAACTTAGTCACTAATGCAACAGTGTGACCTTTAAGAAGTGATTGGGTGAATGGATTGATGCCATTATTGTAAGAGTGTGCTCCTTATAAAAAGATGAGTTTGGCCCCTTTTGTTCTTTCTCTCTCCTATGTGCACTGTCTTGCCCTTCTGCCTTCCACCATGGACAATGCGGCAGGAAGGCCTTCACCAGATGCCAGCCCCTTGATCTTGGACTTTCCATTCTATAGAACTGTAAGAAAAAATCTCTGTTCTTTACAAAGAACAGGTATTCTGTTATTGCAGCACAAACAGGATTCAGACACTCCCTACCCCTGACCTCTCCCATCTTCTTTCTACATTATACTTCCTTTATAATAATAACAATAATAGTTAATTAATAATAATAACTTAGTGGTACTTGGAATTGAACATTACTGAGTTAAATCCCTCTCACATTTTTAAATTCATTTTGAGACGGTCTTACTAAGTTGCCAACGCTAGCCTTCTACTTGAAATCTTTCTGTCTTAGACAGTAATCCTGTTTGACTGGGATTACAGGTCGGTGCCACTCTGTGCTCAGCCGTTATATCTCCTTTAAAGTATTTCCTCATCATCAACCCATCTCAGAAAACTCTGCCCTGACTCACATGGTCAGAAGTCCTTTAAGACTCCTAGAAAAGAAATGATGTCTAATTTTAAACCAAATGTCAGAGCTTTAAAGAGAAGGAAATAAAGTGCAATGATATCTTTGCCCACAGTTCATTCTAGGAAAAAGGAACTATGGTGGTTTTCTTCTTCCTCTATCACCTCATCTCAAAGCAAGGCACAGGAAACAGACAGAAGACAAGAAAATAGGCAGGCTTTCTAGAATATTCTCCAGCTGCTGCAGCATCTCCTCTAGGCAGGTTTCCTTGGTTATCTTGGCTTTCTGCCTTTCCAACCTGCATGACTGTGTTAGTCAGCTTTTCATCGTTGTGACCAAAATACCTGACAAGACCAACTTAGAGGAGGAAAAAAAAAATCTGTTTTGGCTCATAGCTTCAGAAGATTAGTCTGTGGTTGGCTGGTTCCATTGCTCTGAGCCCAAGGTGAAACAGAACATCATGGAGGAAGGGCATGGCAGAAGAAAGCTGCTCAGTTTATCACAGCTGGGAAGCGGAGAGAACAGAGGAACCAGGGGGACAAGACAAAATTCCTAATGGCATGCCCCCAGAGACCCACCTCCTCTAGCCATGCCCCATTTGCCTATAGCTACCAGTGCAATAGTCCTTTCAAATTATTAATCCATCAAATGGATAATCTACTTATTAGGTTATAGCACTCATAATCTAATAATTTCACCTCTGGGCATTTCTGTATTAATGTACCAGCTTTTTCGGTGGGACACCCCATAGCCAAACCACAACAATGATCATAATCAGGAGTCATCCCCTCAATGCTCTCAGAGATTGGCTCAGACAGTGACTAAGGAAAGAAATTTGGACTCCGTAGGGGAACAGGATCCTTCACTAGGACACAAAACTTCCATTTCAGGCCTTGGCTCCATTACTTGGCATTTTTCTCTTGCCTGTCTGTCATCTGAGAGACTCATTGGAAGGGGAAACTGGGAGGACATGTCTTTCTAATAGCCCTGAAGGTTTTTTTTTCTAGGATAAGACAGAGAATTGAATCCACATATCTACTTTTATTCCTCCAAAAATCCCATTAAAATGACTATAAAAGAATTTTAAAAAGGATACAAACTTATGAGGACAGAGAAAATAGAAGAAACAAAGCAAAAACAATTCTGCTAGGAAACAGAGGGATGCATGGTAACTTAGACGTTCCAAGAAAGCTGAAACCCAGGGAAAGCCAAGAATGGCCTTATTTTCATGGCAAAATTAAAATAAAAAAGGAGTTGGCAGTCTTAGATTCTTCTAGAACAGCAAGCCAAAACCAGGAGAACTGGGTGAAAGGTAATTGGAAAGTAAAGCCTGGGTTCGTGTTTCCTACCCTCCAAGCTGCTGGCCTCTCTCCACCTAGCAGAGGACTGTAGATTTAGTCTCTGGAGGAGGGTAAAATGGAGGTCCCTGGACTGGAGGCACCAGGGATAACTGAGGACAAAGTTGCCATGTGGAAAACAGGGATGTTAAGTCAATATTTCCTCACTGTGTACTGGGCCCCTCAACTTTTTCCCTGCTTAGTCCCCAAATCACTAACAGTTACTCTCCGCTCTCCTCTCTAGAAACTCTCACTAGCCAAGAAGGAAAGAACTAAAGATGTTAGCGTTAGAGGTTTCAATAAACAGCCAGCATGTCTTCCCTCCAGTGAATCTGCATTGACAAGCCTGACTCTTGCTCACAAGGCTTTTCAGTATGATTTTCATGCTTTTACTCCTAATCAAGAGCACAGAGCTACAGATGATGGCTTAGTTCCCTAGAAACAGACTGTGATAGGGATTCACGTGTGTGTGTGATTTATTGTTGGTGGGTTCTCAGAAGAAGCTCCCAAACCACTCCCAGAAGTAGCAGGGAAAGGAGACCAAAGAGGTAGAGTTGGCTGGAGTCCAGCCCCAGTCGGATTCTGCAGGGAGTGGAAATTGCACCACAGGGTTGATCTCACTTTGGAGTAAGAGGGTTGGTTTTTTGTACACGCATATTAATTAATTACTGGCTGTGGCAGCCAGGGAAGGGACTACAATCACTCAGGGAAGGCCGTTCCTGGCTGAGAACAATTCTTTATAGGACAACTCTGATCTATTAACACCCAGACTCACAGCAGCAGCTGGGGTATGGCAGGATACCAACAACGTCTAGGATAAATCACCAGATGACCAGATATTTGAGGAAAACTGCTACCATGAAGGAAAGAGAGGAAATAACAGTCAAAATAAACATGCAATATGAATATGCAATCACCCAACTTTATTTATGAAAAAGACTATTCTTTCCCTATTGAATTAGCCTGGCAACTTTGTCAAAAATAAATTGAAGAGAGGTGTGGAGTTTATTTCTACACTTTTAATTACGTTCTAAAACAAATGAAAGAACAAACAAGCATCCAAACTATCAATCAAAATAAACAAAAAAACATTTTGAAAGCCATCTTGATTTCTGGAGGATAAGAGATGGTGTTATACCCATGAAATACAAACAAGATGCTAGTTTAAGAGAGGAACTAGGGTTGGGGGTGTAGGTCAGTGGGAGAACACTTGCCTATGGTGTGTGGGGCCCTTTGGTTTGATTCTCAGTGCCTCAAAAAAAGGTATGGGAAATGAAAAGCAGCTTTAAAATAAACACACATGCGCTAGAGCAGTGGCTCAGTGGTCAGAGCGCTTGCCTGGCATGCATTAGGACAGGGTTCAAACCCTAGCACCACATACACAACTAAGTGTTGGAGAAACAAAGGCCAGATGAGAAAATAAAAATGATTCTCTCCTTTAAAAAAATACACATGTACACATTAGCAGAAATGAAAAGTTCAACAGAAGATTTGGGGAAGAAGTCTGGAATATCTCACAGAAACTAGATACAAAAGATAATGAAAAATAGGAAAGAAAAAATGAGGAATGTAGGAGAAAGAGTGCAGAAATTTTAATATCTGAATAATAGGCGTTCCAAAGGGAGGGAAGGAAATTATCAATGAGATAATTTAAGAAAATTTCCCCAAACCTGGAAACATAAATTTCCAGATCAAAAGGGCCTACACTGTACCTGGTTCAATGGGTAAAAGTAGGCCCAACCAAGTTAGGTAATTATGAAATTTCAGAAGCCAAGGGACAAAGAGATGATTCTACAAGCTTCAACATACCAAGTCATATACCAAGTCCCAAGAATCAAAATAGCCTCAGACTTCTTCTCTGTGAAGACGTCACCACCACAGTTGAGATACAGAAAAGTTCAATTACCACAAGGATCCTTTGCTGCCCTTTATTTATTTTAGAGAGAGAGAGAGAGAGAGAGAGAATGAGTTTTTTTTTCTTTAATTTAGTTTTCATGTGGCTTTCTTTGTTCCGAGAATTTGTTGTGTACTTGCACATGCTAGGCAAGCGCTCTAACTGCTGAGCCACTGCTCCAGCCCCCCTGGCTGCCCTTTTGTAATCACTGCTGCATCCTCTCTCTTCACATCTCTAATCCCTGGCAACTACTAGTAGGTTCTCCATCTGTATAATTTTGCCATTTGAATGATATCACATGAATGCAACCATATAGTATGGAACCTTTGGGGCTTAGCTTTGTTCCCAAGGCATACTTTCCTGGAGATTTGTCCAAATTGTGACAAGTATCAAATTTGTTCCTTTTTATCGCTGAGCAATATTTCATGGTACAGATATTCCACTGTTTCTGTAACCATTCATCTGCTGAAGGATATCTGGATTATTTCCAATTTGAATATTATGAATATCCAAAATAGTACAACAGAGATGAACATTTGTATATAGGTTTTTATGTGAAATATTTTCTTTCAGGGGAAAAATACCCAGGAGTATAATTGTTGAGCTGCACGGAAGTTTTTTTTTTCCCCCGAGTAGATGTGCGATTCCCACCAGTGATGCATGAGTGATCTAGTTTCTCTACATTCTCACCAGATGTTGTCACAACTTGTTATTTTAGCCACATTGATAGGTGTGTAGTGGTGTCTCATTGTGGTTTCGCCATGCATTTTCGTAATGGCTAATGTTGTCAAACATTTTTTCATCTTTATTTGGTGAAATGTTTAGTCATATCTTCTACCATTTTCTAATTGGATTTTTTATGGAATTGTGTTCATTTTTTATTTTTATTCTTTTTTGTTGAGCTTTGAGCATTCTTTACATATCCTAGATCCTAGGTCTTTGTTAGATATGTGGTTTGCAAATATCTTCTCCCAGAATGTGGCTTACCTTTCTATCCTCTCTTAAAAGGTCTTTCACAAAGCAAAAGTTCTTTTTTTTTTTTTTTAAATTTTGAAGATATTCAATTCCTCAAATTTTCATTTTATGGATTGTGGTTTTGGTGTTAAACCACTTTTTCTTTTTCTTTCTTTCATTCTTTTCTTGGTGTGGGTTACTGGGAATTGAATCCAGAGGTGTTTTACCACTGAGCTACATCCTTAGCCCTTTTTATGTTTTTATTTTGGGACAGGGTCTAAATTGCTTAGGGCCTCACTAAGTTGCAGAGGCTGGCCTTGAACTTGAGATTCTGCCTCAGCCTCCCGAGTTGCTGGGATTACAGGCCTGTGACATCACGCTCTGCTTTTGATGTCAAATCTAAGAACACTTGGCCTAGTCCTAGATTCTGAAGACTTTCCTCTGCTTTTTCCTAAAATTTTTGCATTTTATATTTAAGTTTATAATTCATTTTAAGTTAATTATTGTATAAGGTGCAATGTTTTAATGTTTAGACTTTCTTTCTTTCTATCTTTGCTCCGTTCCTCCCTCCCTCCCTCCCCTCTTTCTTTTTTCTCTCTCTTTCTTTCTTTGTCTTGGATATCCAGTTGCTCCAGCACCACTTGATGAGAAGGTTATCCTTCCTCTATTAGACTGCTTTTGCACCTTTGTCAAAAACCAATAGGGCAAATTTGTGTGGATCTATTTCTGGATTTTCTGTTCTGTTACATCGATCTATATTGTCAATATTGTAGTTTTGATTGCTGTAACTGTCTAATAACTCCTGAAACTGAGTAGGGAGTTCTCTCACTTTATTCTTCTCGTACATAATTGTCTTATCTATTCTAGAGCCTGTGACTTTCTATATATTATGGTTTGGCTGAAAGACAGCTCCCTGCCAAAGCTTGTGGGAGACATTACAGGAAGGTTCAAAAGTAAAATGAGTGGGTTATGAGAGCCTTAACCCAATCAGTGAGTTAATCCCTCCCCGCCATGGGATTAACTGGCAACTGAAAACAGGAAGGGTGTGACTGGAGAAGGTGGGTCACTGGGGGCATGCCTTTGGGATATATTGTATCTGAAGTGGAGTCTCTGTCTCTGTCTCTCTCTCTCTCTGCTTCCTGGAGCCCTATGGTGAGCCAGTTCCCTCTGCCATATTCTTCCGCCATGATGTTCTGCCTTAACTCCAGCCCCAAGGAATCCTTTCTGAAACTGAGTGCTCAAATAAAGTTTTCCTCCTAAAATTGTTCTTGTCAGGTCCTTTAATCACAGCAGCAAAAGATGACTAAAACACTATATAAATTTTAGAATAAACTTGTCTATGTCTACAACAATTCTTTCTGGAATTTTAATAGGAATTGCATTAAACTTATAGATAAACTGGTATCTTTACTATGATAACTCTTCCAAACCATAAATAAAATGTCTTTCCATTTATTTAGATCTTCTTTAATTTCGTTCACCAACATTTGTAGCTTTTAGCATATAGATACTGTACATGCTTTTTAGTTTAACCCTAGATTTATTTTTTTTTTTGTTTTTGGAGTGATTATAGGTGCTATTGTGAGTCCCCCCCATTTCAGATTTTACAAATTCAATACCAGTATATAGTGTCGGCTTATCTTGTTCATTGTGTTTGAACTCAGTTCTAAGAGGTTGCTTCGTTGTTGGTGATGGTGATAGCTGTTGCTATTTTGTGGAGATTTCCTTGGGATTTTCCATGTGAACCATCATGTCATCTGCAAACAATAAGTTTTATTTCTCCCTTTGCCTTGTTTATATTTTTATTTTATTTATTTTATTTTTTATTTTTTTTTGTTGTTTATATTTTTTCAAATCTTCTTGCACTGGCTAGAATTTCCATTATTGTGTTGAGCAAGAGTGGTAAGAGTAGAAATCTTTGCTTTGCCCTTGATTTTAGGCAGAAACCATTCAATCTTAAGCCAATATGCATTGTCAGCAATAGGTTTTAAAAGCTTTTAAAACTCAAGTTGCAATGGCTCTATTCTGCTTCTAATCTACCCAGAGTATTTTTTTTAAGAATCATAAGTTATTGTTGGATTTTATAAAATGCTTTTTTCTGTATGAATTGATATGACCATGTGATTTTTACTTTTTAGCCTGTTGATATTATGGGATGTTGATTTTAAAATACCAAACCATCCCACAAACCTGTAATAAATTCCACTTGGTCATGGTGTATAATTATTTGTATGCATTGTTGCATTCAGTTTGCTAATATTTGTTGAAAATTTTTGCATCTAAGTCATGAGAGATATTGGTTTGTAGCTTTCTTACTTTGTTTTCTTTTCCCTTCTCTTCCTTTTCCTTCCCTTTCTTCTCCCCCTTCCACATCTCCCCCCGCCATTTCCTCTTTTCCTTCTTCCGTTTTTGGTAAAGTCTTTGGTTTTGGTAAATTTATGAGGGTAATATTTGCCTTATAAAATGAGTTGGCAAATATTCTCATTTCTTCTATTTTCTGGAAAAGATTGTACAAAATTAGTGTTAATTCTCCAAGTGTTAGAATTCTCCCATGATACCATCTGGACCTGAAGATTACAAGATTACTTTTTCAGCAGCTTTTAAATGATACATTCAATTTCTAAAATGGATATAGGATTATTCAGATTATTTCATTTTGGTTGACATTGTATATGGTATGTAACTTTTATATTTATATATAAAATGATGTTCCTGGAGTTATTCCTGATACTGGCAACGTTTATGTTTTTTTTCCTCTTCGTAAATCTTGCTAAAGGTTTATAGATTTTATTATTTTTTTGATAAAATAATTCATTGCTTCATTGAGTTCCCTTTCTTGTTTCTTGTTTATAATTTCATCAATTTTTTAGTCTTATCCTAATTAATTTCTTCTGCTTGACTTTATTTTGTTCTCCTTTCCTTTTGAGGAGGAGCTTAGATTTTTGATTTGAGGCTTTTACTATTTTTTCAAGAGAGAGAGGGACAGAGAGAGAGAGAGAGAGAGAGAATCAGTTTTATTTAACTTTTCACTTGCTCTGACACTTCCTTGTATATGTAGTGCTGAGGTTCGAACCCAGGTCCTCATGCATGCCAGGCAAGCATGATACTGCCCAGCCGAGCTATTGTCCCTGCCCATATTTTTAATATTACCTTTCCATTCATATTTTTAGTTTGATCCTATTGTAATCAGAAAAAACACTCTGCAGGTATGATTTCAATTATTATAAATTAGTTGAGGTTTGTTTCACGGACCAGGTTATGGTTTATCTTGGTGAATGTTTTATACATTCTTGAAAAGGGTACATGTTCTGCAACTAGTGGGTGTAGTGTTTTTATATACTAATTATGTCCTGATGATTGATGAGTGTTGTTAAGTTCTTCTATGTCCTTGTAGATTTTTTATTAGAGCATATAATTATACACAGTAGTTGGATTCATCTTGACAAAATCAAATATGCATGGAATTTGGTTTCAGTTCACAATCCCTTGTTTTTCCTCCTGTCCTTCCTATACGTCCCCTGCATTCTCCTTAACCCTACCAGACTTCCTTTTGCTTATTTATTTATTTAAGGATTTTTTTTTAAAAGAGAGAGAGAGTGAGAAAGAGAGAATCAATTTTATTTATTTATTTATCTAGCCCTTGTTTCTCCAACACCCAGTTGTATATGTGGTGCTGAGGTTTGAACCTGGGTCCTCACACATGTGAGGTAAGTGCTCCAACTGCTGAGCCACTGCTCCAGTCCCATTATCTATTCATTTTTTGATTGGTTCCTTTTACTTATACATAAAGTGAAATTCCCTGTGTTATATTTATATATGCATATAACACGATTTTTAAAGAATTAATTCTGCATTTCCTCCTGTGTCCCTCCACTCTGCCTTTCAATCTCCTTCTTCTACATTACTGATCTTCCCTATATATCTTTGTGATATCCTATCCTTTCCTCCTTCTTTCCTTTATTTTGCTCTGGCTTCCACATATGAGAGAAAGCATTTGACCTTCGAGTTTCTGGGTCTGATTTATTTCACTTAGCATAATGTTTTCCATTTCAGTCTATTTACCAGCAGATGCCATAATTTCATTCTTGTTGTATTACAACTCCATTGTGTATAGATACCATAATTTCTTAATCCATTCATCTACTGATGGGCATTTGAGTTGATGAGATAATTAAGCCCTTGTGCATAGTGCTGGTATAAACAGTAAGGTGGGGGCTGGAGCTATGGCTCAATGGTTATGGCGCTTGCCCAGCATGCACAAGTACGTGAGTTCAAACCCAGCACCACATACACAACTAAGTGTCAGAGCAAAAAGGGCCATGTGAAAAACTCAATAAAAATTGATTCTCTCTCTCTCTCTCACTGTCCCTCTCTCTTTTAAAAACAAAATAAACAAACAAAAAATTAAGGTGGCTGTTTCACTATAGTATTCTGATTTTAATTCTTTTAGAAAAATACCAAGGAGTGGGATACAGGGTCATACGGTGGTTCCATTTATAGTTTTTTGAGGGATCATCATGTTGCTTTCCAGAGTGGTAATACTACTCTGCAGTCCCTGCAACAATGTACAAGTGTACCTTTTCCCTCATATCCTCTCCAGCATTTATCGTTATTTATATTCTTGATAATTGCAATTCTGACCGGAGTGAGATCTCTTAGTGCAGGTTTGCTCTGCGTTTCCTTGATTGCTTACAGATGTTGAACCTTTTTTCATATGTTTGGCCGTTCATGTTTCTTCTCTTGAGGAGTTTCAGTTTAATTATTGTTTTAGTCAACTTTTCCATTGCTATGACTAAAAGACCTGACAAGAACAATTTTAGGATACAAAGTTTATTTCGAAGGCTCACAGTTTGAGAGGTCTTAGTCCACAGAGGGCCAGCTCTACTCCTTGGGGCTCAAGGTGAGGCTGAACATCATGGTGGAAGAGTGAGGTGGAGGGAAACAGCACAAGGCATCACATCATGAAGAGAGAGAGACTCCGCTTGCCAGATACAAAATACATACTCCAAAGGCATGCCTCCAATGACCTATCTTCTCCAGCCCTATCTGCCACGGGTTGCCAGTTAATGCCTATCAGGGGATTAACAGATTGGTCAAAGCCATCACAATCCTATCATTCCACCCCAGCCCATTTGGATTTCCTCACATGGTGAGATTTTGGGGCACTCCGTTCCTCTAAACATAACAATTATTTTTGCCCATTTATCAATTGGGTTATTTGTTTCTTTGGTGTTAAGTTATTTGAGTTTTTAAAAAATATGTATATTCTGGATTTTAATTCCCTGTTGGAGTAGCAGCTGGCAAAGATTTCCTCCTTTTCTGTAGGTTTTCTTCATGCTCCTAATTGTTTACTTTTCTGTGCGGAAGATTTTAAATTTGATGGCATCTCACTTATGGATTCTTGATTCTATTTCTTGTCCTTTGTGGGTTTTGTTAAAGAAGTTGGTGCCAGCACCAATATGATGGAGTTTTGACCCTGTGTTTTATTTTAGCACTTGCAAGATTTCTGGTTTAATTCTTAAGTCTTTGATCCATTTTCATTTGACTTTTGTACTGGGTGAGAATACGAATCTAGTTTCATTTTTCTATTATGCAATTTTCCCTACACCATTTGTTAAAGAGGCTCTTTTCTCCAAAATATATTCTTGGAACTTTTATCAAATATCAGATGACTGCAAGTATGTGGGTTTGTCTCTGTGTCTTCTGTTCTGTTCCATTAGTTTTCATGTCTATTTTGATGCCAATACCATGCTGTTTTTGTTACTGTAGCTCTGTAGTATAATTTCAGATCAGGTATTGTGATGTCTCCTGCATCACTTTCTTGCTCTGTATTGCTTTGGCTATTCTGGGTCTCATTCTTGCAAATGAATTTAAGGATTTTTTTTTCTTATTCTTCGAAGAATGTATTTTTTTTTTTTTTTTGACACAGGGTCTCGCTAAATTACTCAGGGCCTTGCTAAGGCTGGCTTTGAACTTGTGATCCCCAGCCTCCTGAGCCACTATAATTACAGGTGTGTGCCATTGTGCCTAGCATGTTATTGGTATTTTGTTAGAGATGGCCTTGAATCAGTATGTTGCTTTTGGTAGTATGTTCATTTTGGCAATATTAATTCTCCCTGTCCAAGAACAAGGGAAGCCTTTCTATCTTCTAGGGTCTATTAGTAATAAGGGTGTGTTGAAATCACCCAGTATTATTTTGTTGGGGCCTGAGATTTAATGTCAAGGAGTTGTTTTTTTTTAAATGTAATTAGGTGTACTGACATTTGGGGCATAAATATTTACTATCATTATATCTTCTTGTTGGATTATTCTGTTTGCTAGGATGTAGTGGCTTTTTTGGTCAGATATGAGAATAGCTACTCCTGTTTGTTTTCAGGCTTTGTTTGATGGAATATTTTTTCCCATCCTTTTCCCTTCAGCCTGTAAGCGTCTCTGCCCTCAGGAGTATCTTGTAACCAGCATATAGTTGTATCATATTTTAAAATTTTTTTTAAAGAGAGAAGGACAATGAGAGCGAGAGAGAGGGAGGGAGAGAATCGCTTTATATTTAGTTTTTCAGATGGCTTTCATTGCTCTGACACTTAGTTGTCTACATAGTGCTGGGGTTTGAACCTGTGTACTTGCCAACGCCGGGCAAGCGCTGTAACCGCCGAGCCACTGCTCCAACCCCTGTATCTTATTTTTTAATCCATTCTGCTAACCTATGTCTTTTTTTTTTTAAGAGTGTGGGGGTTCGACCCCAACATGAGGTCCAGCTGGCTTGTAAAAGAATTGGTGGTAAACAACTCTAAGGAGCCCAGCTGGCTTGTAATTAGCAAATTGCCTGACCGCATGACTAAGCTATTTGGCCACTCATTTGTTACAATTGGATAAACGTGTTTGCACTGTACCACTATTGGTTGTTGTAATGGATAAATAAGAGAGTAGCCACTAGTCAGAGCAGCAGCAGCAGCAGCAGAGATGGTGGAGAGATCAGCAGCGGTAGAAGATGCAGGTGGTAAGAGCCTCGGCTGCAGAGATAGGGAAATGGGAACTCTAAATGTGAATAGCCTTGACTCTAAGAAGAATGTTTTAAGGGCCTTGCCTCTAAGAGAGGGAAGGCAGGAAGCGCTTGGAGGCCTTTAGCCGAGGTAAAGGGAGAAATAAAGTGCTTGGAGAACTTGAGACCAGTGGGTCTATTTTAATCTCAGTTCACGGTTGAATGAAAGCTGTCCTGTTCCTGCCGGCCGGGACCGGACATAAGAGAGAGAGGGAAAGAGAGAATCAATTTTATTTAGTTTTTCATGTTACCTTTGTTGCACCAACAGTTAGTGGTGTACGTGGTGCTGGGGTTTGAACCCGTGTTCTTGCACATGCCAGGCAAGCACTGTAACCACTGAGCCACCGCTCCAGCCCCTAACCTATGTCTTTTAATTGAAGAGTTGAGGTCATTAACACTCATTGTTATATGGACATATGTTTGTGGCTTCCTGCTATTTTGATTTTTTTTGCTGTATTTAATAGTGTCTTGATTTGTTTAGTAGATTACTCTTCTATTGATACTACTCTATTTGGGAGACTTGGTATTTGTTTTGGGTTCCTCTGTGTGCAGTTTATCTTTGATTATTTTTTTGTGTTAAAAAAGGGATGAGGATGTGGCTCAGTGGTTAAATGCTCTTGGGTTCCATCCCTGGTACAAAAACAAACACACAAACAAACAAAAAACTTAGTGCCTTTACCTTGAATTTCCATGTTCTCTTTTATCTCAGTTATTCTCAGGTTTGGTCTCTTGATGTTCTCTCAGAATTCTTATATATTCTGATCATGTTCTACCATTATCTTCCCTTATTGCACTCTGTGTAGCCAAGTTCATATAACCTGCCTTTAAGACCTGAAGTTCTATCTTCAAGAGCTGCAGTTCTGTTTTCTACGCAATCTAATCTGCTAGTGATGCTTTCAAGTGGATTTTTAATTTCATTGTGTCTTTCATTTCTAGGAGTTCTGATTGGTGTCTCTTCAATGTTTATACTTCTTTCTTTCTTTTTAAAGAGAGAGGACAGTGAGAGAGAGAGAGACAGAATCAATTTTTATTGAGTTTTTCACATGGCCTTTGTTGCTCTGACACTTAGTTGTGTATGTGGGTGCTGGGGTTTGAACCCATGTACTTGTGCATGCCAGACAAGCACCGGAACCACCATGCCACCACTCCAGCCCCTCTACTTCTTTATTGAAGTGATCTTTGTCTCCTGTACTTGCTCTCTTTGTTCCTTAGATTTTCTTTGAGTTCATTGGACATTTTAATAATTATTTTTTACAGTCTTTCATTGGGGCACTTAAGCAGTGGCTCAGCGGTTACAGCACATGCCTGGCATGTGCAAGGATATGGGTTCGAACCCCAGTACCACATACACAATGAAGTGTCAGAGCAAAGAAAGCCACGTGAAAAACTAAATAAAATTGATTCTTTCTCTTTGTCTTCTCTCTCTCTCATAAAAAATAAAATAAAATAAAACCCAAAAAACTGAAGTTTAAAAAAGAACCCACAATCTTTTGTTGGGATTTTGTACCCTTCTATATCATTGGGATCCTTCGGGGTTGTGAATTTTGGAAGGCAGATTTTCTTTTTGCTTGTTCCCTCAGGTTTTCTTAGATCTTGAACTTGTGCATCAATTGAGATGGATTGATTCTCCTTCCTCTTTTTTTTTAACATGTGTCCTTTTGTGTGCAATTATTTTATTTGTTCTGGGACTTCTCTCTTTTATTGATATATGAGTAGATGTCAAGGAGTGAACTCTGAGATTCCCTTCTGATTGTTCCTCATCGAGTCCTGGTTGTTGGTTTGGGGTTTTTGTTCTCTCATTTTTTTGAGTTGGAGTAATGGTAAGGCTCAGGTAGGGCAAGATCATATTTGGGGTGAGACTCACTGTTGCTTGTTTGAGATGTATTTCCAGCAGGAGAATCTCTACTTTGGGTCTTGAAATGTCCCAATCTCTTTCTAGCCCCTCTTAGAAGGGGGGGGGCAGGGACAAGGGACCAGGAATAGCACTAATGTCAGCAACAGATCTACAACCTTAAGATAAATGTCTGATGTCTACTTTACATCTGTAACGCTAATTGCCACCTATATAGAAATGATGGGGTCAGCATTTAACAACGTACTAATGATAAAAATCATGAACTAGATCAAGTGTTCAACAGCGCTTGTCTACTATGTTGTCCACTGTTTTAATAATCACAATAACTTGAATGGGGTAAGAATTACATAAACTATATAATTTCAATTATTTAGTGGAATTATAGTTTCTTAAGTAAGAGAAAATAGAGTAGGAAGTTTGAAGTATTTGAAAAAGTGATCAGAGGGGAGGCAGAGATAAGTAGCAGGTCTTGGCTATAAAGAAGAAGGAATAAAAAATTAACTGAAAGTAATGGGGGAAAAAAAGAGAGGAGGATGGAATGGGAATTTTTGGCTGTTACTCGGGGAAGAGAGTGAAGAAGGGGAGATTGGAGAGTCCAGAACCTAGGTGTTTTTGTTAGCTTTTTCACTGTGACTGAAAGATTTGGCAAGAACAAATTTTAGGAGGAAAAGGTTTAGTTAGGGGCTCATGGTTTTAGAAGTCTATGTCCAAAGAAGGCCAGCTCCACTCCTCATGGCTTGAGATGAGGCTGAACATCATGGCAGCAGGCATGGCTCCAGGGAGCAGGGAGCTCAAGGCATCAGATCAGGAAGCAGAGCAAAGAGAAGCTCCACACCTAATACAGAATCTATAGCCCAAAGTCATGCCGCCAATGACCCACCTCCTCCAGTCACACCCTAGGGGCCCTCAGTTGCCAGTTAATCCCTATTAACTCATTGATTGGGTTAAAACTTTCAGAAAGCAATCATATCACATCAGCCTTCCTGATCTGTCACACGTAAGCTTGTTGGGGCACGCCTCACGATTCAAACCATAGCACTAGGTATGAACAAAGCAGCAAATGTAAAACCAACACAACTCAAACCCTTGTAGGACTGTACCACACCTAAATCTAATCAAAACCAAGTAATGAACAAGTACAGAAGAGAGTTGTTAATGTGTTAGTAAAGTTATATGAATATATCTATGTATGAATGTGTATATATTTTAATCTATCCATTCAGTGACAGCATATACAGCCACACATGCACACAAAATCATACATAATGAAAAAAAGTGAATAATTCAATACAATGAAATGATGTTTGAAAAGCTTAAAAATCTAAAAAGAGAAACAAAAGGAATATAGAGAATGAAGAAAAAGAAAAAAATCTTTTTTTAAAAATTTTTTATTTTTATTTATTTTTTTCAGGGCTGATGACTGAACTCAGGGCTTTGAGCGTGCTGGGCAAGTGCTCTGCCACTGAGCTGAATCCCCAATCCCTCTTTTTTTTTTTTTTTTTTTTTTTAAAGAGAGAAGGATAGTGAGAGAGAGAGAGTGACAGTCACAGTCAATCTTTATTGAGTTTTTCACATGGCTTTCGCTGCTCCGACACTTAGTTGTGTACGTGGGTGCTGGGGTTTGAACCTGTGTACTCATGCATGCCAGGCAAGCGCCGTAACCACCGAGCCACTGCTCCAGCCCCAGAAAAAAATCTTAATGAGAGATAGAGGGCTTGTTTCTGCTGTGGTGGTCAAATCTGTTGGCAGGGATGTATTTTCATTCTTTATGTTTATTTTTGGCCCTTGTCTTTGTGTCTTTGTGTTTCTTACCTAGCTGCCAGCTGGGTGTAGGAGCTCTCCACTCCCTATTTCCCAGGATTGGGTGGGATGGATTGGAGCGTGTTGACAAATTGTGTAATCCTGTAGTGGGGGTGCTGCAGACTTCTGGATTGGAGTTTCCAGTTGTTGGGGTTTGGACTTCATTGGGTTTTGGGACTGTGTTGGTTGGTACTTGAGATTTGGTCTGCACTCGCCTATTGGTATGGAGCTGCTGATCTCTTCTGGACTTCCACATCTCTCAGGTGTCCAGTGAAATCCACTTTTAGGATCTAGTGACCAACTCTCCAAGGTTCCACCTCCTTTACCGTGTGGATGTGGATTACTGGATGTCCACCCTGGTGTGCAGATGGGCTTATGTGGCTATGGTTAGCATCTTTGTAATAGCTCTTATGAAGCACCAGCAATTATGGGGGTTTTCTCCCTTGGGATCCAGAGACTGAATGGTCCAGGTAAGATTTTCTTTATACCTATTTCAGTCTCTTTGGTTTAGGTACCCTTTGGGATTATTATTATTATTAATTATTATTATTATTTTTTGTCAACAGCTGGTAACTTCCTTTCTGAGTTCCCAATACCCTGTCTGTAGCTGCACAAGCTGCACTGGAACAGTTTTCAGTTCCTGAAAAAAATTTTTCTCACCTGCCATCGTGTTCCATGCCCTGTGTCCCTGGAGGGCTTTCAGCCCCCACAGGATGCTTTCAGTCTGGTAGAATGCTTTTATTTTGTTTTCACCGAGACACTTCCCCTACCAACTCTGTGTCCATTAAAATGAGCCTTCCTCTGCAAAACATAGGTTTTCCCAAGTCAACTTTTCTTAATTTTTAAATTTATCCTCCAGCCATGCATCTCTTTTATCTGTGTTCACTGCTCCATTCCGTTGCTGCTGCTGGTGGCCAGAGTTGGAATGTCTCTAAGGTATTATTTCTTATGTTCAAGTTATTGATATTCTGTAGCTCTATGAATTTTTTTTAAAGAAAGAAGGACAGTAAGAGAGAGAGAGAGAAAGAAAGAGAGAACCAATTTTTATTTAGTTTTTCTTGTGACTTTTCTTCCTCCGACACTCCGTTGTGTAGGTGGTGCTGGAGTTTGAACTCGTGTACTCGCACATGCGAGGCAAGAGCCATAACCACCAAGCTACCGCTCCAGCCCCTGAATTTTCAGAAGTTTAACTGTGATATGTCTTGGTGTTCACTACTTTGAATTTAGTAAGTTCAGAGATTGCTCACCTTCTTGAATGTGCAGTTTTATGTTTTTCTTTTTTATTCTTTTTTTTTTTCTTCCAAGTTTGAGTTTAACCATTATTTCTTCAAATACTGTTCGGGCTCATACTCTTTCTCCTCTCCTGCTAGAACTCACGTGACACAAATATTAGATCTTTTATTGTGGTCTCACAGGCCTCTCAGGTCCTCCCTTCCTCCCTTCCTCCCTTCCTCCCTCACTCCCTCACTCCCTCCCTGTCTTCCTTCCTCCTTTCATCCTCCCTCACCTTTCTCCTACACATAAACACACATTTTGTTTGTCACCGCATCTTCTCTGACCTTTTGCTTCTCTCTTTCCTTTCTATAAGAACCTGGTATGATTTGGATAAGTGCCCCGAAAGGCCCATGTGTTAAAGTTTTGGTTTCCAGACTGTGGTGCTATTGGGAGGTGGTGAAACCTTTAAGAGGTTGGAGGTAGGAGGAAGTTAGGTCACTGGGGACAGTCCCTTGAAGGAGATAATGAGCCTCTTCCTGTTTCTGTTTTGCTTCCTGGGTGCCACAAGGTGAAAAGCCCTCTTCTGCCACACACTGATTATCTCAGGCATTTTGTCACAGTAACAGAACCCTGACTGACACAGGACCCTGTGATTACACTGGACTAACCTGTAAAATACAGGATAATCTTCCCCTCTCAAGGTCCATAATCACATCACATCACGAATTCCCTTATACCATGTAAGTTAGCATATCCATAGGTTCTGGAGACGAGGATGTAGACATATTGAGGGGTCATACTTTTGTTTGCTTCAGCACCCATGGTCAAGGATCCAGAATGAAAGGGGTTCTGAATTAACAGACCTGCACAGAGGAAACCAGTGCTGGGAGAGATGGCTCTGGTGGATTAAAAGACTGGGATATAAAATGGAGAAATACACAGAGGAAGAAATATCTGTGTGTGTGTGTGTATGTGTCTGGAAGGAAGGAGGCAGAAGAAGTAAGATGAGTATAACAGCTACAGCATGGAGCAGTAGCCTGGAAGGAACATGAGGAACAGTAAGAAGACAGGTAGGTGGGGCTGGAGTGGTGGCTCAGCGGTTACAGCACTTGCCTGGCATGTGCGAGGATCAGGTTTGAACCCCGGCACCAAGTACGTAACAAAGTGCCAGAGCAAGAAAAACCACATGAAAAACTAAAGAATAAAATTGATTCTCTCTATGTCTCTCACTGTCTCCCTCCCTTAAAAAAAAAAAAAAGGGCAAGGTCCCTGAGACTTGCCTATTTGGAACCCTTGGGTTAAGGTCCAGAAATCTGTATTAAAAAAATAGAAGACAGGTAGGGTGGGTCTAGTTTCAAAAAAGTAGTCCCATAGGTGAGGCTGCAGAGAGGCAGGGCAAGGATGGAATTCATGGACTTCACAGAAAAGAGTTAGAAGCTGCACTGAAGTACAAAGAGAGGAAGGGAAGGTGGCCCAGAACTCCAGACAGCACCTACCAGGTGCTATAAAGATTGTCCAGAGAAAGGAGGGTTCTGTGAACAGGAAGGAGGAATAAAAAGAGAAACCAAGTTTGTTATGGGAAATAAGGCTGCAGTTTCATACTTGACAACATGTCTAAGTACAGGTTTTGGTAACAAATTGCGAAAGAATTAGAGATATGGAGCTTCCATGAAGTCTTTTGTCTCCTATTGAAAAATCCTCTGGATGTACCAAAGGAGATTTGTCCATTAATCCATTCAATAAATATTGAGTTGCTCCTGTGTGCTGGACAGTGTTCTCTGCCCTGGACATACAGACAATGAAGAAAGTGAGTGAATGCAATCAGGGAATTAGGTGTGATTGAAAGGCAAGGACAAAGACTTGAAGGACCAGTGGCTGAGTGGGTGATGCAAGGAGAATAGGCTTCTAGTTAGGGGATGATGTGGGGTTTGCAGTATCCTTTTCACCTGCTGGTAGGGGCGTGCCCAGCACCCATCTGCCAGCACCTTTACCCTGGGGAGCAGCTTTGAGATTTATATTCCCCACTGTTCTCTTCCTTGGGTCCCTTCCCTCTTTCTTCCTTTCTCCTCTTCCTCTGTGTCTTTCTTTGCTCTGGAGCTTAGGAGAATCAGGGCTAAAGGAGATGGGATTGTGGCTTTTTCTCTTGTGTCTGTAAGGAAAGAGGTGGTGGGTCACTCTCCTCTCATTTCCTTCATTCACCTCTTTCCTTACAGTGTCCATCTGTTCTTCCTACCCTTTGGACCCAATTCAAAATACCTAAGATGAATGGTGGCCTGGGATCATGCAAGGATGGGAGACTCTTGTGGCCAAGGGTGGTTCTCCAGCAAGGGGGTCCACATAGCAACTGGACCCGGGGTGTACCAGCCTACAAGGGGTTTTGTGTGAAACACTAACAGCAGAGATATGGACTAGCAGATAATCTAACACCATGCTGGTAATCTCAAACCCTGATGCAAGTTGATGTAACACTTGGGAAAGCAATTTCACAATATCTTGTAAAGCAGAAGATACACATGTCCTATGACCCAGAAATCCTACTTCCAGTGACATACTCCCAAGAGACTTTGATGTACACGAGGAGACAAGCACAAGAATGCTCATCGCAGTATAGTTTGAAATAGCAGAGACTGGAAATAAATGAAATATCCAATTTATCAGAAGTAGGATGAATTCATCTAATGGAATACAACAGCTAAAATACACAAACTAACCCGTATCATCGGAGGTAATTTTAAACGCATAATGTGGAGTGAAAAAAAAAACGCATGTTACAAAAGGATGTGTATAATGTTATTTATATAATGTTTAGAAACTTGCAAAATAATATGACATAGTATTTCTATATGTATGTCAGAATTTGTGTGTGTTTATATTATTATATATTATATATATGCTTGCCAGGCTCAAACATGCATACACACACACATATATAATAAAAGTGTAAGAATATGCTTGAGAATGCTAATTCTTTTTTTTTTTTAAGAGAGAAGGACAGTGAGAGAGAGAGAGGCAGAGAGAATCAATTTTTATTGAGTTGTTCACATGGCTTTCGTTGCTCTGACACTTAGTTGTGCTGGGGTTTGAACCCGTGTACTTGTGCATGCCGGGCAAGCGCTGTAACCACTGAGCTCCAGCCCCCCAGAATGCTAAGTCTTAATGTGAAAGTCAATATAGAATAGTGGCACTGCAGCAAGATTGCCTGGATTTGCATCCTGGTGCCATCTCTTACTAGTTATGCAAATTTGGAAATGTTACTTAACCTCTGCAGGCCTCAGTTTTCTCACATGTAAGATGGGAAATGATAATTGAAACAGTCGGCAATTGCTGCCCTAATGCTGTGTAACAAACAACCCCTAAGTTCAGTAGCTTTTAACCATAAGCCCTGATTTTTCATTCACAAGCCTCCAGATTGACTATGGCTCTGCTGGGCTGGGTGTTGGGCTTCAGGTTTGGTTTAGGTGTGCTCTGCACATTTTGTATTTTGTATTTTTTATTTTTTTATTTTGTTTTTGCTTTTTGAAAAGAGAGGGACAGTGAGAGAGAGAGTAAGAGAGAATCAATTTTATTTAGTTTTTCATGTGGCTTTCATTGCTCCGACACTTTTTTGTGTACGTGGTGCTGGGGTTTGAACTCGTGTCCTCATGCATGCCAGACAAGCACGGTAACCACTGAGCCACCGCTCCAGCCCATGCTCTGCATGTTTTTATCAACAACTAGCCAAGGTGCACTCTTTTCATGGCAGAGGTCACATGCGTAAGAGTGGCACGCAGAAACACATGATGCTTTCTTAAGCCTTGAGCTAGAACTGTCACTTTGCTTCCACCCACATTGGCCAAAGCAGGTCATAAGGGTGAAGCTAGTGGGGTGGAGAGAAGCATATATACCACACCCACAGTGAACAGGACAAGAGCAGATGGACAGGGAAGAACTGTGCTCAAATACTGCAATAGTGCCGACCTCCTAGGGTTGCTGGGAGCACTTAATGATTTAAAGACCTTCGGAAAGGGCTGGAGCTGAGGCTTGGTGGTTATGGCGCTTGCCTGGCATGCATGAGGACCTGGGTTCGAACCCCAGCACCACGTGCACAACGAAACGTTGGAGCAACGAAAGCCACATGAAAAGTAAATAAAACTGATAATTGATTCTCTCTCTCTCTTTTTAAAGAGAGAGGGACAGTGAGAGACAGAGAAAGAGAAAAGACCTTAGATCAGAACCCAGTCCGCACTAGAGGTTAAATTCTTACTATTCAGGAAAATGATGAAATCTAGAAGAAAGAGAAGATTAAACTTACCTGTTAAATTTCCTTTAAAAAAGAAAAACATGAAGAAAAAGAAAGCAAGAGGAAACTATTAGTTTTCAGGAGATGGATTTTGAGATTGGTAGGATTTGCCTGGTTCCAGAGGCAGAGTAGGATGTTGGGAAGGACAGATATGAAATCTAAGAGGTAGGTGAAATAACTGTGGGAGATGGGAATGTAGCTCAGGGTAGGGCACTGGGTCAGGTCCTGGGTTTCATTCCAAGAACCATGACCTCCGCCAAAAGAGAGTCAAACAAACTGACAGAGAAAGCAAAGAAAAGTGCTGCAGACTGGAGCTCAGGAAACACCAGCATTTAGGAAGAAAAGCAAGATGAAACAATTATAGACTCCAGGAGGCAGGGTCATTTTTGTGTCCCCAGCAGTGTGCCTGACATAGGAGGAAAGGGGAAGGAAAGACAGAAGAATCGTGATGGAGACCTTTCAGAGGGAATCAGAGAAAAATGGGGAGCCCTCCCCTGAAAAGTCCAGGAGGGCCTTGGGGAGGGGGGTGGACAGCTGCTTGGTACACTGGTCAGTAGTGGCTGCTGACCCCCTCTGGAACCAGCCTTGCAGTCCAGGTTTGGTGTCCCAGGTCAAAGGTGACAGACTTTCTATTTCGTTTGGTGGGTTTTGCCTCAGCCGCAGTTTCTGAGCAGGAGATGCTGAATGACCCTGTCCCTCAGGTCCATCTCTATTCCAACACCTCTTCTCTCCCTTTCCCCTTTGGCATTGCTGCCTCCTCCAAGTCTCCTCTCTAGCCTCCTGGGTCTCCAGTGCATGGTGTGATGTGCAGAGGCCAAGACAGGAGGGAGGCCTAGAGCAGGGGAGGCTCTCAGGGATCAGAAAGGGGGACAGGATGGAGCCCCTCTTTGGTGCTTCCTGCTTTAGCCTGAAAAACTCCCCTGAACCTCTGTGAAGGGCAGGCAGCCAACGCACTAGGGAGAAGGTAGACTCATTTCCTTATAAATTATGTGGTTATTAGGGCGGGAGTTTCACATGTGGCTTTTTGCATAATCAGGTCATCGGGTAGTTGGCCCATTAGAGGGCTCGTAAAGTCTGGCGGCTCTGACTCACAGCCTGAAGCCTGCGGTGAGCCAACAGGAATGGCACTCTGAGGAGGTACCCGTAGCCGCTTTGCCTGTGGTATCAGATGGGGATAATCTTTGGAGCTCAAGTGTCATAAAAATCTCCGGGCTTTGGAATCAGTCTGTTGGAGATGAAGACTTGGTCCCATCACTTGCCAGCTGTGTGACTTTGGGCAACTTCCTAAACCTCCCTGAACTTTCAGTTCCACCTTAGTGCAGTGGTGGTGGTTTAGGAGGATTTTTCTGGAGAACAGCAGCTGGCTGTTTGGTAGGACTCCCAGGAGGGCAGTATAGGGGTGTGGCCACCAATTTCTGAAATCTGATCCTCAGATTTCTCTTTGAGTTTAGTGGTTGGCCTTCTGGCAAACTGCTGGGCCATAGCTGCTAAACTGACTGTGTTCCTTTCTTAGGCTGGCCTAAGAAAACAAAGTGCCACATGCTGGGTGGCCAGGACCGACAGAAATGTATCCTTTTGCCATCCGGAAGCAGTAAGTTCGAAATCAAGGTGTTGGCAGGATCAAACTGCCTCCGAGGGTCTAAGACGATTCCCTGCCTTTTTCTGAGTTCCTGGTACTAGTGGTCCTTGGCTTGCCCTGTGTCACACCACCGTGGTGTGATCGTCACATGGGTTCTCCCTGAGTGTCTCTATCTTCACGTGGCCCTTTCCTCTGAGAATGTCACATCCAGATTTTCCTCTTAGAAGGTTAGAAGGTCTCCAGTCATACTGGATTAGGGCCCCACCCCACTCTACTGACCTCTCTTAACCTGATTATGTCAAAAAAGACCCCGCTGCCGAAAAAGGTCATATTCATGGGTACAGGGATTGAGGTTTTATCTTTTTGGGTGTCACAAATCAACCCATAACATCAGCTTTACCCATGACTCAGCCATTCCATTCTTAGGACTATAACCTAAAAGAAAAACTAGTTAGTCCCCCAAAAGGAATGCACTAGAATGTTCCTAGCAACTTTATTTATTTTTTAAAAAGGAACTAACTGGATATTCCTTCCTCAGTCTTTTTTCTTTTTCTTTTTGGTACCTGGGATTGAATCTAGGGGCACTTTACCACTGAGCCATATCCCCAGCCCTTTTTATTTTTTTATTTTGAGACAGGGCTTCACTAAGTTGCTGAGGCTGCCCTCCAATTTGCAATCCTCCTACCTCAGCCTCCTGAGTTACTGGGATCATAGGTGTCCACTATACCTGGCACAATTTTATTTTTAGTAGCTCCAAATTTGATACAACACAAAGATCCATCAAAAGAACCAATATACAAATTGTAGTATGTTCACAAAGGGAAAACTACTCAGCCATTATAAGACAAACTGAGAGTTGAAGCAATACCATGAATGAAGGAAAGAGTAAAGCTATGCAATTCTGTTTATATGAAGTTCAAGAAGAGGCAAAATTAAGCTGATAGATGTCAGAGGAGTTAGGAAGGTATTGAAGGGAAGGGGTATGAGGGAGTCTTGGCAGTGGGAGGGTGTTTGGAGAATGTTCTGTATGTTAAAAGGGATATAGGTTGCATATGCATGCTCTTATGTAAACAAATATTCATCAAGATGTACACTCAAGGGGCTGGAATGGTGGCTCGGTGGTTATGGCACTTGCCCAGCATGTGCAAGTACACAGGTTCAAACCCCAGCACCCACATACACAGTTAAGTGTCAGAGCAATGACAACCATGTGAAAAACTCAGTAAAAATTGATTCCCCCACCACTGTCCAAAAAAAAAAAAAAAAAAAAAAAAGATATACACTCAAGCTCTGTAAATTATACCTCAATTTTTAAAATTAGAAAAATAAGAAATTCAGTCCTCAGCATGCCCAGTGGTCAATGACTTCCAGGGCTTGACTTTCACTTGTCCAAGTTATAGGAGCTTGATGTATGAACTGAAAGGCTGACTAGATGACGTCTAGTGAAGACTCTAATGAGCCAGGGACCAGTTCTTGTGGAGCTTGGTTAGTGCTGGAGACAAACTTTCCCTGAAGTCCTGGGGATGGCCCCTTCCTGAAGTGCTGCCAGTTAACTGTGCTTCCTCCTTGGACAGGATACCACAGAGCCAGGTGGGATCTAATTTCATTCCAGTGCCCTACGTCCTTGTAGCAATGACTGAGCACCCTGTGATCTAGTTACCTCTTTTCTAAAATGTCCATGCTCACCCTCACTCCCAGGGTGGTTCTGAGAAGTGCTTGACAAGAGATTGTATTTAAAGTTGGAAGCAGGGCTGGAGCGGTGGCTCGGGGGTTACGGTGTCTGCCTGGCATGTGCAAGTACGCAAGTTCAAACCCCAGCACCACATACACAATGAAGTGTTGTAGGAACAAAAGTCATATGAAAAGCTAAATAAAAATTGCTTCTCTCTCACACACACTGTTCTCTTTCTTTAAAAAAAAAAAGAATAAGCCTTTAAAAAAATAAAGGATGCACTTTACGCCAATTAAAAAAAAGCTAGACGCATACTAACTACTCCACTAATGTTATTTCCACTCTTTTGTGTAGAAAAGCTGTAGTGACTGACTCAGATATTTTTCTTTCTTCACACCCATGCCCAACTTTCTTTTTGTCTTTTTTGGGTGCTTCTTCTGGTAGCTGGAAGAGGTGACGAGACACCTCTGAGAGCTTCCTGTGTTGTGTCTCAGGTTAACCAGATATCCAGATAATAACTTGTATCTGCAAAGCGGTTTGGGGCAGCCCACAGCCTAACAATATATTCTCCCCCAGCCAGCTATTGCCCAGAGTCCCACTCTACATGTGTTCTCCTCTGGGGTCACCAGGGCCCTGTCTAAAATGCTAACTTTTCATGGGACTAGGGACAGGGCACAATAATACGTTTATCAGTTTGGATGGTGGGTGGAAATGTTGGGAATCCTTGGGGCTGGAAGAAAGGAGAGCACGTTATAGAATCTGGGATAACAGAGGGGGAATATTTGGGGTCCTCATATCCCCTTGAGATGCCCGGGCTTCTCAGCATCCCAATGAGATCATCCAAAGTGGGAAGAAGCAGTGAGCTCTGGCAACAGCTGACACTTTTGGGTCTTCTTCCCTCTGTCCTATATACTCGCTCCGCAACCCAGGTCCCTGCCACCTTAGGCTAGAGAAGGTAAGGGTACCAGGAACTGGAGACAAGGCTGGTAAGGACTGGTGGGAGGTGCTTGGAGAAGGAGGTGACCTCCTGAAGGGGCTGCTTGGGAAGTGGATGCCAGGTAGGCTGGGAAAGGAGAGATCTGTCCTAGGAACATGTTTGGCATGCACAGGGACAGTGGTTGAGACCAATGTTATTGAGCCCTGGGTTAGCCACCTCCTGATCCCCCGCCACTCTTTTCTCTGTATTAATCAGAGTTCTTCAGAGAAACAGAAGCAATAGAACTACTATGTAACAACATAATAGTATGTTCAGAGGCTCATTCCATGGAAGAACCAATGTCTAAGAGATAAGTGTTGTGGGGGAAAGAAAGGCTTTATTCAGTGGCCAAAGAATGGAGACGAGGGAGCTTTGCTCACAAAACAGCTTCTTAATTCCAGGAGGTTGAGGGGTTGCAGATATAAGATAGAAATAATGTGGGAGAGAGATAAGCTAATAAAGGGGAGGAATATTTGTGCTTTTTTTTTTTTTTAAGAGGGAGGGACAGTGAGAAAGAGAGAAAATCAGTTTTATTTAGTTTTTCATTGCTCCAACATTTCGCTGTGGACGTGGTGCTGGGGTTTGAAACCACATCTTCACCCACTCCAGTTAAGCACTGTAACGTCTGAGCCACCGCTCCAGCCCCAAACATTAACATCTTAACTCACATGTTAAAGGTGTTATTTGCAGCGAAGCTGGCAGGACACTAACAATGTGTATTTCGCAGCTACGTGACCTCCAAAATCCAAAACCAGTGATTTTTTTTCTTTTTCTTTTTTTTTTTTGTACCAGGGATTGAACCCAGGGGTGCTAACTACTGACCTATACCCCCAGCCCTTCTTATTTTTTTTATTTTGAGACAGAGTGTGGCTAAGTTGCTTAGGGCATTGCTAAGTTGCTGAGGCTGGCTTTGAACTTGTAAACCTCCTGCCTTAACCTCTCGAGCTGCTGGGATTATAGGCATATGCCACTGTGCTGGGCAATATCAGTGATGTTTTAAGTCAACTAAGAGCAAGTGAAGTTAGTTTATTTAGGTTTTGCCTCAATAACATAACTATATGGATCTCTCTCTCTCTCTCCTTCCCTGCTTCTAATACACACACACACATTGGCTCACACAATTAAATCCTAAATCTGCAGGTAGGCTGGCAGGCTGGAGACTCGGGATGAGCTCATGTTACTGTTCTAGTCTGAAAGTCCCATGCTGGCAGAATTCCTTCCTGCTTGAGGTCAGTCTCAGTGTATTCATTCAGGCCTTCAACTGATGGGTGGGCATGAGGCCCACCAAGCACGAGGGAGGCTAATCTGCTTTGTTTGAAGTCTACTGATTTATTTGTTAATCTTGTCTGAAATTACCTTCACAGAAATAATCAGAGTAATATTTGACCAAACATCTAGGTACTGTGGTCCAGACAAGTTGACACATAAGATGTACCACCTTACTGAAATGACTTCACCAAGCAATAGGAATGGTTGCTGCAGCCCTACTTTGTGTTGGGGTCTGTGTGCTTCAGTGACCTGATTCAGGTGAACCCTCCTGATACACCTGTATGGTATTTTGCTCATCTGACAGAGGAGTCAACTGGATGTTGCCCAGGGTGATGGGCAATGATAGTACCCCACCTGAATCCTGTTTCCCCACTCCTCTCTCAGATGCTGCCAGGGCTGCAGCCACTGTTTCTATGTCTGAGACCATCCCTAAAGGATTCCTGTAGTGATGGGACTGTCCTTGTCTAGCACCTAAGAACTTATACTTCCTTCTCCCATTCCCAGTCCCCTGTCTTCCACCCCATCTTCCAGGGGTGGACAAGGACTGGCTGACACAGGTGCACAGTAACCTGGCCTGTTTAGCTCCAGGAGCATGGAATGGGGACCACTGACACCTAAGAGCTCCACACGGATCAGAGCTCCTGAGGGCAGATGTGAGCTGAGCCCAGATCCCTGCTCAGCATTCTCCCTGCCCTGCTTTCTTTCCTGCCCTCTCCTGATATCCTTTCCTTGGGAAATCATGGACCTGTAAGTCTGCTTCTCAGGCTGTGAGTCTAGGAAATGGGACCTAAGATCCTTGCTAGTGAAGAATTGAAACCCAGGCCTAGATGACTTCAAAGTCAGCCCAAGATGCTCTGTATGTCCACAGCCGGGTGGAAGATCAACAGGAGTGACACTTCCTTGGGGGAAGGGCTTCTTGGCTGAAATCTTCTTGGCTTGGAATCCTAGCTCTCAGGGAGCTCTCTGTGGGCTTCCCACTTCCTCTCTCATTGGTACCTCATTCCATAAAACACAGCACCTGCCACATGCTCAGACCCTCTGTTGGGAACCTCTACCTGGGCAAGGAGTGGGGAAGTTGGGGGCTTCTGTGGGTGGGAAAGACTGTGGATTCCACCCCAAGGCTTCTCAGAGCAGGGAGTCACCACCCTCAAGAGCGGGGGCTCCGATGGGCAACAACAGGAACCTACCTGAAGCAAAGTCCTGAAAGGCTCCGGGGGAAGCACAGGAGCCAAACCCTGGGTGAGCAGACTGGCAGCCTGGCGAGCAGGCTCCAGGCCCAGGCTGTGCGCCACAGCCCCCATTTGTAGCCCCTGCCAGTGGGAGCTGAGTCACCAGCCTGGAAGGCCTCTGCTGGGTTTTTCCATAACTTGGAGGTTTGGAAGCGCCCCAGTCACATCTGCTCTAGTTAAAATTTTGCTTCTGGCATTCCCAGGCAACCTGCAACCCTCTCTGAGACAGTTGCTCAAGGACAGCAAATGAGGACTGAAGACCCAGGTGGAGGTGACCAGAGAGAGTGGGGCTTGGGCCTGGCAGAGGAATTGTGGGTGGCCATAGGGTGGGGAAAGTCTCCTAGCAGGCTCCAAAGAACTTGCTTGGAGAAGATCACTAAGGAGGTGGAGGACTGGTTGGCAGAAGGCTTCTTTTAACTAAAATAGATGTGGGGGCTGTTACCTTTGGTTAAAGTCCTTTACTGTGTTCTCCAGAAAGGACATAGGGTGGGAACTTTGGTATCAGATTAATATGATTAAAAACCTCTGTTCTGGGGCTGGAGCGATGGCTCAGCAGGTAGAATGTTTGCCTGGCATGCACAAGGACCCAGGTTCAAACCCCAGGACCACATACACAACTAAATGTCTGGAAAAAAAAAACCAGATGAAAAACTAAAACTGATTCTCTCTCTCTCTAAACAAAAACAAAACAAAAAACCTCTGTTCTATCCTTATAAATCTGCGATGTTGGGAAATTTACTTACTAGCTCAAAACCTCAGTTTCCTCATCCATAAAATAAGTAGCCACGGTCACTGCATAAATTTACTGTCTGGGATGGAGCAAGACAAATAGATGAAGGAAGTATCTCAGCCAGATGCAGAGACAGATTTTGTGGAAAAGGAACATCCAGGGAAAAATAATCCAGCCAACTAATTGAATCCAGGAACTAATTTACTTTTAAAGCCATAGTGGCAGGCATAAGGCCACAGCTCACACCTTCCAGCGCTTCAGGCAGACATCACTAATTATGTCCATAGACCCTGAATGGAGCCTAGCTTCTATTAACTAATCAGAGATGAAGCTTACGGGTCACCCCTCCCTTCAGTCGAGAGGCCTTGGTAGCCATTGTGGAGGAGTTCAGAGATATGTGAGGACACCTTTTAGATGTCTTCTGTCTTGAATGCCTGGGAGATGGAGATAATTTGTGAATGAGCAGCTGGAAATCTCTTATTTTCAGGTAGATTAAGCTATAAGCAGAGGACAGGCTTGGTGTAGGCCTTCTAGAAGACCACTAGCTAGCCCACAGCAGACCCTGGCACAAAGGTTTGAGTGTAAGTAGCTTATTGTGAAGAGGTCCCAGGACCTCTAGAAGGAAAAAGTGAGGAAGGGAAACCAGGGAGAGAAATCAGTCAGGAAGCTGGGGAATGGTGTTAGTCAGCTTTGTGTTACTGTAATGAATCAACTTAAAAAGAGAAATGAAGTTAAAAAGAGGAAAGGTTTATCTGGGCTCTGAGTTTTGGAGGCTTCCTTGCAGGTCATTTGGTCTCACTGCGTTGGTCCTGTGGTGAGGCAGCACGTGGCGGGGAGGCGTGTGGAGTACTAGGCTTACCTCAGGGCAGCTGGGAAGTGAAAAGGGAGGGAAGGCACCAGCACCCCACAGCCCCTTCAAGAACAGCTCTACAGTGACCTAAGGCCTCTCATCAGGCCCCAGCGCTTCAAGGTTCCACCACCTTCTGGTAGCACCAAACTGAGGTCCAAACCTTTAGCACATGGGCCGTTGAGGGACATTTTAGGTCCAGACTCTAGCAGGTGCTTATACACAACCCATCAACCATTTGTTGAGGGCTACTGGGGTAGGTTGTTAACTTCTGGTTACAGATGGATAGAATGTTCAAGTGGCCAAAGAAAACTTTGGGGCAAATAATAATAATAATAAAAAAAAATAATAAAAATATCACAGGTAGTTGTAGTTGGACGAGGTAAGAACCAAAAGTATTATCTACTACACATGTGGTCCTTAAATTCTGAGGACCTCGAGTGAGTTTGTTCACCGAAATCAGAGAAGCTTAACCTTTTCTAGTTTGGAGTTCTCAGTCAAGTGCCGGCAGCCTCTCTCTGCCCTGCTCTGCCCCTCTGTAGGGAACACAGGAGCCATAATCCCCACCAGGCATGCCTGCTCCCATCACCTTTTCTATGACCATGGAAGACAATGCCAATCAATCACAGAACTCCTTCATACAAGGCCTCATAACTCCTCTCAAGAGAGCAAATGCTCCAGGTCGTACCAGTCATCTCTGAGAAGACAGGGTAGGTACTCAGTACACTGAAGCTGTTCATATCGTTGCTGCTGCTGCTTAGAGGTGAAATCTATTGCCTTACCTACCCCGCCTCTAGGAGAGAGGGGTTCTCAGACTCTTGCTCCTAGCACTAGTGAGCAGGAGGAAAAGTTGAAAGGTTGGAAGAAGTTGGGGTAATTGGGGAGGCATGGTTTGGCGGCCTGGAGTCCTTCCCCGAGGGAGGTCTGGCTGATGTGAGTCAAGGGGTCAGTGAGAGCTTGGTGCCCAGGAGAAACTGGCAAGGGTGAAGAGTAGGTGAGAGGTGCTAAAGTCTTGTCTTGCTGCTCAAACTCAGCAGGCGGGTCCTGCTCACCAGAAAGGGCACACTCAGTCTCATGGTCCTTTCTCCTTGTCTGGCCCTCTTGCCTCAGTTTCCTTTCTGGTACCCACTCAGAATCAGAGATGAGAAATGGCTTCCAGGGTCCCTATGATTTATCTCTATGTGTTCTGTGCTCTAGACTCCAGGGAGGGAGAGGTCTCCTGGGGAGAGTTGGACCAGAGTCTGACTACTAAGTGGCCAATGAGTAGTTTAGGGATTTTCTTGAAAACTTGGGGTTTGGAAGATTCTGTGCCAGACTCACCTTTGTGCTGTGTAGAAGACTGATTGTAAAGGTGCCCCAATTCTCCCCCACACCCTATACAGTATGGTCTCACAGCTCCTCCCAGTGAGAGGTGAAGTTTATTTCTCTACCCCCAGAATCTGGTCTGGACAATGTGACTTGCTTTGGCTGATGGAAGTGCTGGAAGTGACGTTGTCCATTCTGAGCCTAGACCTCAAGAACCTCTGCCTGCTTCTCCTTGGTCTCTTGAATGTTGCCACAACCTTGTGAACAAGCTCAGATAAACCTTTTGGAGGATAAGAGACTACTTGAAACAGAGACAACTTCTTAGCTCAGGCCATATTAGATAAACTACTAGCTGGTGCCTAAACATGTCAGAGAGCCCCACCTTGACTCGAACTCCAGCAGGAACCGTGAGGCCAGCCCCTACCTACAGAACTGTAAGTAGTATCCTCGGCTGCACCAGCTTGCCCTGGACCTGCCCTCGGCAGCTCTCCCTGCCTTGCTGGGCCACTCTCCATCCAATGGTTCTCCCTCGTGACCTGGGCTGGTTGTGGGACCAGCTCCCTCTGACTGTCCAGTACTTGATGAACCAGAGTGACTTAGACACTACCCAGATCTCTTTGACACTTAACTCTGGATTCTTCCAACACAGCATTACCAGCCAGGGTGTTTGGTCACAAACCACAGAAACTGACTCTGAGTGGCTTTAAGTGGAAGAAGAATTTTTAGAAATTCCAGGGTGCCTTATAGGATTGATCAGAAGGGCTGACCATGGGAGGCATGTGGCTGGGTCCTGCTGCTGCTGTCTATGATCACATTCTCACTGTTCCTGCAATTCTGTGGCTCTTACCCCAGAATCAGAGCTCTGGGAGGCAAAGAAAGAAGAAAGCTAGGCTTGCTTCTGGGCCTGCACCCTTGTCTGTGGAGAAACAAGTCATAACATTAGGCTTCTCCAAATAAAAGGAAGGATCTTATTCAGTGGATGCCCAAAACATATTTTTCAATAAATAAAAGATAAGACCTTTGATAGCACTGCATTCTTTTAGGATCTGTTATGAGGAAGTGGATGTTTCAAGTAGAGCCCAACCCCAACAGTATTCTTTTCCCCATTGTGTTATTTAAAAGGAAAGAAAGCAAGAAAGAAACTGAAGTTTAATTTATACACAGTAAAATGGATATATCTTAGGGATTCAGTTCGGTGGATTTTTTTCTTACCCATTCATGTAACCTCCACCCAGATTAAACTACAGATTGTTTTCATCACCCTAGAAAGTCCCTTTGTACCCTTCCTGGCCAATCCATCCCCTTCTCCAGAGGAAATAACTCTCCTGATCTTAGCTTAATTTTGTAGATCTTGCACTTCATATAAAAAGAATCATACGGTTTGTACTCTTTGGCATAAGGTTCTTTTTCGTTAGTATAATGCATTTGAGATTCATCCAGATGGTTGCGCTCATGAGTAGTTCGTTCTTTTTCTTGCTGAATAATGTTCCAGTGTATGGATAGGCCATAATTTGTTAATCCATTGCCTTGTTGGTAGATATCTGAGTCATCTCTCATTTTGGATTCTTATGAATAAAGCCACAAATGTTTATGTCCATCTTTCTGTGTTCAAGCATCACTTTTACTCAGGATTTTCATTTGCTGTCCTGGTCCACTAGAAAACATCTCTCCCTGTCAACTAGCAAGATAGATGAGTTTCCCCATGAAGCTACCATTCAAATCCCAAACTACATACTCATTTATGCCACTAAACTGTCTTCTCCACTTCACCATGTCTGTGGACAAATTGTTTAGGACAGAAACTTTGCCTCTAGTATCCTTCAACCGTGTCATCAGCAATACCAAAGACCTGACCACTATCACTTCCTCCATTGTCCAATCTGGGCCACCACCACTGTACTTGGACTACTGCAGTATCCAACTCCCCAACTTCCCTTCTCTCCCTACCATCCCTGTTCCCCAGAGTGATTCCCAACACAGCTGTCAGAGTAACCCTCGAGAGCTGAGCTCATATTCATTCATATTCATTGAAACCATCCAATGGTTGCTACCCCATCTAAGCATCCTTACAATATCTAAAAAGCCCCATGTGCTCTCTAGCCTCTCCTTGCCCGTTATCCCTCCTTCCCTTTCTCCTGCAGGTTTTGGCACAGTCTATTTCCCGTGAGTGGAACGCTCTTCCTGTGGATATCTACATGGCTGCCTCCTTTCCTTTCCTTCAGGCCTATTGATTTTATCAGCTCTCTTTGGCTCTAGGGTATTACTACCACCTGACCAGTTTATTTACGGGTTAGACAACCTGTTTGTTATCTGTCTGTCCTATCAGAATGTCAGTTCCATGAGCACACTGACTTTGTTTAGTTGGTACTTGTATCCTCAATGCCCAGAACATCATGGGCTGTGTCCTAAGCACTCGGAAACACAGTTTCCTACAGCACAAAGGAACAATTGCGTCTGGTGGTTTCCAGCATTGGCTCACTAGCTGGGCACTGGGTTCATTAATTGACTTCTTTTTTTTTTTTAAAGGGGAGGGGATTGAGACAGAGAGAGAGAGAGAAAGAGTCAATTTTATTTAGTTTTTCATGTGGCTTTCATTGCTCCAACACTTTATTGTGTACGTGGTGCTGGGGTTTGAACCCACATCCTCGTTCATGCCGGACAAGTGTTGAGCCACTGCTCCAGCCCCCGTCAATGATTGACTTTTAAGAGCATCCTTTGGGATCTCTTTGCCCTCTCAGAAATTTAGATGATTTTGCTCCAATCCCCTTGAAGCCCCCAGTCACACCCTTTGTGGGGCCAGTGAGAGCTTGAGGGCTGGAGAGGCTTTGGGAAATGAAATCCAGCTGACCTGGGAGGATTGGAGGGATTTGGAGAGGAAAAATGCAGAGAGCAGCGTGCAGAGAAACTCAAGTCCAGTACTCTGATGCTCTGAAGAATTGTCCCTCCTGGGGGTGGGCGTCACCATTGCCACTCCCTACCATGCTGACCAGGCCAAGCTTTGGGGAGAGAGGTCCCAGTACTGCCCATCTCTGCTTGTCCTCCCAATATTCATCATCATCCCCAGTCTTGACTTTGGTTATTTTAGGTTGTTTTCTGTAATGAAGCAAATCATGGAGGGAAACGGAATCCTTCATAAAGCAAGACTACAGTCTCAGGACAGATGAAGCAGCTCTGCCTAAACAAATCTCTGGACTGATAAGGCTAAAGGGGACCTGCCAAACAGAGATGTGATTTCTGCCAGGATATTCCAAGAGTCAACAGGTCCCTTCCCATCTTCAGACGTGGACCTGGCCACACCAGGCCATTCTAAGTCCATGGCGTATCGTGATGGGTTTTGAAGGCTGGCAGAGGAGCTTCCTCACCTTCCTGGCTTGTTCCACCCCTATCTCTGTCTTAAATGTATTTTGCAGAGAGATTCTTCCTTAAGTATAAACTGTAGCTTAAAAGATTTTGCTCCCTGGGGTTGGGCGGGGGGTGGTGGTGCAGGAGAAACTGCCATTGTTGTGCAGGGCTCAAATTGCACTGGGCGGGTTGCTTGGGATGGTCTTGGAGAAATTGTCACAGGGGTCATGGAGATGGTGAAAGCTGGGACACCTTGGTCAGTAGGATGACAAGATGGCAGGCAGGACCCTGAAGGGCATTCTGCCTTGGCCCCATGTTCTGCCCTGACTGGGATATTTGGACTCCCCTGAGCCTCAGAGTCCCTATTCTTTCAGAGACAGCCCACATGATTTTCTCCAGAAAATCATGAAATTCAGAGTCCTGTCTCTGTCAGTTAAAGGAGGGTCCTGGGGACAAGTTGCCCAGTGATTTGGTTTCCCAGGGCTCCCCCTAGCCCAGGGCTCTTGTCCTGGTACAGATGAGGTGGGGCTGAGCTGGGACTGGCTGAGCTTACCCTTCTCTCCCCATGACTTGCTTGAGTCACGGATCCCTTAGGCAGTCTGGTTAAGTCCATGAATCCTTTTCAAAATAATGCGCTTAAATGTACAACATAAATTATACTGGATAACAAAGGAAATCAGTTATGCTGAAATGCAGATATCAACATATTTTTTTTTAAAAGAGAGAGGGACAGTGAGAGAGAGAAACACAGAATCAATTTTTTATTTAGTTTTTCATGTGGCTTTCATTGCTCAGCCACTTCATTGCGTACGTGGTGCTAGGGTTTGAACGCGGGTCCTTGTGCATGCCAGACAAGCGCGTAACCATTGAGCAACTGTTCCAGCTCTGCTATCAACACATTTTAAAGTATAACATAATATCCCAGTTACTTGAGAGGCTGAGGCTGGAGGATTGTGAGCTTGAGTTCAGCCTGGGCAACATAGTAAGAACCTGTCTTTAAAAAAAATAAAAATAATGTAGTAATATATGTGTTTAATACTTTAAAGAAGAAAATTTAACAGTGGATCTATCATAATTTCATATGCAACATTTTAAGATGTCTGCAAAAATTAATAAAGAAATGTCTGTTTTTTTGGTGACAAATTTGCAGGTACTGCTGACACTGCTATGATCTGTTGCCTATATTCTTTTTTTTTTTTTTTAAGAGAGAGAGGGAGAACGAGAGGAGTGAGAGAGAGAAAGAATCCATTTTATTTATTTTTTCATCTGGCCTTTGTTTCTCTGACACCTAGTTGTTTATGTGGTTATGGGGTTTGAACCAGGGTCCTTGCATATGCCAGTCAAGTGCTGTAACCACTGAGCCACTGCTCCAGCCCTGTTGCCTGTATTCATAATGCAAGGAAATGCCAAATTCAATTAGTAAAAAATAATGACTGTTATGTTTTGAATGTGAAGCATCCCCCAAATGCTCATATGTGACAATGCAGGAAGGCTGAGGTGAAATGACTGGGTTAGAAGAGCCTTAACCAACAGTGAATTAATCCCATCACAGGGATTAACTGGCAACTGAAGGCAGGTAGAAGTGGCCAGAGGAGGTGGGTCATTGGGGGCATGCCTTTGCGGTATATATTTTGTATCTGGTGTGGAGTCTCTCTCTGCTTCATTATGGGATGCCTAGAGCTACTTCCCTCTGACACTCTTCCACCATGATGCTCAGCCTCACCTTGAGCCCCGAGGAATGGAGCTGGCTTTCTGTGGACTAATACCTCTGAAACTGTAAGCTCCTAAATAAACTTTTCCTCCTAAAATTCTTCTTGTCAAGTCTTTTAGATCCAACAATGTAAAAGCTAACTAAAACAGTGGCATGATTTTTTTCCCTTCCAAGTTTACTGAGTTCAGGACAAGAACCCTGCTTTGCACATTCTCCTACTTCCTTTCCCTTCTGGGGCCATATTAGAGATGTCATAGGGGTGGAGGCAGAAGCAGGCCCTGATGTCCTATTTGCAAAATATATTTATTTTAAATTAAACAAGACATGGGTATTTGTAAAAAATTAGGCAATATAAATCAAAGAAGCTTTCATTATCTCCAAAATCTTTTCCCTCTCCAGCAAAGAATCCCTGTTATCTTTGTGGTGTACTTGAGTTTATTTGTCTTGGGGAAAAAATACCTTTTAAATCACAATTATTGAATTTAATATGTAAAATTAGTTTTTAGATTTCAAAATTTAAATTTGAAATCAAGTTAAATTTAAAAATAAAGTGCTTAAATAAAATAAATTATATTAATTCAGTTGCTGAATATTAAATATGTAAATTAAATATTGGATTAAAAATTAAATAATTTTAAACTTAAAGAAGTTTTTAAAGGCTTTTACATACAGGACATATAGCAATACTTAGTTTTGTGTGTCATCTTATACCCAATGCAAGTAGGATGTATTATATGTTACCTACTCTACGAGACTGGCTCTTTTCTCTTAATAGTGTGTAGTGAAAGTCTTTCCATATCTGTACGTGTGGATTTGCCTCCTTCCTCCCCTTATTCTTTTTAGAGCTGCTTAGTATTCAATATTATCCTTATATTTACCATTCTCTTAATCAATGAGATTTTTAGGTTGTTTTCAGTGTTTTTTGGGGGCATTTTAGACCGTCTTATATGAACATGTATACTTCTTGGATAATATATAGCTGGATGCACAGGGCTGGGTAAAGAGGGTGCACATTCTGAATTTTAATGCGTAGAATTCAGCCAACCCCAATACGCCTAGGATTTCAGTGGGGAATCAGTCCCCAAGCCAGAAATTGGGCATTCATTTCTCTCTTCCCCATTCTGCTGCCAAACCAGCAAGCCTGTGTTGTCTCCCTTCCTTCAATTCCCCTGCCACTGCCTTTGTTCTGACATACATTACCTTTTTTTTAAAGGTAGTATTTTTTTTTTAAGACAGAAGGACAGTGAGAGAGAGAGAGAGAAAGAATTTTATTTAGTTTTTCATATGGCTATGGCTGCTCTGAGACTTTGTTGTGTACATGGTGCTGGGGTTTTGAACTTGCATCCTCATGTATGGCAAGCTCTGCAACCACCGAGCCACCGCTCTGGCAAGCTCTGCAACCACCGAGCCACCGCTCTGGCAAGCTCTGCAACCACCGAGCCACCGCTCCAGCCCCCTAAGGTAGTATTTTTAATAAGAAAAGATGACAAACAATCCAAGCCTTGTGAATGGAATAATAAATGAATAGCATGGTTTTCCTCCTGCTCCCGCCTGGGTGAAGGTGTGAGCTCCCCATTCCCAGCCCCTATCCTCCTCATGACCCATATTATTCTGTAGTGAGAATTGTCTTTCTCAATTCCAAATCTAATCCCATCCTTCCCTATAATCAACTCTAGCTTCCCATTACCAGTAGGATAATTCCCAAGCCCTTAAATTTGCCTTATTCTCATCATTCCACCTCTGCCAAGTGTGCTGGCACCAGTCCTCTCTGGCATCTCACTAGGCACACTGGGTTCCTGTGTTGGTGACAGTTATGACCCTTAATTTATCAGACTGTTTGCACTCTGGGCCTTACTAGGTTCTCTCGTCATTTCTCCTCTCTCCATTCCCCTCCCATTCACCTACTGAGCACACAGCTTTCTTTGGCTAGTCACCCATTCTGGGAAGTCTTCTCTCTCTCCCGAAGGAGGAGTGATCATTTTCCTCTAAGCTCCGATAGTGTTCTCAGAAGCAGGGGGTACTTGTAATTCTCCAGGATGCTCCTCAGACAGACTGAATCATCACCTCTGGAGCTGGGGACATCAGGGGTTTGAAAATCTGCATTAATTTCCGTGTGCCCCATGAGATTCTTCCACATAAAATTAAAGAATACTGCTCCACCACAGAGTCCAGCCTCTCTTCTCTCCAGTCCCTGATTGCCCTTGCTCTTTGGCTAGCTCTTTCCCAACTTCTAATTCTGATCTGTATACAACGGCTTGTTCATAGTTAACTGTGTTAGGTGGGGAATGAAGGTGTGCAAATGAGTGATACGGTGAGTGGTAGTCATTTGATGCTTTGAAATGTCAACCCAGCACTGTGTCAATGTGTAATAGTAGAAATGTGAGGATCAGCAGCTGCCTAAGTGTCTAATAGTAGAACCACTGAACTAAGGCTTGTTCATTTTCTGAAATACTACCTGAAGCAAAATGAAGAGTTTACAAGATAAATTAGCAAAAGAAAAAAGTCTGTGGCAGAGCACACTTCTAGCTTATGAACTTAAGACAATGCCAAGAGGGATTCTTTTTTTTTTTTTTTAAGAGAGAGGGACAGTGAGAGAGAGGCACAGAAAGGGAGAAACAACTTTATTTAGTTTTTCACATGACCTTAGTTGCTCTAACATTTAGTTGTGTACGTGGTGCTGGGGTGTGAACCTGGGTCCTTGTGCTTGCCAGGTAAGCGTCGAAACCACTGAGCAACCGCTCCAGCCCGCCAAGAGTGATTCTAAATGCATAGAGAAAGTGGTTGCCTCTGGGCAGGAACTGGAGATGACAGTGAGACAGCCAGAGGAACTGTAACCTTATCTGTAATATAAATATATATATTTTTTAAAGAGAGAGGGACAGTGAGAGAGAGAGAGGGAGAGAGAAAGAGGGAATCAACTCTATTATCTAGTCTTTCATGTGGCTTTCGTCGCTCTGAGACTTCTCTGTGTATGTGGTGCTGGGATTTGAACTCTCATACTCGCACAAGCCAGGCAAGCACTGTAACCTCTGAGTCACCGCTCCAGCCCCATGTAGTATTTTTTTATTTAATTTTTCTTTTCTTTTTTTTTTTTTTGAGAAAGAAAGAATTTTATTTAGTTTTTCATGTGGCTTTTGTTGCTTTGACACTTTGTTGTGTACAGGACGCTGGAGTTTGGACTGGCGACCTGGCGCATGCCAGGTAAGTGCCATAACTGCTGAGCAACCACTCCAACCAGTTTTTCATTTTTTTCAACATGGAAAATGCATTGTAGCATAACTTGGCAAATTAAACATTAGATACATTCTTTTAACTTATTTATATCCTATGTATTCATGTCCTCAGAGCAGCGTTGGGACAGGCATTGATCAATCAATCAATCAATACTGAGTATGTATTTGTTACTTGATCAAACAGATCAAGTTTGGTCACTTACAAACTGTATGATCATTTTCCCCCCCAGTCATGTGAATGCATTTCATTGATGACTTTTGTAAGCCAAGTAAAAACTAAGTTGGATGTAAGTTCTCACTTTTTCTGTTGATTTCAATCAAAAAAATGTCCAAGCTGTGTGATTTTGTATAAGTGACTACATTTCTCTGAACTTTGGTTCCTTATTGTCTCAGGGTCTGCCCCACAGCAGAACCTGAGGCAAAGGCTTGTGAATAGGTAGTCTTTTGAGGAATGTGATCTCAGGGAGCAAGAGGGAGAGACAGGGGTATTAAAACAGGGAAAGAGAAGAATCCATACAAGACGTGCCACCAAGTTGGTCAATGCTGTGGGTGTCTGGGGCTTGAGGCCACCATGACCTGCTAAGGAACCTTCTGAAATGTCTCAGAGCTATCTGCCAGAAGACAAAAGGGAAAAGCACTGATCTTCTGAGCTCTTCATGTTTGACGGTCATGCAAGTCCCCTGGGGCATCCCACTCAGCTATGTTGGAGAAGCCCCAGGTCAAGTTGGAACCTACCCAGAACAGTTCAGCTCAGTGCTACCTGCAGGAGGAGGAAGAGTTTTGGCCAAGAGGATTTTTTTTTAATTTTGTTTTTTTTTTGTGTGTGCAGGGATTGAACCCAGAGATGCTTAACTACTGAGCCACATCCCCAGTCCTTTTTATGTTTTATTTTGAGACAGGTTCTCACCAAGTTGCTTAGAGCCTCACTGAGATGCTGAGGCTGGCTTTGATCCTGGGATTCTCCTGAGCCCAGATTGGTCAAGAGGTTTTTGAGTTGATGTCTAAAGAATCTTACACACTCATCTTTCAAAAAAGGAGGGAGTCTCCACTTCACAGGGATACTGCAGGGACTAGGCTGAGTGCCACATGTAGACAAGATACCCAGGGCTGGGTTCCCTCAACCAAGGAGTGAAAATAATTGGAAACACTATCGTGGATGGCTTGAGAGAATGGAAGATCCAGAGTTAGGGACACGATTTTGAGAGATGGGGACAGGAGAGTGGAATTGTATTTGGGATGGGCCAGGGTGCAGACTGGGAAGAAAGTCTTTCATAAACAAAGGCTTTGAGGATGGAAAGAGCAAGAAACATCAGGGGACATGCTAAAGACCATGTTTTGAAGAAATTGCAGGAAAGGAACTTCATTTGGACAGTTTGTATACCTGGAATGCGGAGTTTGGCCTGGAATGCCCCTAAGAGCCAGTAGGCAGAGGACAAGGGTGTATCAATTTGCTTTTGCTGTGCAGCAAGCCATTCCCAAAACCAGTGAGTTAAAACCACGATCATTTATTATTTCTCACTAACCTACTGTCATGAGTGTGGACTTAAAATTATAGACAAAAGGAGAGTTGAATGGTCTTTATTTTATTTATCACACTTACACAATCTTAATAATTACCTAAAGGGAAGAAGGGGAAGAAACAATTACATCTTATTAAAGTCCACAATGGATTATACCAGAATCCACTCGTATATGACATCTCTTAAGACACTCATGGTCATCAGTCTTGATCCGAGGATGGGCTGGAGTCCTGATAATGGTGTACTGTGGAGCCGGAGGTGGAACAAGAGCGGAGAGGTCGGACAGTGTTCAGTTGACCAGAGGGTGGACAGCTGATAATTTGTGTGGAGTTGGTTGTTTTTATATAGTTGTAGCTCAGGGCTGTTAGATTCAGAATGGCCTCCTCCTAGGGTTGGTGTCTGGCTGATTCTTGCCTGGACTCATGGGGTACCTGCGTCATGTGGTTTCTCACCTCCAGAAGGCTATCCAGGGCTTACTGACATGGTAGTTGGGCAGATTTTCAGAAGAGAAATGCCTATGGCCTCTTGAAGCCTAGGTTCAGGTCTGGCACAGCGTCACTCCTCCCATACCCTGACAGGCAAAGCAAGCCATGGGGCAGGGAATAGAGGAGATACAAAGTCACATTGCAAATGATTGGATAGGAAAGGGAATAATTGACCACTGTTGCAATGAGGGTCACAAGGGTTTGAAGGCAGTTGGTCAAACAAGAGATAGGGGAAGAGCCCCAAGGACTAGAGGGCTGGTTGGGAAGCAATCATCCTAGTGATCAGAAAGAGAAAGATAGGGTTTGCCGGAATCCAAGATTGGGGTACACCTGGGGTGGTAGGAGATCCAGGGGATGGGGAGGAAATAGGTCTCTGAATTTGGGGCCTGGTGGGCCAGGGAAAGGTTGGGGATATCAGCAGGTGGTTATTGGGAGCAAGGCCTGTCTGATGACCTTTAGCACTGGGAGGGCCTGAGGCCCTGGGGAGATGATAGTTCAGGTGAGCATTTGAGCCCTGAGGCCTCTGATGCTACAAGCTGAGATCTTGTCAAGCCCTTTAACATTTCCTGGGCTTAGCATTTCTCCTCCTAGAGTACGGCAGGAATTCTAACCTTGTAGGGTGGTCAGAGAGCAGCGGAGGCTCTCTATGGGGAAGCTTCTTGCAGACTCTTTTGGGCTGTACACTTATTCACAGTTTTATGGTTTGGTATTGGTTTTAATTTAAGAGACATTAGCCACCCAGAGGAGGAACTTACAAAGGAGCAGGAGGAGGGAAAAGGTGGTCTTGGGATTCTCTTTAGGAGAGGGCTGCTGTCAGGAGTGGGATAGAGTAGAAGGATCCAGAAGGAGAGAGGGGGATTTCAGCTTGCAGAGTTCTTTCAGCTTGGGATGGGAGAAGATGCAGTGTGGGGTGTTCAGATGAGGCTTGCTCTGTCCTTGCTCAGGCATTGGGGTCAGAGAGACAAGCAGGAGTCAGTGGGGGGAGTGGGTTGGGGGAAGTTAGTCTCCCTGCCTGGTCCTCTGATTACAAGCTCTTGGGTGGTCTGGACTGACGTCAGCAAGGCTGTCTCCCTCTCTCTTTCTCTCCCTCCTCCCCACAGCTCAGAAAAGTCCAGCAGCATCACTGCTTCCAGATGTGGCCTCCAGATGTGGCCTGGAGTATTTCCAGGAGGATCAAGGATGCAGAGGCAGCTTCCAAGCTCCTGGCTTTTCTTCCTCCCTCCTTCTCTGATGGGATCTGCCCACAGCCACCCCTCCCCTGACTTCTCTTCTAGGTTAGTGTACCAGATACCCAGAGGCCCTAGTGCATGGATAAATAAATACCAATTCCAGGTAAACCTGAGCCAGACAAATGCATCTTTATTCATGTTGGAAAGAGTTTACATTGAGGGGAGTGGAGAACTCTCAAATGTTTCTGTTCTGAGCAGTCCCAGCGGCTCTAGGAGGAGGAAGTGAGCTGTCTCCTCAGCTGGGGACCCTCCAGGGCACTGGGCTCAGAGCCAACTGAGGCTTGGGAGGAGCTGCTGAAAGCCTCCCCTTAATGGGAACAGCCTGGCCCCCGGTGTCTCACAGGGATGGAACCCCTGTTGGGGGTGGGGCAGGGGTGGAGGTGAAGCAGCTGTTTTATTAGCTACAGATCATGAAAACCAGGAGGGGCTACTGAGCTGGAGTTCTTTGATGCCTGGCCCAGTGTGTCTCAAGTATCTGATTTGGTACATCTGGGGTGGGGTCTAGGATTCTGTATTTCTTTTCTTTCTTTCTTTCTTTTTTCTTTTAAAGAGAGAAGGACAGTGAGAGAGAGAGAGAGAGAGAGAGAGAATCAAATCAATTTTTATTATCAAATCAATTTTTATTGAGTTTTTCACATGGCTTTCGTTGCTCTGACACTTAGTTGTGTACATGGATGCTGGAGTTTCAACCCGTGTACTTGCGCTTGCCGGGCAAGCGCCATAACTGCTGAGCCACCGCTCCAGCCCCGGATTCTGTATTTCTAACTAGTTCTCAGGTGATGGTGATGCTGCTGGTCTGTAGACCACGCTTTAAGTAGGTGTGGAATCTAAAACGTGTCTATACTTTTCTATATTTTTATATGTGTATATATTCCTGTAATTTCTGAAGCTTTTCCCTTTCTTATTTATTTATTTATTCATCTTTTTCAGTGTTGAGGTCAACTTCAGGGCCTCACACATGCTAGGCAAATGCTCTATCATTGAGCCATACCACCCGATCTTATCTTTAATTAAAACAGTACCAGGAAGAGAGACCACACTGTACATGCTTCTTCCTTTTCAGCCTCCATCTGGACCCTGCAGCTGCCATAATGTCAATGCCCCCAAAGAACTATATTGCCATTTATGAACTCTTTTGAAGGAAAGAGTAATGGTGGCCAAGAAGGATGTCCATTTGTCTAAGCACTGGGAGCTAGCAGATAAGAACAGGACCAATATTCATGTCATGAAAGCCATGCAGTCCCTCGAGGCTACATGGAAGAACAGTTTGCCTAATGATATTTCTACTGGTACTGTTATACCCAAGTCTCGAGTCCCCAAAGACCACCAAGGAACCGAATCCGATGCAAATACATTAGGGTCTTTTTATTGCAAGCTTGAGCCTGGGCTCTCTCTGATGCAGCGGATTTAGGGAGAGGGAGGGAGCCCTGAGCCCTAGTACAGCGATACTTTTATAGAGTTTCATGGTGAAGCGGGAAATTCAAACAAAGCAGAATACACGATTGGTTGATCTTCTAACATATATGCTATATTTCTATCAGCCATGGCACCCTTTGTCTCGGACTTCCATCATATATAGTTTGGTATGTTAGGATTTGGCTCGTCAGCTCCCGATTGGCTATTTGCTAAGGGCCAATTCATCTGGCAGTATGAAACGTGGATTGTTGTTCTTTGTTCTTAGTAAACAAGAATTTAGGGCTACTTCAAATACTATCCAAAAATGAGGCCTCTAATGACTACAATATGGTTAAGTTGCTGTACACTTTCTTCAGCAGCGGTTCCACCCAAGCCCCTGCTCTGCCCGGTCTCGCACTCTCCCGCTCTCTCTCGCACTCTCTCCTCGCACCCGCTTCCTCGTTAAGGCTTGCTCAAGTCACTGCTCTGCACTCACTCTCAGTACCTTACCGGAGTGGGCCTTCAATATCCCCATGGTCTCCTGAGGTCAGGCCTGCCACCCCACCTGCGGCTATCCCAAGACTGGCAGGCTTTGGCCCAAAAATCTAGCTAGAAGCAATCTCCAAGACTCCAAGAGGTGAAGCCAATAGAGATACTTATAGACAGAGTGCTGTGTGCCCTGGTGCCCACAGAAAGCTGAGGCTGGGCTGGGTCAGCAACTGGATTCCACTTTGGCAGTAGATTTTGTCATGGATGAGGTCTGCCACCTGAGTAAATGGAGGGGATTATACTGTGTTGAATATGATTGTAGTCAAAAGCAAAACAAAGTGCAGAAAGCACCAAAGGGCAGACAGTGAAAACTGTCTCCAGCAACCCAGCAATCCCTTCCCACGGCTAGTCAGTGTTAGTATATGTGCTGTTCTGTATCTTGATTTTTTTTTAAAAACTTCATATCTTGGGAATTATTCTAGCTTATTCTTTCTTTTTTATTTTATTTTATTTTTTTAGAGAACATACCTCACTGTGTTTCCCAAACTGGCTGTGAATTCCTGGGCTCAAGGGATCCTCCTGCTCCAGCCTCCTAAGTAGCTGGGACTATAGGACATCCTGTGTCAGCTATTCTTTCTTTCTAAAAGTTGCGCAGTTTCATTAGAAGTTATAACTCACTGGGAAAATTCCTTATTGATGGATTCTTCTTCTTCTTCTTCTTCTTCTTCTTCTTCTTCTTCTTCTTCTTTTTAAAGAGAGGGACAGTGAGAGAGAGAGAGAGAGAAAGAAAGAATCAATTTTATTTAGTTTTTCACATGGTCTTTGCTGCTCCAACACTTCTTTGTGCACGTGGTGCTGGGGTTGGAACTCGCATACTCGTGCATGCCAGGCAAGCACTTTAACTGCTGAGCCACCGCTCCAGCCCCTGTTGATGGATACTCGAGTGTGCAAAATCTGTTGTTTTTTTTTTTTAAGAGAGAAGGAGGGTGGGGAGGGAGGGAGAGAGAGAACGAGAGAGGGAAAGAGAGAGAAAGAATATCAATTTTATTTTTATTCTTTCATCTGGCCTTTGCTTCTCTGACACTTAGTTGTGAATGTGGTGCTGGGATTTGAACCCGAGTCCTTGCGCATGCCAGGCAAGCGCTCCAACTGCTGAGCCACTGCTCCAGTCCCTGTGCCAAATCTTTCACTCTGGTGCAGTCTGTTCTTCATTCTCAAGTGAGTTTATCAGAAAAATAGACCTACAAGCAGAAATTCAGGGTCATAGTTTATGTGCATTTAAAATTTGGATGAATACTGTCTAATTAACATTTCCAAAGAGATTTTGCTAATGGTATGAGAAAGAGTAATTCCTCTACTCTTCCAATATTGCATGCGAACAAACTTGTTGACTTTGCCAATCTGATACGTAAAAAATGGTAACTGCTCTTTCTGAAACTCTATCTCAGTTTCTAGGGTTTTCTTCAACATGTTGTTAGAGTCCATGGATTCATCTTCTCTGAGCCAGATAACTTCTCAGTTGCTGGAACTCCTACCAGGACCAATACACTAACTGCCCTTGAGCTTTTGTCTAGTAAGAAAGGTCAATAGTTATAAATGAGTCGATCATGAGTGACGGGCAGGATGAATCCTACGTTAAGGGAGTGACTTTCTGAGAGTGAAGTCAGACTTCAGTGTGTACACGCATTGACCTTGTTAAAATGCAAAGTCTGGTTCAATGAGTCTGGGTAGAGCAAGAGACTCTGCATCTAACAAGCTTCCAGGTGAAATTGTTGCTGCTGGTCCTGGGACTACATTTTGAATCATAAGGGCCTAACTAGAACAAGGGATGACAAACTTTTTTGAAAAGGACTAGACAGTGAATGTTTTAGACTTTGAGAGCCAAATGGGGTCTCTATCCCTGCTATTCACCTTTGCCTTTGGCAGCAGCCAGAGATGATATATGTAAATGAATGGGTGTGACTGTGTTCCAATAAAACTTTATTTACGAAAGAGCTGGATTTAGTTGTGGTTTATTGTCTCTTGGCTTTGAACGCCATAGACATCCAGTCACGTACTGAAATGATGAGTGAAAGGGTGTTATTTGAGTAATAGCAGGGCCTGAACTAATCTTGGGGTCAGTCAATGCTTGAAAGAATAGTGTATAACTCAGAGTCCTACCTACAAAACAAAATCCAGTGTTTAAATAGAGGTAATTAAATGCAGGGAATGGTTACACAGGTAATGGACCAGCTGAGAAGTCAGTCAGGGTTAACCTAGAGATTAGCAAGAGCAGGAAGCTGTTACCACCCTAGGGAAAGGGGAGGTTAGTGACCAGGTCACCCAGCAGGAGCTGGAATCATGCTAGTCACACCTACTGGGAACTTGGAGCTGTGGACAAGACCCAACTGTAATCAAAGTCCTTGGGAAGAAATACCCTGAAATCTCCCTTCTTTCTGCCCTTTTATCTTCTATCTAGTGGTCAAACGCAGCTGTGGTCCAGTCTATACAAGAGCCTGCAGGGTCAGTCCCTGTCATATGAAGCAGAACAGGGAGAGTCAAGGAATGATCCGAGGCCAGGAGGCCTAGACCCAGCTAAACTGATATATAGACAGAGTCCTGAAGAGAAGGTAGTTGAGTATGTATAACCTGAAGGGGGGGGGCATCTGGGCACAGGTTTAGGGTGTGTAGAGGCCAGTGGTGTGGGATGATGAGGCTGGCATGGAGGCCACTCCCTTAGGCAGGATGAGATTTTTACCTTTAGAACAGGGGTTGGCAAACATCTCTGTCACAGTCTGTCACATTGTTTGTTGTTATTTTTTCAAAATAAAATATAAAGGGGCTGGAGCAGTGGCTTGGCGGTTACGGCACTTGCCTGGCATGCGTGAGTACACAGGTTCAAACCCCAGCACCCACGTATACAGCTGTGTCAGAGCAACGAAAGCCATGTGAAAAACTCAATAAAAATTGATTCTCTCTGTCTGTCTCTCTCTCTCTCTCACACACACACACACTGTTTTTTTCTCTTTAAAAAATAAAATAAAATAAATTATAAAGGGGCTGGAGCAATGGCTCAGTGGTTAGGGTGCTTGCCTGGCATGCGTGAGTATGCAGCTTCGAACCCCAGCACCATGTACACAGCAAGGTGTTAGAGCAATGAAAGTCACATGAAAAATTAAATAAAAATTGCTATTCTCTCTCTCTGTCTCTCTCTCTCTCTCTCTCACTGTCCCTATTTCTTTAAAAAATATTTATATAAAAAATGTGAAAACTATTCTTAGCTATAGGCCACACAAAAATAGGTCACAAGGAGCAATACTTGATTCATGGATTATAATAGTTTGCTAAACAGATTTTGAAAGATTCTATCTATCTATGTACCTATCTATCTATCATCTATCTATTATCATCTTTGCATTTATAAAGGGGTCTTCCTATGTTGTCCAGGCTGACCTCAAACACCCGGCTCAAGCGGTCTTCCTGCCTCAGCCTTCCAGTCACTACACCCAGCTCAGATTTTTTTCCTTCTTTTTTTTGCAGTACTAGAAATCAAACCTAGGGCCTTATACAGGCTAGGCAAGCACTGTACCACTGAGCTACACTCCCGGCCAAAAGATTCACTTTAGAAGGATGGATGGGAGTAGACAAGAGACTGAGAGAGGCGACAGAGGCACAAAGTGTTACCAAACCCAGGTTCATCCCATGGTAAACTGATGTCCAGGAGATGAGTGTTGGGGAGAAAGAAAGGGTCTATTCAGTGGCCAAAGAATGGAGAAGAGGGAGCTTTGCTCACAGATCTGCTTCTAAACTCCAGGGGTTGACAGATTGCAGATATAAGATATGAATAATATGGGAGATGGCTAAGCTAATAAAGGAGAGGAATATTCATGGCTTTTCTGGGAATAGGCAAAGAATTTCCAGAAACTTGGGTGCCACCTTTTGATTCCTTTTGTGGTCTGAGTTTCCTTTCAGAGTGGTTGGTAGGTGTCTTGAATCTAAAGGCTGGGGAGGATGGGAGGGAGGCTAGGCAAGTCTAGGTCAAGAGAACCTATATTATAGTTTTGGACAAAATAAATTTCAAATGATCAATGTATCTACGTGTAGCGCTGAGTATCATGTGACCCAAAGGTTAAGGCAATAGAGGAGACAGACACAATCTGAAGGCAGAGGCCAGACCTTTTCATCTCATTGCAGTCATCCATCAGACATCTGTATGACCAAGTGAAGAGTCAGTGTTTTTAGCAAAAGGGGTCCTCAGGTCTCTGAAGAATAACCTAGGTAGCCACTAACATCTTAACCCATATATCAGAGGTATTATCTGCAGCAAAGCTAGTAGAAGACTAACAATGTATGTTTCAGTTGTGTGACCTCCAAAATCAGTGATTTTTAAGACAAATAGGAGTAAGTGAAGCCAGACGGTTTATTTAGGTTTTTCCTAGAGCCTCTAGGGAGGAGGTGATGAGAACCCAACCGATGATGGCTGCGGTGGAGAGAAGGGGACGAGTTAGAGATGTAAAATGGAAAGGACATAGAACAGAAGGACTAAGTTGGGTTTAGAGGGTTTCGCAAGCTGACATATTGACTATTCCTCTGATTAGCTTGGAATCCTACTCTTCTAGCTTGCTGAGCTAGAGGGAAATTCTGGCATCCTGGATAATGGATTTCCCTGCTCCCTCATTGCCCCTCCCTGTCCCCTCTTCAGACAGAAAGAATGGAGGAACAGGTTGCAACACCCTCAACAAGCGAGGAGTTGGGTGGCCCAGCTGTTGGTGACTCACTTATTACTCATTCTAGAATTTGGGTATCTAGCTTGTCTTGTTCTCACTTTAGGTGTTGGCTACTATTCCAGGACAACAGGGGATGTCCCAACAGCATTCTGTGACACTTTCCTGTAGGGTATGGGCCCAGCATAGAGATGAGGGTTGGCAAGCCCCTCGACCCAGTCCTGGGCTTGGACACTAGGAGGTAGCCTCTGCCATTGTCTTGATAACAGCCTTCTTTTGTCATAGGCAGGGCTGGGATGGTATCTTATTTAAGATCCCCTAGAAGTAGCCTCTGAGATGAGGCTTTGAGTGCAAAGTGGAGTGGAGGAAGGAAAGAGCCCACACAGGGTGCATTGGCAAGCTGGTTACTATTGAGGGCTCTTGGAGCTGAGTCTCACTGGGGAACTCTGGATACCATGTGTCCCACAGTTATTTTGCCTGAGGAGCAAGGGAGCTGTGGGGAGATGGATTCCTCCGGGGTTGGAGCAGTGGCTCAGCGGTTACCGCACTTGCCCAGCATGCGCAAGTACACGGGTTCAAACCCCAGCACCCATGTACACAGCTAAGTGTCGGATCAATGAAAGCCATGTGAAAAACTCAATAAAAATTGATTCTCTCTCTTCTTAAAAAAAAAAAAAAAAGAGATGGATTCCTCTAAGGGGCGTTGATTCTTCACACTTCCAGTCTGCTTTATGGTTTTCAGTGCAGTATAGGAAAGAAGTTTTCAAGCATGAATGTGCAGATTTACAGTGGAAGGAGATGGACAGGGTACCTATGGAATCTGCTCTAGATGGTTCTCATCTCCGCCTGTCATGAGGAAACGGAGAAGGAAAATGACAGCTCCAAACCACATGCCAGGTTTGTGATAAATTGGGGCTGAAGCATGGAGCTTGTGGGTCCAGCATCTCCCATTAGCTTTCAACCTGCTGTCATGGCCCCTGGTGTCTCATAGGCTGAATCCAAGTGCCCCCACTGCCTGCCTGCTGCATTCTCTCTCCTGATTAAGCCCCACTTGCTGCATGTACTCAGAGTCCACCAGGTGGAGAAGAGGAAGCCAGCAAGATGTGCATGTATATGGGGCTCACAGAGCCTGGGGAGAAGGGTAAGAGGGAGACTGAGTGGGGCTGCAAGTTGGAAGGAGGCCAATTGGTCAAGCTGTTGGGGAGAGTTTGCTGAACAGATGTGGAGACAATGAGACAGGCCATGTAGAGGACACTCAAGAGGACCGCATGTGGGCTGAGTAGGTCCAAGCCCCTTTTCCTTTGTACTGGTAACTTGGGAACTGGATCTTGGAAGCAGTAATCCCAGGGCTGAGCACTGAAGGCTCTCTGTGTTCGGCTTCAGGCATGAGCCAATCACTCAGGTGTCTGTTCATTTAGAGTCACTGATGGGGGACTCAGTATGTCCTAGCCACTATGCCAGCTATTTAGGGACAGTATGGGAACCAGAATATTGGTCATTCTCAGAGCCCGTTAGATCTTGTAGGTGATATAGCCTGACGGGGGAGACGAGTCCAGCTGTGGAGTTCCTCTCTGATCAGGTAGGCTTGAAAATTCAGCATGGGATGGGTATGACCAGAACCTCCACCTGAGTCACTCATTAGAACCTCAGTGCTCAAGGGTCGACACCAGAGGCTGCAGGTTCCAGTCCCTGCTCTTTCTCACTCTGTTCCTGCATTCAGCCTCATTAGCAAAGAAGTCATATTAGTCCCCTCCCATGCGCTTGCCCTTTGCAATGTGACTTTGCCATTCCTCCCGTAAGGAGATGGAATCTATTCCCCATCTCTTGAATCCAGGCTACTGTATTAGTCAGCGATCTCTAGAAAAACAATCATCAGAACATGAGTACATACATAGGAAGATTTATTTTTAAGGAATTGACTTACACAATCTTATAGGCCTACACATTGTAGAGGGTTGGTAAGCCCAAAATGTGCAGAATAGACTGGCTAGATCCCCAAGGAGAGTTGGAGATTCACTCTAAAGAATTCCCTCTTGGAGGGGAGAGATCAGTTTTTGTCCTATTAAGCCATCACGATTGGCTTGTTACTTGCTTTGGGCTGTAGAACATGGTGAAAGCAACACTGTGAATCCTGAACGTAGGTCCTAAAAGAACTTGCCCAATTCTACTTGCTGTTTAGGAATTCTGCTAGCTACCATGTGAATAGTCTTGGGCTACCCACTGGAGGATGAATGACTGTGTGGGACAGGGATGAGATTTGCCAGTTGACTCCAGGTCCCAGTCAACCTATCAACTGACCGTACTTGTGTGAAGGATCCTAGACAAGATAAGTTGCCCAGCCCAGACTGCTGATCTGTAGAACTGGGATCTAAATAAATTATTATTCTAGGCCAGTATATTTTGGAATGGCTTGTTACACAGCAAAAGCTTCTGATACACAGTCCAACTTCTACATAAGACCCAGGACAGAGTCTCTTATAATGTGTTTCATCAGCTAAGGGACATAGACATGTAAAGAGGTGATTTCAGGTTCTATTAAGGCTCTGTGGGTACAATACCAGTTGACACAGACTCCCTTCTACCTTGCACTTTAAATGTAACTCTGCCCAAGCACACTCTGACCTGACAAGTTCCCACAATAATGAACCAGAGCATAGGTGGGAGGCAGGAGGCTGATGGCTGGCAATTAGGAAGGTGCACCCTGGGGACTGAAGGAAGATGTGGGCTTCGTCCTGGAGACTGCCTGTGTGATCCAGGGGGAGTTTCAGGGGTGATGATGGGATGGAGGATAAGAACAGAACCTGGGAGGCAGCAAACGTGGATTGGGTCTTGCTTCTATTGCTCATCAGGTCTATGTCCTGGGAAGATCACCTCACCATTCAGAACCCTGATCTCTCCAAGAACAAAGTTATATCTTGTTGTGGGGACTGAGCTGATGCAACTTGGAATTCTCCTTTAAGTAGAAGAATAAAAACTATGTTTACAAAATGGCAGGGCTTTGTAAGGGGCTCATGCAAGTGAGCTTAAGCTTCATTAACTTTTGCAGTAAATTGCTTCTGGCTGCTTTACTAGAAAAATAGTTGAATTCATAGTACTGATGGAACAGGGCTGTTTTGAAGGTCAAAAGATGTACACCATACATGGGGGAGTCTCAGGGGTGGGGACCCAAAGGAAGGCAACTTTGCGTGGGGCAAAGGGTGCGCTTGGTGCCTGGTGGGTAGGCTTCTGGAGAGAGATGAGGGGAATGAGGAGGAGTGGCATGGAAAAGGATAGAAGAGTGTCCAGACTCCCTCCTGATCCCACAACTGCCCTGGAAGCTTATAGAGAGGAACTATAGCAGGAGCTGATTTCATGGGATCTTTGTAAGTTTCTTGGGGTAAAGCAAGGTTGTGACAGGTCTCCGGACACAAAGTTGGGAGTAATGGTATGTTATCTTTCCTAGAGTAAGAAGCTGAGATGGGGATTCTGGAATAAGTGATTTATTGAGGGAGTGCTCTTATAAAGCGAGGGAATGAAGCAGGCCAGGGTGGGGCAAGATGCTCAGCAGAGATGTGGTCTCAGCTTGGCTCCAGCTTCAGCGAGATCTCAGGGGGAGTTCTAGGGTATGAAGGCACCACAGATCTGTCCCCACTGTACTTCTTGTATCAATCAGTTCTTGGGAGGAAGCTGGAGAGTATAACCTCCCAGGAGTCACCCCTTAGCTGACGCAAACCTCAGGAGAACGAGGCTGCATTTGCAGCAGCTGATGGATGCACTGCTCGGGAGGGGATCTGAGCAGAACACCCACAGAATCTACCTTCCCCCATTTCTGCAGGATACACAAAACCTACTATGGCCTAGGTCTGGCAACTTTGAGGGGGATGAATGGATGAAATATAGGAGGGTCCACAGTGTTGGTCTTCAGGGTAGTTTGGCAGGGCCCATGGTGAGGTGCTACCCTCCCGTGGCTTGTAAGTACTTGTCTTTCTAGTAAGGGGTCTGGGGTAAGCCCATGTGAGATACTCTAGGTACCTCCAGTAATAACTGGGACAAGTCAGGCATGGTGCCACATGCCTGTTATCCTAATGACTTGGGAGGCTAAGGCAGAAGGATTGCAAATTCCAGGCCAGCCTTGGCAACTTAGCGAGGCTCTAAGCAACTTAGTGAGATCCTATCTCAAAATAAAAAATAAATAGGGCTGGGAATGTGGCTCATTGGTTAAGTAAGTGTCCCTGGGTTTAATCACCAGTAAAAATAAAACAAACAAACAAATTTTAAAAACCTGGAACAAATCAAAGGTCTTGGTAGTACCTGTAGTCCAGAGATAGAGCAAAAGCCTACGAACTGTGTTTTTTTTCCTGTTAATGCAAACTCATCTGTGAACACAGACTGGTGGGGCCTGTAGGAACTCTGGGCATGTATGGGAAAGGGCTTTTCTAACTCTGAAATGCAGGGTGACTTCCAAGGCCATTTATATTATCAGTTGGGCGGTAGTTCTCCACCCTGAGGTAGGACCAAAAATTCACTCCAGTCCTGGCCATAGCTCATTGGTTGGTCGATGGAGTTAGGCAGGAGAGAATGGTAGTTTGGTGCATCCAGGGTCCTGTAGCTTGTACCCATGTCCTATAGTCAAAAACAGTTATTTGTCTTTGGTGAGATGAATCTCACAACAAAGCAAGTTGAACTTGCATATGGTGTAGGTAGGGGTCAAAAATGGTATAACCATTTTGGAAAACTCGGGCAGTTTTTTAAATAAACATATGCTTATTACATGATCCAGCTATTCTACACCTGGGTGTTTACCCAAAAGAAATGAAAATGTATCATATTATTCATCTACTGCTGTGTTAATTACCCCCAAGTAATTTGTTAATTACCCCCAAGTTTAGCAACTTAAAGCAACAATAAGCATTTTTTATTCTCACAGTTTCTGTGGGTCAGGAATCCAGGAGCAGCTCAATCGAGTGATTCTCTTGGACATCTTTTGGAAATTTTCAGTCAGCTGGTCCACAGGAAGGTTTAATGGAGCCAGAAGGCCTGCTTCAACGATGGCTTGCTCACACATGGGCAAAGGATTGCTGACTGGCTGGAAAGATGCTTCAGTATCTCACCATGTGGATCTCCCCACAGCGCTGCTGGAATGTCCTTATGACATGATACCTGGCTTCCTTCAAAGCAAGTGATCCGAGAACAAGGCAGAAGCTGCAAAGGTTTTTGTGACCCAGTCTTGGAAGCCTCATATCTCTGCGATAACCCTTACTGATATCTATTCTATCACTGAATGTGAATGGACTCAATGCTCCAAACAAAGGGTACACATTAACAGACTGGATCAAAAACCAAAACCCAACAATATGATGCTAGGAAGAGGAGGAGGAGTAGGAGGAGGAGGAGGAGGAAGAGGAGGAGGCGATGGAGACCATGGAGACCATGGAGATGGAGACCATGGAGATGGAGATGAAGACCATGGAGAAGACAGAGAACATGGATATGGAGACCACGGAGACAGAGACCATGGAGACCACGGATATGGAGACCAAGGAGACCACGGATATGGAGACCACGGAGACGATGGAGACAGAGATGGAGACGACGGAGATGGAGGCAGAGACGACAGAGACAGAGATGACAGAGATGGAGAGGATGGAGACCATGGAAATGACAGAACAGGCTTACAACATGCTTATAACATGCCACAACATACTTAGAACACACTTAGAACATGACTACAATGTGCAACATGCTTAGGAATGCTAAGAACATGTCAACAACATAGAACATGACCACAATATGCTTAGGACATGCTTAGGACACACTAAGAACATACCTACAAAATGTTTAGAATGTGACAACAACATAGAACATGACCACATTACCAGGACATGCGTACAACATGCTTAGAACATACCTAGAACACACTTAGAACGTGACCACAATATGTCTACAACATGCCTAGGTCATGCCTACAACATGTTAATAATATCGCTAATAATATGCCTAAAACATGGTTAGAACATGAACACAACATACCTAGAACATGACCACAACATGCAAACATGCCTGGGACATGCTAAGAACATGTCAACAACACGTTTAGAACATACCTACACACTTGCTTAGAACATGTTTAGAACATTCCTACAGCATGCCTACAACATGCCTAGGGCATACCTAGAACATACCTACAAACATGTTTACAACATGCTTAGAAGATGCCTACAGCACGCCTGAGATGATGGAGACAACTGAGATGATGGAGACGATGGATACCACAGAGATGACGGAGACAGAGACCACGGATACAGAGACCATGGAGATGACAGAGACCATGGAGATCATGGAGGTGGAGACTATGGAGATGATAGAGAACATGGAGATGGAGACCACGGAGATGACAGAGACCATGGAAATCATGGAGGTGGAGACCATGGAGATGACAGAGAACACGGAGATGGGGACCACGGAGATGATAGACACCGCGTAGATGGAGACCATGGACACAATGGAAATGGAGACGATGGAATATGCCTACAAAATGCCTAGAACAGGCTTACAACATGCTTAGAGCATGCCTACAACATGCTTATATCATGCCCACAAACGCCTAGAACAGGCTTACAACATGCTTAGAGCGTGCCTAAAACATGCTTAGAACATACCTACAATATGCTTTGAACATGCCTAGGACATGTCAAGAACATGCCCACAACACACTTAGAACATGCTTACAAATGTCTGGAGCAGGCTTACAACATGCTTAGAACATGCCCACAAACACACTTAGAACATGCCTACTGCATACCTACAACATGCCCAGAACATACCTACAAACATGCTTAGAACATACCTACAGCATACATACAACATTCCTAGAACACACCAACAACAGAACATAACTAGAACATGCTTAAAGCATGCCTAGAACATGCCTACAGCATGACGGAGACAACAGAGGTGACAGAGACAGAGACAGAAATGATGGAGACAACGGAGATGGACGGAGACGACTGAGACCACGGAGACAGAGACCACGGAGACCATGGAGATGGAGACGATGGAGACGGAGATGATGGAGACTACGGAGACCATGGAGATGGAGACCATGGACACCATGGAGACCACGGAGATGACGGAGACCATGGAGATGGAGACCACAGAGACCATGGAGATGGAGACCATGGAGACCACAGGGACAGAGACCATGGAGAAAGAAACCTCGGAGATCATGGGGACGTAGACCACGGAGAGGGCGACCATGGAGACCCGGAGACCACGGAGACCATGGAGACGGAGATGATGGAGAACACAGAGACGGAGAGCATGGAGAACATGGAGACCTGCTGTATCCAGCACTGGAAAGAAATATACAAGGATGTGAATAGTAGGCGGGGAGGATCTTGGAGACCATCCTGGAGGTCGGTGAACCAGAGGGCTCTGCAGCCATGCCTCCTCCATCCTGCACAGAGCCACATGCACCTTTGGAAAGTTGCCATTCTGGTGCATTGAGTTGGTAGTATCCCTGGAGGAGCTACGTGTGGGTGTTGGTTCCAGAGGAGGTATAACAGCAGCATCGACAGCTGAAGACTGTAGTGCTCAGCTAGAGCCTCTGCAGAGGAGCAATGGCCAGGCTGGAGTGTATTTGTGTCTGAGTGAACATAAACTTGTCCCTGGTGTCAGCTCCGGTGGGCACTGTGGCTTGGTGCAGGTTAATTAGAGAAAATGGGAGGAAACCTGATAATGATATCACTAAAGAAACTGCTTTGGGGCTGGAGTGGTGGCTCAGCAGTTGGAGCGCTTGCCTTTCATGTGTGCACGAGGACCTGGGTTCAAACCCCAGCACGACATACTCAACTAAGTGTTGGAGAAACAAAGTCCAGATGAAAAAATAAAATTTATCTCTTTCTCAAAAAAGAAACTGCTTTGTCTCCATTTTCTACATGCTATATGCTCTGAAACAAGGGCCCAAGTCATTTAAGGCTGCCTCTGTCAAAGTTGAGTGGATACAGAGGTACTCTGATGAAGAGGTGAGTGAAAGAGAGACAGAATCAATTTTTATTGAGTTTTTTTCACATGGCTTTCATTGCTTTGACACTTAGTTGTGTACGTGGGTGCTGGGGTTTGAACCCATGTACTTGCACATGCCAGGCAAGCGCTGTAACTGCCAAGCCACAGCTCCAGCCCCTGTTTTTTTTTTAATTAAAAAAATTTTTTTTATTATTATCCTGTAGTCTACCTGGCAGGGCAGGGAGTGTGTGATTAGATCCCTCTGTGCCATGAAGCTGGGGCAATGTCAACTTCAAATTGTGGCCCTGTAAGACCTCTCCTGCCATCCAAGTTATACTCTGCTGGTAAGGGACCTTTTTTATCTGGCCATATGCTTTGTAAATAGGTCACTCCGACTGAGCTGGCAGGGAGTTTTGATTGCTAGATTAGGCTGGATCCTTGGCTGAGTGCATAGGCCAACAGGCCTTAATTCTTCTCCCCTCTCTCCACCAGCTCAGCTTCCAGTCTGGGTGTCTTGTGTGATGGGGATATGTCCCTTCTCCATCTCTAGCACTGTGCTAGGGAATGGAGGCAGGGAAGCAAGATATATTCTCCAGTTCTGAAAGACATCTCGTGTCTTCATAATTGAGTTCTAGATCCTCAATAAATGCATTTTGAATCAGTGCAGAAACTTTGGAGCCTCTCTTATTTTATATTACCAAAGCCCATGTTTCTTAGGGATATGGATGGAGAGGCACTAGCCCTTTAAAGAGAAAGCCAGGTTTGCAGAGCAGTGCAAATTGCATGCAAATGAATCTGCAAAAATGAACTTGGGACCCAGAGGCAGAGAATTTGGATAAACCAAAAGATTTGCATGCCAGTTTGCCCAACCCTGAATCATGGGTCCCTGCTGGAAGTGAGAAGAGAAGCTCCAGCTCTAGAATTTCTATAAAGACAGGTTGGGTGGGGGTGCAATCTGGCTAGGAAGGTAGGAAGCTATGGAGAGTCACCAAGCTCACTCAGGAACCACACACTTTGTATTGATTGTACATTTAGTAGAAGATGGCTCTGTGACTCCATTTTCCATCTATAGTCCATTAATGTGACAGCAAGAATCAATTCATTTTAACATGCCCTTTACAATTCTTTGCCTCTTTCTAACGTGGTCATCTGTTTTAGAATTTTGTAAACTACTTGTTATGGTTTAGCTATGAGATGTACTCCAAAGCTCATGTGTGAGACAATGCAAGAATGTTCAGATGTGAAATGATTAGATCAAGACAGCTGTATCCTAAATCAGTGGGTTAATACACTCATATGGATTAACTGGTTGGTAACTATAGGCAGGTAGGGGTGGCTGCAGGAAGTAGGTCACTCACTGGGGGTGTGCCTTTGGGGTTTATATTTTGTTCCTGGTAAACAGAGGTATCTCTCTCTGCTTCCTGGTTGGCAAGTCCTGAGCTGTTGCTTTCGACCACACTCTACTGCCATGATGTTTGGCCTAACCTTGGACCTAGAGCTATGGAGTTGGCCAACCATGGACAGAACCTCTGAAACCATCAGCCAAAATAAACGTTTACTCCTCCGAGTTGTACTTGTCAGGTCTTCTGGTTACAGCAATGAAAAAATGGACTCAAACACTACTCCTCCCTTCTTATTCTCTTCCTACCTGGATTTGGCTAATCTTTTTATGCCTGATGGACTTTGACATTCTGTCCATGCCTAACCCAAAGGTTACTCCAGTGATAATGTAGATCTTTTTCTGTAGAGCTCCAAATTAAAAAACAAACAAACAAACAATAAAACCCCCCTGTGTCTTCTAAAAGACTTTCCTAGTTATTTTCAAAGGACCTCAAGCTGAGCAGATCTGAGATGGAACTCACGGTCCTCCAAGTCTAATTCTTTCTTCTTCAGTATCCCCCATCCCAGTGAAAGGAATGGCCCCATCCAAGGTCACCTCCTGGAGTTACCTGCACCACCTCCCATGTAATTTATTTCTAAGACTTCTGTCTTAAATTCATTTCTGACACCGTGACTGTTTTAGTGGCTCTTAACTGGTCTCCCTGAGCCCTCTTTTCCTACCTGTCATCACTCTATCCCCTAATTCTTCCCATCTTTTCACGGAAGTCATGGTTATTCATGTTTCCACTCTGAGAAGTAATCTACCTGTGTGACATTGGGAAAGTTGCTGCCTCTGTCTGGGTCTTAGGTCTTCACTGATCAAAGGAGAAGCTGGTTTAGAGACTTGTCAAGGACCAGCACAGGTCAGTTTCTGGGTGACATGGACTAGCTGTGTTCTGGATAGAGAGAAACACACAATGGGGCGTGGGAATCCCTAGGGTCTAGAATCTCCAGTGTAAGCAGTCCCTACTGTCCTTCTGCTCACATAGGATCCTTTTACTTCCAGGTTTCTGCTACTTCCTGCCAAAAGGAGGAAGAAGTGTCTGCAAGATACAGCCGAAACTACTATGTCTGTGCTGGTTTCTCTTTCACTCTTCTCAAATACCACAATATGAGCTCACTCTTTATCCATTCTATAACTTCAAACCCAGCCCAGTATAACCCTACACTCTTACCAGTGCAAGATTTCATTTGTTGATTTTATTTTTCTGCAGTGGGGATTGAACCAGGGGTACTCTACCACTGAACTACACTCCCAGCCTTTTATATTTATTTTATTTACTTTTTAAAGAGAGAATCAGTTTTATTTATTTTTTCATCTGGTTTTTGTTTTTCTGACATTTAGTTGTGTGTGTGGTGCTGGAGTTAGAACCTGGATCCTCGCGCGTGCCAGTCAAGTGCTCTACTGCTGAGCCACTGCTCCAACCCCTCCCAGCCCTTTTTATATTTTATTTTGAAACTGAGTCTTTCTAAGTTGCCCAGGCTGGCTTTGAATTTGCAATCCTCCTGCCTCAGCCTCCTAACTTGCTAGGGTTACCGATGTGCACCACCATGCCTGGTTCATATAATGATTTTTTTTTTTTAAGAGAAAGGAACAGTGAGAGACACAGAGAAAGAGAGAATCAACTTTATTTAGTTTTTCATGTGGCCTTTATTGTTCGAAACTTTGTTGTGTACGTGATGCTGGGGTTTAAACTTGAATACTCACGCATGCCAGGCAAACACAGTAACTGCTGAGCCACCGCTCCAGCCTCTCATATAATGATTTTTTAAAAGCCTTTTATTTTGAAGTTATTAGAGATTCAGAGAGAGTTGCAAAGGTAATACAGATAGGTTCTGTGTCCTTCTCTTCCAGTTTCCTTCAATGTTTACATTTTATGTAACTATCAGTGCCTTTCCGTGTGCGTATTTGCTGTTATATATCTTCACAGATGGAATGTCTCTGTGTATCTTTTTCTCATTTTCTACTTGGGTTATGAAATAGCATAGCGTCAAAAGTGGGAAACTGACATTGATATGATGCTGTTATTTTAACATTTACTTAAGCTGTGTAACTACTACCCCTTTTAAGATACCCTTGTCGCACCTACCTTTCTCCCTACCATCCCTAACCCTGGCAACCACTAATGTGTGCTCTGGTTTTTTTTTCGTTTTGAGGATGCAATATAAATGGAGCTATATGATCTTTTGCGATGTTTTCCTTCTCTCAGAACCGTGCCCTTGAGATCCATCTGGGGTGGTTGTATTTGCCACAACTCATTTTTGAGTAATTGTCCATGGTCTGAATGTCCCACGGTTTGTGCAGCTGCTCATTTACTCCAGGACATTTTGGCTCTTTCCATTTTTTGCTATTATGAAGCTGCAATGAACCATTGTTGATAGTTTTTGTGTGGCCATAACTCTTGATTTCTCTGGGATCAATGCCCAGGAGTGCAATTGCTAGGTTGTGTGGTAAGCGTATATTTAGTTTTTTTTTTTTTTAAGAAACCGCCAAACTGTTTTCCAGAGTAGCTCTGTCATTTTACGTTTCCATTAGCAATGCTCGAGAGAGCCAGTTCCTCTACAGCTTCTTAAATCTTTGGTATTGTCACGATTTTTTATCTGAGCTGTTCTAGTGGGTGTGGAGTACATCTCATCGGGGTCTTAATTTTCATCTCCTTAAAGGCTAATGATGCCAAGCATCTTTCCTTGTACTTATTTGCCATTCTATACCCTTTTTGGGCCACTACTTTATTTTTTAAAATTTTTTAATTAAGGGGTTGAGTTATTGTACAATCATAAATGCATATAAAGTAGCAATACGATATGGCCATTCTATATACTTATTGATGAAATGTCTCTTCATATCTTTTTCCCGTTTTCTAATTGGATTATAATTATGATTATTTTATTTTTTTATGGTGCTCAGGATTGAATCAAGGGCCTCACACTTGCTAGACAAGTACTCTACCAGTAAGTCACATCCTTAGCCCAGTTTTGAGGCTATATAAAATATAATACTTTTTAAAGAGAGAGGTAGAGAAAGAAAAAATAAATTTTATTTAGTTTTTTTTTTCCTTTTTTTTTCAGGGCTGAGGACCGAACTTGGGGCCTTGCTTGTGCTAGGCAAGTGCTCTGCCACTAAGCTAAATCCCCAGCCCTTTTATTGAGTTTTTAATGTGGCTTTTGTTGCTCAGACACATCGTGTATGTGGTGCTGGGGTTTGAACCTGTGTACTTGCACATGCCAGGCAAGCGCTGTAACTGCAGAGCCACTGCTCCAGCCTCTTTATATATATATTTTGATGTGCATCCTTTGTCAGATATGTTTTGCAAATATTTTCTTCTGCATAGCTTGTGTTTTTACCTTTTCCACAGGGTCTTTTGTAGAGTTCATTTTAATGAAGTCCAGTTTATTGATTGTAGAACTCTTCATCAAGTCCAAGGCCTTGATGATTTATTCCTGTGATTTCTCCCAGTAGTTTTATGCTTTACACTTAATACTACAATCCACTGTGAGTTTCTTTTGGTATAAAACATAACGTTTAGGTTTAGGTTTGTATTTTTGCCTCTGGATATCCAGTTGGTCAAGCACCATTGGTTGAGAAAACAAACCTTCCTCCAGTGAATAATT